>VXAD01009654.1:0-127730 GCA_013399195.1 Dicrurus megarhynchus
GCCCCTCCAGGGCTCTCCTGTCACGAGGGACCCAGAACTGGACACTGCCCTCGAGGCACCTCAGCAGTGCCCAGCACCGAGAGATCTCAAATCCTTGTTACAGAAACAAGGAATTAAACATTGGAAACAAGGAAGGGACCTTAAAGATCATTTAGTTCCAACTCCCCACCATGAGCGGAGCGCCTGCCCCTAGGAGAACCTTCCCCTGGATACTCCCAGCTTTATTTTGGAAATGACAAATGCTTGATGCAACTTCTCATCCACTGGCTGCTTCCTTCCACTGACCTGACTGGGAATCTTAAGGGAGCAATTTGACACCCACCTACGGAATGTTTTTCCCCCCCTTCCCCCTCCCGGTTTAATGAGTGTTTAGGAGGCTTTTAGCTGAGCTGTTGACGTTCAGTACTTTCTATCTGTCAGCAGCAGGGCTGGGTGTTCCTCGCAGGCAAATCCCAGCCCTTTTTCTCCCTGACAGGCCCTCACAAAGTCGGCGTTGCTGAATGATAAAGACACATCTCAGCAGAGCCGGTTGTTGTGACACCGCTAAGAAAAGGTTTCCTCCTGACTGGGGCCATCGCAGGGATGAGGGACTCAGGCGGGGAAGGGATGGGGAACAGCTTCACTTTTTGTGCTTTTTTTTTCCCCCCCGCCCCCAACGCTTTATGAGAACTGACAAGTCTTGCTGTGTGTGTCTGATTAAAGATGACAGTTTATAAAAACCTTAAGGTGAGGCTGTTCATTTTCCATGACAGAAAATAAAGCGATCCCCGCCCCGCCCCCCACCGCCACCTCCCACACAAACAGAAACTCTCACACGCCAAAAAAAAACCCCAAAAAACCCTCTTAATATGTGAAGCATTGATTTTATATTGTCTGTCAGAGACTGTGCTTCAGCAGATCAGTCAAGTTTGGAGTTTTCAAACATGCTTCATCCAAAGGGAAAATCAACAGCCTGTCAGAAATTTCACATGTCTCCAGCTCCTCCTTCCCTTTGGATGAAATACAAGCTGAAGGAACAGAGAAATTTTGACATTTGCAAGAGCTTGGGCTGAATAGCTGAAAACAGTGTTAATGTAATTCCATGGTAATGAGGTACTTTGAACCAGGCTTGTGCTCATTGAGCCAACAAAGCAGGAATAGCTCATTCCTTAATGGAATTACAGAATGGATTGGGATGGAAGGGACCTTAAACCTCATCCAGTGCCACCCTTGCCATGGGCAGGGACACCTCCCCCTGTCCCAGGCTGCTCCAACCTGGCCTTGGACACTTCCAGGGATCCCAGGGCAGCCACAGCTTCTCTGGGAAACCTTAAATTTACTTCCAGCATTTCACTTGTGCTCTCATGGAGCAAGGTCGAGCTTCCTCGTGTTGCTGAGCACTGTTACTCGTATTTTGTCACAGGGGTTGATGATGTCATGCAAGTTTTCAGTGATTTATTTGTTCCTTGGGAACTGAACAGTTCAGTCAGGATCTAAAATGATGACTTCATCCAATTCCCTGAGCAGCTCAGGCCTGACCATGTGGCCAGGGAAGTTCTGAGCAGAGCTGGAAGGGCAGAACGGATCCATCGATTCAGTTTAACCATCTCAGGTACAAAATTAGAAACCTGACTTAGAAACCGAGTTCCCCACTGAGAACCACATTTAAGAATCACTCAGGTTGGAAAAGCCCTCTAAGATCATCAGGTCCAACCATTCCCCAGCACTGCCAAGGCCACCACGTGTCCCCAGGTGCCACAATTAATTATCAAACACTACAAATCTCAACCACAGGGTGAGATTCTGCCGTGCAGGAGCTGATGCCTTTCAAGCAGCTGCTTTGGTATTGAGGAATGAACTTCCAGCAGTAGCTAAAACTTGCTTTAATGGCCCCAGTTTTCATTTCAAATATAGGAAATACTACTCTGACACTGCTAAAAAAATCTGCAGAGCAACAGAAGAGCTGCTCCCATCGCAGAACCAGAAAAGCATCTTTCATTTTTGTGGTGGGAGAAAAGGGGGGGAAAAAAAACCTGACAAATTCTAAATTTGTAATCTGTCTGTGGAAGCTGTTCAAAAAATACCTCACTGGAGGGTTTTCCCTGAATGGGGGAAATCCAAGGATGGAAACACACTGTGGTTTAAGTCCACGTTATGGTATTATTACCTTCAAAATTTTTATCCAATGCCTGTGGTTGCTTTCATCAAGCTTTATGAATTTTTGATTGAAGACAGGAGAGCTGGGGCTTGATGAGAACAAAAGAAGGTGATTCCTGTATTTAGGATTTGCTGTTAAAAGCAAAGATCTGAAGCTGGGACTGCCGATGCCTTTTGGACCCCACATCCCCCATGGAGCCATCAGAGCAACAGGCGCACGAAAGGAAAGATGAATAATTTAATTTTTTGTCATTATTGTATTTGACATCAATGTGGTGGTGTTTAGCTCAAGGGTTTTCTGGGAAAAGCCTTTGGTAGTGAGCTGGAATTCCCTTGGAGTTGGGCACTTCCTGTAGGAACTCTCAGCTTTGTGTTTCACCTGGATGATTCCTGCAGGTTTTTTGCAAAGCTCTTTAAAACCTTCTGTACAGTTTAAAATGTTGTGATTTGGGGAAACCAGAGCTCTTCCCTCGGAGCATGGAGGTGAATTTCTGTCTCCTCCAGGGATGCTAAAAGGGAAAGAAAGGAGATTTTCAAAGTATTTCATTTTCATTTATGATAATCTGGACTGTTCATTTCAACTCTTCCCCTCTCGTCAGTTTCCTGAGCTGAGCTACAAATAATGGGTTTGAAATTCCTTCACCACTAAGCTGCATTTTCCCACTCTGCTGAATTCCTGCATGTTACAGCTCAGGACCCTCGTTTTTCCTGTTTTACAGAGGTTATTTGGTTCAGACACATCAGATGCGACTCCACAAACACTTGCAGGGTTTTCATGGGCACGTGGCAAAAGGAGAGTCCTGGCAGAAAAGCCTTTTAGGGACGTGGGCCCATGGAAAAACAGCTTTTTCAGTCACCAGGTGGTGACACAAAATAACTTTTTGGTGGGGTATTCCTGAGGGATTTGACTTTAAATTCTGTTGACTTTTAGAGATCTGCAGAATAGGCATAAATACATTTTGCAGGCCAGAAGTTGGCCTTTAGTTTGGTTATTTTGAGTCCCAGATATCTTGAATTTCGGATAGCTCAGCAGGAATTGCGCTTTGTGGAATGTCACTGGTAAGCAGTTCCAGAGTTCCTCTGCTCTGGTAACTTCCAAACTTTGCAGAGACAAAATTCCTGAACACCTGCGTGTGAAATTGCTCTGTCCATGGAAATCCTGGAACTGATGGGGATGAAGTTGTGGAGTTGTAGAGCTGAAGGGTCCTAAATTCTGTGCAGATTTAGGATAAAGGGGAAAACCTGAAAGTCATAAATTCCCACTGGTGCTAATCAAGCTCCATATTTCCCATTTTATTGCAGTTTTGTCTCTCCGAGTTGTGTTTTTACAAATGGATCTGCTCTGGAGGTGTGACAGGTCTGTGACAGCTCCAAGAGTCCTTCTGGAGCCTGGGGGGTGACAGCTCTGCTCCTGCTCCTTCTGGGGTGGTTTAATCAGATTTACTGGGGTGACAAAGAGGGCTGGAGCCAGGCTGGGAGAGCTGGGGGTGCTCACCTGGAGAGGAGAAGGCTCCAGGGAGAGCTCAGAGCCCCTTGCAGGGCCTGAAGGGGCTCCAGGAGAGCTGGAGAGGGACTGGGGACAAGGCCTGGAGGGACAGCATCTCTTTATTCCGAGCTTTATGATGGTTTATGAACCAATCCTTACAATAATACTTGAAAAGGATGGAGTGGTGGGGCCTGGGATGCCAAATGATGTCAGAATGCTTTGGAACACAAACCCACTTTGCTTATTTAGGGTTTATTTTGGCTGATTTATTGAAGGATAAAAAAGCTGGAGAGAAGGATGAGTGCCAGCAATGCTGTAAAATGTGACGGTGATGATCAGGTTCTTCGTGGCTTTAATAATTTTTGGTGACTTCCAGCAAACTCATTGTCTCTGTGGTAACAGTGAGTGTTTTCAAAGTAAAAAAAAATAATTAAAGCTTTATACACCCCGTAAGGTGAAATAATGCTGCTAAATAAGTGCAGGTCCCTCAAAAGTTGTCTGTTCTTTGGGTTTGGAACCAAAAATCTCAAACCCAAGTTTGAGATTTTTTACCCGAGCCAAGGAACTCGTTCAGGGGATGCAAGACAGAATTGTTCCTCCTGCAGAGAAAAAATGGAGACCTTCTAGAAATGGCACTAAATACAACAAAAAGGGGGAAATATTGGCAAATGTCAGATTTACTTCTTCTCTAGCAGCTCTCCAGAGCTCCCAGAGGAAATCCTGGTGGATTTGGGAGGAGGATGAGTGACAGCCTGGTCTGGTGGATGGCCAGAAACTCAGAACTGCTGCACAGATTAGGAAAATTTATATACTGTGAAGCTTTATGATCTTACAGGGAGGAAATAAAACCATCCCCTCGTGCTACATCCTTGCAAAAGGTGGAAGCAAGTCTTGAGTCTGGGATAATTCCTCATTTTATTCCTTGGGGTTGTGCAGTTTGTCACTGCAAACCATCACTGAGACAATCATTCCTCTTGATACGCCCAGGCTGAGGGATGTGAGGGAGAATTGGTCTTGTGGTGCACCCTGGCAACCAGGCTGGACCTGCAGCACAGTCATTAATCTGAACTGAAAGCAAATTGCTGATAAAAAGTAATAAAAGTTGGTTAATTGCAGGGAATCCCTCAATTGCTGGTTGCTGTCTTATCCTAATACTGGGATTTTGATCTCTCGCCTTTGCCTGGCTCCTGAAGTGTTGTTTCATCTCCTTCCCAGGCAGTTATTCCAAGTTCTCCGTGGCACTGAGTGTTTGGGATAGAATAGAATTATAGAATCATGGAATGGTTTGGGTTGGAAGGACCCTAAAGTTCATCCAGTGCCACCCCTGCCATGGGCAGGGACACCTTCCACTGTCCCAGGCTGCTCCAAGCCCCGTCCAGCCTGGCCTTGGACACTTCCAGAGATGGAACAGCCACAGCCCCTCAGTGTTTTCTGCTCCCAGAAGTGCCAGACTTTTTCCTTTGTTCATCCAAGCTCCCCTGAGCTGCCTTTTCACCAAAGGCCCCAGTGCTGACCCCGTCACCGGTGGGGTTTTTCCATTCCACCACGCAAAACCCAATTTTCCCATTGTCTGATGGGACAGGATCTGCCATCTGCATCCCTCAGCAGCCTCCTAGGGAAAATTTTTACCTCCTCTTCCCTGTTAAAAAAGCAAATAGAAGTTGTCAAGGATGGAGAACTATTGTTGGACTGAGCAGAATGGGTGCTTATTATCAGTTTTAGGCACGCCCAGGTCAAGAGTGAAGTGGTTTTTTCTGTTTAGTTTGCTGAAAGGCTGGAATGGGTTTAATTGCTGGTTGTCATTTGTAATGGAGTAGATGCAGTATTAGAATTATTCGGATAATTTGTTGTAATTACCCACCATCAGGAGCTTTACAATGTTCAAAATCCCATCTTTGAAGTAATGGAGCTGAGTCTTTTGAATGGAAGGCGACAGCTCTTGAGAGCACAATATCATTTATAGATGCCAATCAATCAGTCAGGTAAACAAAACAACGGTGCTGGGCTTTCCCATAAATTCTTCCAGTTCCCTACACCTTCCCAAAACCTTGGCAGAACAAGCAACATGCCTGGAGTGCTGCTAAATCAAAGCTTTTGCAGAGTCCCTCAAAGCACGCAGGGTTTGAAAAGCATTGTGTGCCTTGAATAAAGCGTTCTCCAGAAGAACCTCCCCGTGTCAACCCCCGAGGGATCGTTATTCACTCTGGCTCCGCTGTGGTAGGAGAGAAAATCTCTCTGAAAATCTCTCTGAGGTGGCGTTGCCCCCGATCCCGTGTGAGAAGCGCTGGTGAGAAATTGGGAGATGGGGCGCAGCTTTCTGGGAAGGCAGAGGTTCCCATTTGCATTGCCCTCCTCTCCACACCCAAATGAATCAACAGATGCAAATGAAGCAGGGGAGGCTGAGCTCCCAAATTTGTATTCTCCTGGCTCCGGGCCTGAGCCTCGTCTGGCAAAAACCGGGAGAGGGAGCGACAAAAACCCCGGAGCCTCATGAATAGAAGTGTGGGCTGCCGGTGACCTTTACCTACTGTGATAATTTTGATGTAGAACAACCAAATTCCTGGAGATGTGTAATCAGCAAAGTTGAATTTTGATGCAAGCACGTGTCACAGTGCCATTACTGCTGCAGGAATTAATTCTGCTTCATAGCAATATTCTGGCTTGGTGAGGATTAACACCAGCGAACTGTCGCCTTTGCAGATTCCTTCCAGCCCTGGTGTCCCAAAGATTCGTTTAAGGTGGAAAAAATGGGAGCTGGCACCCAAAACCAGCTGAGTGCTGGGCTGATCCCACAGCAGGGAGGGGGATTCTGCTCCTCTGCCCCTCTCAGGTGAGACCCCACCTGCAGNGGAAAGGTCCCTTCCACCCGAAACTGTTCAGTAATTCCATAATAAATATCCCAGCACTGGAACATCAAACTCGACACTCACTCAGATACGGAATTTATTTGGATAACAAAACATCAAATGGAAGATGAATTAAGACCTCATCTATATATTCTGTATTTTTAGCCTAGATTTTGGATGAAGAGGTTTAAATTGGTTTTACATTTTTTATTTGTCTCCAGGGAGGCACATGTCCATGTGTAGTCTCGTGATGGCAATGACAATTCCCTAAAATCCTCACCTGGAATGTTGTTTAACCCAAGCTTTTAAAAAACGCTTGTTCCTCTAATTTAATGTATTTTAGCAAAAAATAGAGGTGAAAAGTCCAATGCTGTGACAACAGTGACACTTTTTCAAAAAGAAGATGAAATCAAATCTTCCTTAGAATTCTTTCCAGTTCCCAAAAATCGGGGAGATCCCGTTGGAGACGTGTCTTACCTTCAGGTTTCCCATTGGATTTCAAAGGCAATTTAAAATACGTTGTTTTCCTCTCCTTTTCCTACAAATCCAGCTGGGATAACTGGGACTGACAGTGTATTTTTATGGAGTTTAATGGGCAGAAATCCCTCTTTGGCTGCAATCACCTCAGGAATGACGAGCCTGGCTCGGGGAGATGATCCATGTCCGTGTTCCCTGTCCCTCACGGGCACTTCCAAAGAGTTCCCTGGGTTTGCTGGCAAATCCCAGCAGCTCCACACGGGAAAAAAAAGTCAAATTGTCAGGAGTCATTAGTGGCTGTCACTTCGTGGACCTTCACACTGGAGTTCCCCCTTTGGAATTTCACTGCAGAGATTTCATTTTGTCTCTACTTCAAATAAGTAGGACAGTGTTGGACAAAACTGCTGGAATTTAACCCGTTCGTGGCCTTTAGGTTGTGGCTGTGAAACAAGGGTGAGTTTAGGAGTCTGAGGCTCCGTTCTGTGCTCTGCCAGCAGCTTTTCTCCTTCTAATTATTCTTTTTAGACTGAAATTCCCCAATTCCTCTGCTGCGGGTCCATGTTGAAGCCATGCCTCAATAAATCTCTGATTCCACCTCCTCCAGGACATCCCTGCTCCAAAGAAACCGCGGAAGCAGAAGTCTGAGAGGGAGATTCTTTACATAAATCCCTTTTCTGTCCCTCTGACTGCGAGAAGTGGATTTTGGGAGCTTTATTTACACTTCTTTTTTCCCAGATTCAAAGTGGTGCTGCTGCCCAAGGCTGTTGAGGCTGTGGTTCATGGGAAGTTATTTTTACAGATTCATTTTCCGTACAAAGTCATCCCAAAATAGAAAGGTTTTGCTTTCGTTTATATGCTCCGAATCCCCAAATTTTAAAGCATACATTAGTAATGCTTTGGTTTCCTAATTAAATACCTAATTATATTTAGCAGTTTTAGGGGTTTTGCTGCTTTCTGGTGGCTTTTGCTGCGCCGATCTTTGCTGTTTGTGACATTTCAAACATATGTTTGAATTCTTCCATATCCTGTGCCTTGTCATTTCGTTGCTCTTTTTTTTTAGCACTGATGGGGAACTTGTGTAAAATTAATTGCACAGTGTCACTTTTTGGTTTGTTGTTTTTTCATTTTTTTTCCTGGAAAGCCACAGGAGATGTTGGTATTCCCTCAAGGAAATGGAATAGGGAACTGTGGTGCTGCAGCTGGGCTGAGAACAAGGAGGAGCAGAGCAGTTGGGGAGGTGTAAAAAAGTTTTATGTGTATTTTTACAGTGATTTGTGTAAAATCCCCTTTTAGGAGCAAAACAAGGGCATGGAAGTCACCTTAAAGCTGGCCTGGAGGTGCTTTTTACAGTAAATCTCTTGACATTTTTTGACGTCCTTGTCATGACAAAGTTGGGGGGGGGAAAATTCCCACCTCGTGTGACAAGTGACCCCAGAGAGGGCAGCGGTGTCACAGGTCATTAATCCCAAAGTTCATCATCCCAAAGCATAGCCTGGCTTTTCCTTTGTTCATCTCCATCCCTGGTGCCCAGAGGTGGCCAAGGGGGGTGGAGGGAGGGAAGTTTCAGGCTCCAGGGTTGTCTGTCTGGAGCAGCATCTGGAAAACGCCGCTGGCCCAGCAGGGATTTGTGGCCAGTGCTTGGCAAGGGGTGGGTGACTGCGGTGTCACTTTGGGTTTAGCAGGGAATGTTGGTTTGTGGAGGGAGACGAAGCCTGGCTGCTTCAGGGGGGTGGAATCGGGGTTGGCATCCTCAGGCCTTTGCAGCAGCGAAGCTTCCACGTGGTGCCAGCAGGGATGGGCAGCTGGAGAATCCCCAGCTGGAAAATCACTGAATTCCACTGCTCCCTCTGCTTCAACGTCCATGCTTTGGGGTTTTTTTCCCTTTGTTCAGCCGTTTCCTGTGGAGTAAAAAGCACAGCAAAATGGTGGCCCCTCTTTTCCACACATCACTGTCCTTTTTTTGGGTGAATTTCTGTACAAAATCCTCTCGCTTGCACTGAGGGCATCATGAAGGTTTTAGGGCACAACATGAGGATTTTCAGATTCTTTTCATTCTGACACAAATCACTGCAGTAACTCAGTACTGGTGCAGTCTGGTGTGGTTTTATGGAATCCAGAGCAGGATGAATTAAAAACATGGATGTTCATGGGTTAGTGGGAGGTGTCCCACTCAGAATCCCAGGATGGCTGAGTTGGAAGGGACCTTAAAGCTCATCTCATTCCACCCCCTGCCATGGGCAGGGACACCTTCCACCATCCCAGGCTGCTCCAAGCCCTGTCCAGCCTGGCCTTGGGCACTGCCAGGGATCCAGGGGCAGCCACAGCTCCTCTGGGAATTCCAGCCCAGCCAGCAATTCCTTCCCAAGATCCCATCCATCCCTGCCCTCTGGCACTGGGAAGCCATTCCCTGGGTCCTGTCCCTCCAGGCCTTGTCCCCAGTCCCTCTGCAGCTCTCCTGGAGCCCCTTCAGGCCCTGGAATGTGCAGGAAGCTCTCCCTGGATCCTTCTCCTCTCCAGGTGAGCATCCCCAGCTCTCCCAGCTTGGCTCCAGAGCAGAGGGGCTCCAGGCCTGCAGCAGCTCCATGGATTCCTCTGGACTCTCTCCAGCAGCTCCAGGTCCTCCTGATGTTGGGTGGGCCTGGATAGGTCCGAGCCTTCCAGGGGCTCCTCAGGCTCCTCCTCATCTCATGCTCAAGGACAAAGCTCAGCTGATAATGAAATGTGCACGTTGTCCTTCAGGGTATTTATAACCACGGTGAGAAATTCGCTGTTGCCTTGCACGTCAAATAGGTGGGAATATGAATTCCCACAGACCAGTTCCATCCAGGGCTGAGGACAGCGTGAACAGACTTTGTCACCATCTGAGTTGCATCTGAAAGGGAGAGCACGATCCAGTTCTCTGCTTCCTGGAATAAATGTCGGGAAGGACGCAGCCTCATTATCCCGCTTCCTCTTTTCCATCCCTGTGAACTCTGGCAGCTTTGTGGGTGTTGTTCAAAACTGCTGATTCTTGCCATTGATCCTAGAATTTCCATAATTTCAGCATTCACCAAGGAAGGCGGTGGAGTACATGTGTGTATTATAATTATGTGCTGACATGCAAATGATGTCTTGGGGGTGAAGAACCCAGGATTCTGGTAGTGATAAAAAGTTTAAAAACCCCCCTTTGGTTAAACTCAGCCTAAGGCAGTCTCGGGGTAATGATTTTCCTTGCTTTAAGTCCCTTGGCTTTTGCTTTTGCTGAGTTCACAGCTTTTCCTTAAACCTCTCCAGTCAAATATCCAAAGTGACCCCATTTCCTTGAATCATTGGGATCATTTACTATTAGAATAATTATTACCGTTATTTTAATGCTTTATGTTTTAAACACATATTACAGTGAGGGTGAATGATTTTCATTTCTCTGGGCTTCATTTCACAACAATTAATGAAAACAGGGAAACTTCTGGGAAGAAGATGCTGAAGAGCCCCGTGGGGTTGAGACACCAGTGGCTCCTCTGTTCTTCTAAATCTGGATGAATGGGATCCTGGATTTGCCTTTTCCCCTTGGGTTGAATCTTCCACTGGAAAGCTTCTGAAAGGAGATGGGCTGGGTGGAAGCAAAGGATTTCAGCTTTGAGATCAAGGCTGGTTGGATGTTTGAGGAAATAAGTTGAGTTGTGCCAGAGGAGGTTTAGATTGGATATTAGGAAAAATTTCTCCATGGAAAGGGTGGTCAAGTGCTGGAACTGGCTGCCCAGGGAAGTGGTGGAGTCCCATCCATGGAAATGTTCAAAAAATGTGTGGATCGAGGGCATGGTTTAGTGGTGAACATGATGGTGATGGTTGGACTTAAAGGTCTTTTCCAACCTGATCAATTCCTTGATTCTGTAATTTCCTTCGAAAAGGTGAAGCTGTTGTCAAAACCAGCTCGAGGGGCAGCACCAACTCTGCTCCCCCCTCCCCTAATGACCTCTAAACCTGCTTTAATAAGAATTCCTTCTTCCACTGCCATGGCCAACCTGGATAAATCACGGANAGTGCTGGAACTGGCTGCCCAGGGAAGTGGTGGAGTCCCATCCATGGAAATGTTCAAAAAATGTGTGGATCGAGGGCATGGTTTAGTGGTGAACATGATGGTGATGGTTGGACTTAAAGGTCTTTTCCAACCTGATCAATTCCTTGATTCTGTAATTTCCTTCGAAAAGGTGAAGCTGTTGTCAAAACCAGCTCGAGGGGCAGCACCAACTCTGCTCCCCCCTCCCCTAATGACCTCTAAACCTGCTTTAATAAGAATTCCTTCTTCCACTGCCATGGCCAACCTGGATAAATCACGGAAATTTCACCCCACTTTTCATCTTGCTTTTCTTTTTTTAAGGTCTCTTCCTCTTTTCTGACCATTTTGGTACAAATCAGCATCACAATTGTACCGAGAATTCATTTTTCTAAACTTTCTGTTGCTTTGCTGCCACTTCCCAGTGACCAGAGCAGAAGGGAAGGGGATCAAACAGCATTCCAGCCACAAATTTCACTTGGGGAAGGCTTCAGATCCTCCTCTCCTGAATGTCACTGCTGTCCCACGGTGACCTGATGCTGAGATGGATTTGCTTCCCCCCGACTCGTGTGACAGCACAGACTCACCTGACCTTTCCAAACAACACATTAACATTTATAAACTTGATTTTCCTGTGGCTTGTGGAGAGAAACGGTTCCAGGTGGGCAGGAGGGATCCTTCTCTCACGGCATTGCTTCGCTCAGGGGCGTGGCAGCACGTTTCCAATGCATCCCTTTCCAGCCTGGAGCTGGCTGGCCTCATCCCATCCACTCTTCCATGTTTATTTTGTCCGTGCCTGCTGGATTTTGGCTTTAATAAATTGGTTTTTATGACATTTTCTACTTTGTGGGGCCATCACCAAACACAGATTAAAGGTTAATCTTCTGTAGATCGTGGTGGATTTTTGGTGTCTTTGGGGAAGGAGTTGTTTTCTTGGTTGTTTCAATCCAGTTTCTGGTGGGGTTTAGGATGATCCTGCCCATTTCTGAGCAAATCTTGGAAAATCCTGGCTGTGTTCTGGCTCTAAGCTGAAGTTTTCTCCCACAAGAGAAACACGGAATTAGAGCTCACTCTCTTTGGGTTTGGCTCAGTAGCGGCAGACTTTAAATTTCACTTCTTGTTGCCTCTCCTGGATTTAACTATGAACCAAAACTGAGTCTGAAGGGGAAAGTGTGATTGCTATCCATAATAATATGCCATGAATAAATGCAAATAGCAGTTTGGCTAAGGAATAAATGGATACAATTTTCCTTTTCCATCCCTTGGTAAGACGCAGTTTGTTGTCTTACTCTTTCTCTCACTGTGAATTCAGGTATCTGAATTCTTTGCTCACTCTTTGGCAGTTGTGTATTAATTTTTGGTTTCAAACTCGCTTTAATAATGCAAATTAATAAAAATGACCTAAGAAACAAAGCATCAACGTGCTCAAAGGACAGCTCTGGAATGCAGCTGGTAGCGGGTGTTTGTGCAGAGTGACCTGTTCTGTGCCTTGGCTTTGGCACTGAACTTTTAGAGGTTAAAAATAAAATGAGGATGAAGATGAAATGTCAGTTTTATGGTCTGGATGTGGTGCATTCCCCAGAGTGGACGGGGAAGGGCAGGAGGTGTCCTTGGGGAAGGTGTCCGTGGTTGGAATGAGATGATCTTTAAGGTCCCTCCCAGCCCAAACCGTTCCGTGATTCCATGGCTTCGGTGCCGAATTCTTGGAAGCTCAACATCACTTGAAGTAATATTTTCTTTAGAGGAGAATAACCTAATAATGTCTTCATGCACAGGATATGGAGCTCCAAGGAGTCCATTTCAGGCAAAATTTGACTTACAGAATTTAGGAGGAATTAAAGGAAACCTCAGTTTTGCTTTGCAGTAATTCTGGTGCAGCAGAAGGACCAAGATGTTCCTCTCACTGCTTTATTGCTCTGGCTCAGTTTGGGGAAACTTAATTTATTTTTAGTTCATGAGAAGGGATTTTAAAGAAGGTGCACACTTGATATAAATCCCAGAATTATGGAATGGTTTGGGTTTAAGGGATGTTAAAGCTCATCCAGTTCCACCCCCTGCCACGGGCAGGGACACCTTCCACTATCCCAGACTTCTCCAAACCTCATCCAACCTGGCCTTGGACTCTTCCAGGAATGGAGCAGTGTTTTGATAAAACAAAACCTTTATCGAAAAGTTTTGATAATTGGAGATCCTAAAAATGGGATTCTCTTCCTTGCGGGACTCAATCCCAGCTCTCCCACTGATGCCATGAGTTCCTCCAGCACAGAACAGCTTTGCTCTCTCTGCTCTGCTCTCCTGCCTGGTGAAGATCATCCTGTGTCCTACCCAACTCTGCCGTCACAAAATCCCTGGGGATGGAAACGGATGTGTCACCCCCTGCTCGTCACCGCGCTCCTGTCCCCTCCCAGGGCGTGGGATTTGCTCAAGCAGCCAAGCAGTTGTTGCTTCATGTGCAGCCTCTGATAACGACAGGAATTAATTTCTTCGAGATGACACCGTAATAATTAATACAGCCCTCTTGGGCTGCATGGGATGGAATTGATTCCAGGAAGTGGAGATATTGAAGTGTCACCGTCCTTGTCCCCACGTGTGAAATGTCATCATCAGCTCCTGCAATCTGCCTTTATTACAGCCATATTAAAATGAATGTTTTACATCTTCATTGCAGCCTATTAACAGCATTTCCTTGATTTAAGGAATGGCTCCGGGATGCAAACGCAGCCCCATTTCCATGAATAAATTTAGCACTTTAATGCTATTTATTTACTCCATGCTGTAAAATGGAATAAGATAAATAATGGGTCCCACAGGGGCGTGGGGTAAGGTGGTGATCAACGTCTCAGCAGGTCGGGGAACACAGCTCCAGTAAAGGAATAATGCTGGAAATTCACAGGGCTCCCAGGGATGCCATTTCTATACCTGGATGTAATAAAGGAGGAATTACAATGTTAACAACGTGCTTAGCACAGGGATGGGGATGGAATGAGACCGGCAGGGAGGAATGTGCAGCTGGATCACTGGAATCTCAGTGTTCCATCGGAGCTGGGAATGGAGGAGTTTGATCTGATGTCCCATCCATGTGGGATTTGCTGGCTGTTGGATACCTGGGATTGCTTCTTTACTGCCTGGAAAATCCAGTCCAGGACAAGCTTTCTGCTCTTTCCAGGAATTCCTTGGACACCTCCAGGGATGGGGACTCCAAACCTCCCTGGGCGGCCCATTCCAAAGCCTGAGCACCCTTTCCAGGAAGAAATTCCTGCTGATGTCCACCCTGAGCCTCCCCTGGCCCAGCCTGAGGCCGTTCCCTCTCCTCCTGTCCCTGTTCCCTGGCAGCAGAGCCCGACCCCCCCGGCTGCCCCCTCCTGTCAGGGAGTTGTGCAGAGCCACAAGGTCCCCCCTGAGCCTCCTTTTCTCCAGGCTGAGCCCCTTTCCCAGCTCCCTCAGCCGCTCCTGGGGCTCCAGCCCCTTCCCAGCTCCATTCCCTTCCCTGGACACGCTCCAGCCCCTCCAGGTCTCTCTTGTCCTTGAGGGTCCCTGAACTGGACACATCATGGAAGCTGTAATGTATCTGGAGACGTCCAGACAATTAGAAATGGTAAAAATCCATGAGGTAATTTCCAGCTGGATGAACCACTTCTATTTTCAGGTGCTACCTTTTGTTTTCAGCAAAACACCAGTTTTGCATGGAGCAAATGGTTCCTTTTAATGGGAACAAAACCATTGAACAGATAATTAATTCTAGGGGAAAATTGTGGGGATGATTTGTGCCCACCCTTAGTCACGGCAGCTCGTTGGCTGCACAGGCACACCCAGAGCAGATGCGCTGGACGAGGAACGGGCTCTTTGGACTCATCCCTTTTCCAACCAGGCCTGCATTAAATCCGAATATAATTTACATATCATTGAGACGGTTGGAATTCCCAGTTGGACAGGAGGATACGTGTCTTGTGTTCCGTCTCTTTTTCATTCTGGTTAAATAAATCCCTTCCCCGTGCAGCAGAATAAAGCTTTCAGTGGGCTGTGGTGTGCAGGAGCTCCTTCCCATCAGCAATTCACCCAGAGCTTGAAAGGAATCTTGCAGAAACGGCCTCCATTGGTTATTTTTAGGAGGGGGAGGCTGGCATCAGGAAACCACTGGGGAGATCTCTTCTGCCTCTGGATACACATCCTAGAATAAAAGGAGCCGGTTGCTGCCTAATGAAAAGAGGAATTGGAAGCCTGGCACAGACTTTTGCCAGGATTTTCACCTTCCCGGGCAAAATCCGCTCTCATTTCTCTGCAGAAAGCTCCAGGAATTGTGTTTGGAGAGGAGGAGCAAGCAGAAATAACTGCTGGACTAAGTAAATTAGTTCAGGGATGTGGCAGCCGTCCCTAATGGTGCTTTTATGGATGCTGGATGTTTGGGGAGGTGCGGGAATGAGCCAGCTCTAATTGCTCTGGGTGAGCGAGGTTGATTTGTGTGTCTGCATCCGCCCCGTTCTCATTTATGGAATCACAAACTCGGCATCCCTGTGGTCTCCTAGGTAGGACAACAGGATACAAAGAGCAGGAATCCGGTGGAGAGAACTTCCTTGCTCTGCTAGGGCCTAAAAAACCCCATGTGGAGTATTTTGCAAGAAGTGCTCATATTTCCAGCATTGGGGGAAGTTTCTCACTGGTTTTTGTTTGAGAAACAGGGAATCAACAACATCCTGGCTTGTCCCAGCCCCAGGGTGGGCGCAGCCCCAGGGCAGGGACTGTCCCTGTGCTGGCCGGGCTGAGGGACCCTCTGGAATCCTGGGGGCAGCTCTGGGCTGAAGCGAGAAGTTGCTTTACCAATGTAAGATGTTTAAATGCTCCAGGGAGAGCTCAGAGCCCCTTGCAGGGCCTGAAGGGGCTCCAGGAGAGCTGGAGAGGGACTGGGGACAAGGCCTGGAGGGACAGGACCCAGGGAATGGCTTCCCAGTGCCAGAGGGCAGGGCTGGATGGCATCTTGGGAAGGAATTGCTGGCTGGGAGGGTGGGGAGGGGCTGGAATGGAATTCCCAGAGCAGCTGTGGCTGCCCCTGGATCCCTGGAAGTGTCCAAGGCCAGGTTGGAGCAGCCTGGGACAGTGGGAGGTGTCCCTGCCCATGGCAGGGGTGGCACTGGATGAGCTTTGATGTCCCTTCCAGCCCAACCCATCCTGGGATTCTACGAACATCTTTTGGGATATGCAGGATCGGGAATGGAGCATGGCCTTGCTTTGCCAAAACACTCAAGAAACAGAATAAGGGGATGGGAGGAATAACGAAGAGGAAAGCCCAGGCCTGAACTGCAGCTGGAATTCTGTGCTGGGAAGAAATCCCAGTTTCTGATCCTGTAGGAGAATAACTGGGGGGAAGAGGGGGGTGTTGGATTGTTCTCACAGATTTTTCCAATAACAGTGCTGCTCTTCAGCCTGGGAAATCCAGATATTCCATCTTTGTCTTTCCATCCCGAGATGGGAGCACCATCTGACACCCAAATCCACATCTTTGGTGGCTCTGTCCACGTGGCGCTAAAGATCCTGTAACACTTGGAATTAACTCAGGGCCGTTCCTTCCTAATTCAAAACAAGTTTTGATGTCCAGAGTTGCCCCTGGCTACTGTTTGAATGAATTAAGATTCCAGCATTGCCTCATATTTGCTAACTCGCCGTAGAATGAACTCGGAGTCAGATCCTCATTTAGTTAAAATAAATGGACTTCCATGGTTTTAAACAAATTTCAACCAGCGGACGATTTTGCCTGGGGGGGGATTTAAGAGGCTGCATGTTGGATCAGGTTCTGAGTTGCATTATAATGAGCAGGGAATGTGGAATTTAAGGGAAGAGGTTTATACCAGGCTGGTTTTTACCTCATGCCTCGTTTTCCTAATAGGAATGGAAACAAATGGTTGTG
Source organism: Dicrurus megarhynchus (assembly GCA_013399195.1). Classification (NCBI taxonomy): domain Eukaryota; kingdom Metazoa; phylum Chordata; class Aves; order Passeriformes; family Dicruridae; genus Dicrurus; species Dicrurus megarhynchus. The sequence goes on from VXAD01009654.1 coordinate 16,878, forward strand.
CCATTGAACTGGGGGGGAAACAAATGGATGTGCCATCAAATTTGAGGCTCCAGGAGGAGAATTAGTCAATACAACTTTGGAATGAACATTCCTTCATTTTCAGCTGGGAGATGCAGCTTTCCCTTCATGTTTTTGTTGTTTGGGCCTTGTGAAGAAAACATTTCAATGAAGGAAAAGAGATCAAGGGATGTTTTCAAAGTCAGCTCTTCTTCCCCCCCCTCCAAACCTTTCAATCTCCCGGCTCATTTTCCGTCCTCTGTGACCCTCTTGAATGTCATCTGCTCTTTTCCAGCTGTAAAGCCTTTCCCTCTCCTCTCCTTTCCCTTGTGGGTCTCGTCTCCTCTGAGCTGGCCTTTCTTCCTTTGTGAGCCTTCCCTCCTCCTCCTCCTCCAGCTGCCTCACTGGGGCTGACACCCTTTGTCAGCGTTATCAGACAGATTAGAGGACTCGGACTGGAGAGGAACTGGTACAAATTCTTCTGGGTCAACAGTTTGTTTCCTGATGATCCTTTGATTTCTCAGGATGAGTTATCATTGATCCATGTCAAATTTGTGGCTAAGCCCAAGTTTGAGTGAGTATGGGTTTAACCAGCTGAGGTTTTGTGGGGTTTTTTTGAAGGAAACATTGATTTGGAGGAAAGGAGAGAAGATTTGGTGGTTGAGTTTTTAGCTCTTTTTCTCCTGAACTTTGCATCTCTTGGGTTTTTAATTAATGGTCTCTTGGGGCAAAACAGGGTAAGAAAATCATCAGGATGGTCAAGGGAGATGCTTGAAATTTTGGCAGGCTTGACTTGTTCTTTCTACCTCTTCCAAGTACCTCTGCCAGTCCTTCATGGATCCACCCCCACAGCTGGGAGATGCCCCAGGGTTGTTCCCACCTGGTTGTTCTGAGCAGTTGCTGCATTTCCCTCCTCTGACACCCAGCAGTGGCTTTCTGGGGATCTCAACTGTGGGGGTTTGAATGAACGTCCCTTGACCTTACATGAAAGGCCAGGAGCATCCCTTTAGATCATGGAATTCATGTCTTTTCTCCCGCTCCGTAAAATGTTCCCCCTCTCTCCCAACACTCTCCTATCCCTCCGAACTGGAAGGAAGTTGTTTTTCTGTGCTGTAGAATTCATGAATATTCACTCAAGAATTTCAGGGTATTTGGAGCAAAGGGGCTCCGTTGTTGTTCACAGATCTCCCAACCCTCCCTGCTCGTGTATCCATCATCACCTGCGGCGTCCGTGGCCGAATTCCCAATCCTGTCAGCCCGCCCCAAGGAAGGGGCTGGAGCTGCTTGTGTTTCTAGGTCTCCTCAGGTAGTGGCATCACCCATCAATCAAAAAGCTGTGAAAGGAGCTCCCTGAAGCTCTGCCAGCTCCTTTTGCCCCACACTGGGGGACGAGCTGCCGACAGCTCGCGGGGACCTGCCAGGCGTGTGCCAGCTCCGTCTCAGCGCGGATGCGGAGACTTTGGGATTGCTCCGGGTGCGCCCGGACAGACCTGGAGCTCGTGCTCCAGGTGCACATTGGTGTTTTCACCCTAAATTCTGTTTTTTGAAAGCTTCCTCTCTCAGATCTCCCTAAGCACGTGAGGTCAGTTTACAAACCCAGGAGCGGGCCGTAAGAACCACTGGAGGCTTGCTCTATAAAGAAGGAAAACCAAAACGATGCAGTTTTTCCTAAACCACTTCAATCCTGCCGTGTCCCAGTGGTGTCCCTCGGGTTGGGCCTCTGGAAAAGAGCCTGGCTTTATTTGCAAACTTGTGTTGAGTTGAGAAGTTCCTATTAAAACATAAAATGGGAAAACCTTTCAAATTCTCTCTTGCCACCTCTCTAAAATAATATTCTGCAGCATCCAAGTCTGCAGAAGTGAAATGGAATTTCAGTTTGTATCAGACCGTGGCTGAGGTTGGAATGAGCACCTGTGTTTTATTTTCTGCCCTGCCATGTACTTAAGGGGAATTACGACTTTCTTAAATCTTTTAACTCTTCCAGTTTATTCTTTGCTTGCTGCAGGTAACTGAATATATCCTTGTGGTTAAAATATTTCTCTTGGTTTTTATAAAGAATAAACACTTCTGATCTCACTCTCATCTGTGGCACAGTTTACATGGTAAAGAGTCTGTTGTGTTGTTAAATGCTCTCATCTTTATTCATGCCCCGGGATGATTCAGCCTTCCCGGTGAATTACAGGATCAGGAGCACTTTCCAACCTGTAGGAGCTTAGCTGGCATCCAGAATAAACAGGGTTGGGTTTTTTAAGGTCTGTATAATTTGTTTGTACTCGTTCGGGAGGCTCGGGCTGAGCGCTGGTGCAGTTGGGTCATTATTTGCTTTAATAACTCCCAGAAAACACGGATTTGAGAAGGAACTAGGAGATTCTGGCTCTCTCACATTGATGCTGTTTGATGAGAGATGCCCTCAGAAGCGTGGCTGGCTGCCATGAATGTAAATTCCCTGCGTGGATTCCTTAAATCCCGTCTAAAAGCAGAACTGGGGGAGATTAGCAGCTCCCTCTGAGCGCGGGTAACTCACCTCTCTCTGAGCTGTGCTGGCAGTAATTACTGCGTTAAGTTCCCTCTGTTTGTTCAGCCTTACAGTAAATTAAGAAGGGAAGATTTGGGACTTGTCTGGAGCTTGATGGGCTTTGCAAAGAGAGATGTGCCTTCAAAGAGTCATTTAGAGCAATTATTTGAGAGCAGTTCTTTGCTGATGGAGACAAAACACGCTATTAGAAGTTTGAAAAAAAAAAAAAGATAAGACCAGCACAGCAGTTATTTTCTTAATGTGCTCCAGTTTATGGCTTTTTAGTCTGAAATTGTGGAAAAACCCCCAGCTCCTTACAACTGTTTTTATACATTAACAGGGATCTTGAATTGCTACACCCGTAGCTCAGCTCCCAGGAAACCTCCTGGTGAAGGGCTGGGACATGATACCCGCCGATATTTAGATGGATTTTTCTGACTGGAGTGGGGCTGACTGGAAAAATCCTCATTTTAATATTCCAGCGTGTCTTTTTTTATTCTTGGAAAGGCAGAGCTTTGCCTTTTCAGGGGAAGTGTGCTCCCACCAGGCAGAGGTGGGGTATGGATCCCTGTGAGAGGCAGCTGCAGTGGGACATAGGGATGCTCCTCCCTGGATCCCAGGCTGGTGACCCCCACAGGCACATTGGGGTGGGAGAGATTCGGGACCTGGCACCAGAGCTCATGTGAGCCCCTTAAAAAAAGATCTCGTGTGAATCTTTGCAGAGAGACAACAGCAATTTGTTTCCCTGGCAGCTGAGATAGAAATACAAATTCTGGTTTGTGTCTTTTCTTAGGGAGGTTGTCCACCCCTCTTTAATTCACTCGGAGTGTACCCCCAAAGGTCAGCTCCTCTCAGACTCCCAAAACAGCTCCTACTGCTCCGTGGATAGGAAGTCACTGCTCTTTGAGCTTTGCACAAATCCACAGAGTATTCCTGAGCTTCCCTGCTCCCTGAGCTGCTCTTTGCAAGTGGTTCCAGTGTGTTTCGTGGTGATTTATTGCCCTCCCAAGGAGACATTCAGCCCCATCTGTGGAGTCAGGAGTACCTGCAGCTTTCTGCAAGAGGCTGTTGCCTCCAGTTTTTGTGTTTTTCTGTGTGCAGACATAGTGAGAACTCACATTCTGCTTCAGCTTTTCTCATTCCCTGCCTGAGTTGGGTCTCAGTGTGCTGAAATCTCCCATTCTCACCTCCATTCCCTTTTCCTGCCCATCCTCATTCCTGTCTATACCAGCTCTGCCTCGATAGAATAATCACTGAAGGGTTTGGGTTGGCAGGACCCTCATGTTCTTCCAGTTCCACCCCTTTTGCCATGGACAGGGACCTTTCCACGAGATTTATTTCCCTCCCAAAGATGGATACAGGGCAATAGCATAATATTAACGCAGTTTTCCTCCTCACATGTTTGTTGTTCCCTCCCTGCTGTTGGAAACTGGCATTGATGTGTTTTTAGGGACACGCGAGGAGCAGCTCTGTGAGACCACATCTGAGCTGAGCTCAGCTGAGCTGAGCAAGTGCTGCTGTCCAGAGCTATCCATGCGCATCCAAAGGTTATGGGCCTTGGGAAGAAATGGAAGGTTGGAAATCTTCCATTTGGAAATGGTCGATGGAAGAAATCCTGGGAGGATGAAGTCCAGAGGGAACTCGTGACTCTGCAGCTTTGGTGATCACTCCAGGGTCTGTTCTCTTGGCTTAACTTGTTTGCTCCTTAAATGCATTAGGACACCTTGGGGCAGATAAATCTCAGTTCTTCTCTCCCTGCAAAGGTGAAGCAGGGCCTGGGGTGCAGCTCAGCTGCCTCTTGGACTGCAGCATTCCCACCTGGCTTCCTGCTCTCCTCATCTTCATGGCCTCCTCTGGACTCGCCCCACCAGCTCCACATCCTTCTGATGCTGGAGGCAGCTCTGCAGGTGGGGTCTCACCTGAGCCGGGCAGAGGGGGGTGGTCCCATCCCTCAGCTCCTGCCCACGCTGGCCCAGGACTCTCTTGGCTTTCTGGGCTGTGTGGATGTGGCCAGGGCATGTCCAGCTTTTCATCCACCAGCACCAGTCCCTCTGGCCAGGGCTGCTCTCATCCCTTCTTCAGTGAAACCCTGACCCACTTCGGCACCTTGCACATGCCCTTCTTGAATTTCCTCAAATTCGCCACTCCTTGAGCTGACAAAAGCCCAAAGCTTTAATCAGTAAATCCTGCTATGACAGGAATTTAAACTTTGGATTTGGAAGCTGCCCTGCTGTAACTGATGCACGTACCCCTCCCCTGAGTGCTGTACCGCCGTGTTTTTCTAGACAAAAACACCTGGACTGAACACTTGTGATGTTCCAGGATGTTATTGGGGGCTATTAAAGACGGAGGAGTCATCAGTGCAGCATGAGAAAAGGGGATGAGAAAAAGCCATCGGCTCTGTTGTTGCTGAAACAATGGCAGCTGGGGTACCCAGAACGCGTCTATTGAGCGACAGCAATCGAAAATGAACTCTATTATTTCTCACTCACTCGTTCTGTCAGCAATTGAGGCATCGCAGAGCACAAGCAGGAAAATAATAGGTTGCTTTCACAATGGGAGAAGTTTAACAAGTGCTAAATCATTCATTCGACATCAGGGCTGTCGTCAGGGAGACTCCAGCGAGCGCTGCCGGTGCCTGGCTCGTCCTGATTGCTCCGCTCGCCTTTCACTCCCAATCTCCCGGCAGTGGGGCCCTGAACATCCCAGTTTGCTGCCTGTGGAGTGGGATTGAAACGCTGGGAGATGCTTCAGGGTGAGGCTGAAGGCAGAGGTTTTCACACAAATCCCCTGGCACACGGCTCCTAAGGCGGGATACAAAGGCTGAGGATGGGGTTTGGAAGTGGAATATTCTCTGTGGGTATTGATGGGCACTTTGGCGTTGTGTGGATGTCTCAGTCCATGTTAATCTGGGCTCCCTTTAGGTTGTAAAGTTTGACTTTCTGGCTTCTGTGCTTGGCAGAACTTTAGTTTTGGACTTGGTGTGAGCTGTTCAGTCAGTGTCTGTCACTCGCGTTCACGTGGTTCATCCTAAAGCTGGAAGTGCACTGGGTGTCCTCACTTGTTCTCACTTGTTAATAACCACAGAAATATGGAATGGTTTGGGTTGGAAGGGACCTGAAAAACCATCTCATTCCATCCCCTGCCGTGGGACACCTCCCACTGTCCCAGGGTGCTCCAAACCTGGCCTTGGGCACTGCCAGGGATCCAGGGGCAGCCACAGCTCCTCTGGGAATTCCAGCCCAGCCCCTGCCCACCCTCCCAGCCAGCAGTTCCTTCCCAAGATCCCATCCATCCCTGCCCTCTGGCACTGGGAAGCCATTCCCTGGGTCCTGTCCCTCCAGGCCTTGTCCCCAGTCCCTCTCCAGCTCTCCTGGAGCCCCTTTAGGCCCTGGCAGAGGCTCTGAGCTCTCCCTGGAGCCTTCTCTTCCAAATCTGAGTGTTTGCACCTCAGCTGATGAGTTTGCTGGCACTCAAATTGGGATAACTGATTTCTAAGGTGGCTTCTGCCTAAAAATCAAGAAGCAGCTGGCAGGTTCTGTGTTTGGAAGGGGTCATTGTGTTGTTTTTTATGGCTGGAGAAGCAGAGGCGTAGGAGAAGCCGTGAATAACCTGGCACAGAGAGAGGTAAAGCTCCCAACTCCTTGTCCCCACTCTGCAGACCTCCCCCTTTGCTGTGGCTCTGCAGGCTTCTCAAATTGATTTGAAAACAATCACAGCAGTAAGAGAAATAATTTGTTGATTTCTAGAGGAAACACCATCCAGGAGGTGACCTTTATATGTAACTTTAACTGCAGCCACTACCAGAAACGTTGTCTGCTTTCTGGGCTTTGCCTCTTAATTTCCAATGCACTTGTAGGAACCCAGAAACAAGTTTTGCTTTGGAATGTGGCTGTTTAACGTGGGGAATGGGATGGATTGGAACTGCTTTCCCTGCTGTCCATGTGGTGATGTCCAAAGTCCTCGAGGCAGGACTTTGCTCTAAGGGCAGCAGTAACAGGAAAGAGAGAAAAAATGGGATTAAGGAGAGGTGAGTGAGGGAAGCCTTGACAGCATCTTTCTGTTGGAAAAATGCCTTTTTTTTCTCATTGTTTCTGCTCTGCTCATCAGGCAGAAGCTCTGCCTGCCTCCAGAAAATCCTCTTTAAAGCAGGAATCTGTGTCAGCAGAGCAGAAGCAGTGGTGACACAGCTCTCCCAGATACTTCGGGAGTGCACGGCCGCACTTCAGCCCAGCTTGTCTTAAAATGGGCTAAAAACAGCTCAAGGTGATCAGCTCCCAGAGGCCACATCCCAGACCCCATCAGCTGCCCCGTGCTCTCACTTAACTTCCATTTGGATCCAGTCCAAAGCCCTGGAGATCAAAGGCTTGGGATGTGAGAGGCCCATTCATTATCCGAGGCTTGAGTCTTAATCAGCAGCAGCCTAATTTGGCCCATTAGGAACAGGAAATATCTGAGTTAGGGTGTGCAGCCCTCTTCAGGCTTCACTTCTGGTTTGAAATGTTGCCAATTAGTTTAAAACAAACTTAAAAATCATCTGTTACGTATTTGTCTGGAAATAAAACCTGATAATTCCCTCTTGGAACAGAATTTTCTTGTGCCTTGATGGCTGTGGACCCTTGAGAGGAATATATGAAATTGTTAGAAACATTTTCTCCTTTTTTGTGTGGGTGGGGTTTTTTTTCCTCATTTATTTCCTCTTCCTGTGGTTCACGGTGTACAAATCAATATAATCACTCTTTGGTCCTGATTTAACTAAAGTTTTTTTCAGCTCTGAATGCAGGAATTGAGTTACCTCAGAGAAGCTGCTTCGGTCTGGGTGATTCTGGAGGCTTGTTGTTAAGATTTAACAGTTTGGGCAGTTTGTACTCGGTTGCTTTATCCTCTTTTCACTGATCTCACTCAGTGCCTCCCCCCGTGTGTTTGTGCACCTCAATAATGCTGTGCAAAGCCTCCCTCCCAGGATTTTCACCCATCCAGGGAGAAAAGAGAGACTTTGCCCCATCAGGGAATATCCTGAGTTGGAAAGGACCCACAAGGATCCTTGAGTCCAACTCCTGGCCCTGCACAGAACACCCCAAGAGCTGTCTGAAGGTCTCAGAGGAATAATCCATCAACGTTGGGGCGAAGTTGGCAAATCTGAGCCCAAGTTGCTCCTTCCACAGCGAATTTAGGGAAGCAGAGACACAACAGTTCCAGGGAAAAAACTGTGACAGAGCCAAGCTGTCACCTGAACACCAGCAGCAAAAAATGGAATAACCCTTGGTTTGCTGTCCCATCAAATACAGTGCAGCAGAACGAGCTCATCAGCTGAAGGAGAAAAATTGTGGAGTTTCCCATGATTTATTTTGTGGAGATCTCCTGCCTCATTTGTTGGGAGTCAATATTTTGCCCACTCGCCGTGGAAGCCTCGCAGAACGTGAACGTTCCGTTCTGAAGCAGATCCCATTGGCATTTCTTTAATAAACTCATAATTTATAGGCTGTGTTTTACATCTCCTCCCCGTGCCCCCAGAGTTTGTTCCAGCCAGCTCTGAAGAAATGAGCTGTGGAGTTGTTACTCTCCTTGATTAAGGCAATAAAATCCATTTGTCTTGTTAGGTGAGGAGCTCCGTTTGGCAAGCCCAGATTTCTGCATTTTGGGGGGAAAAGCAACAGGCAAGGCAGTGATGAAATGTGTGAGAATGAGAACTGAGCAGGCAGTGTCTGGAGCTGCCAGGGCAGGGTCTGTGAATTGAGGTGATCTGGAATTCTCAGATGGGGACAGCAGAACATTTTGTTGGTTTCAGATGACAGATTTTAATGGTGTGGGTGGTTTTCTTCTAAATTACCATCGCTGTGAAAGATAGGAGATGGCTCATATGCTGTTGCTCCTAAGGATCAGCCAGAGTTCTGCTTCTTCATCCCAAAAGGTCACGTCCCTGTGTTTCACACAGCCTGGCTGTTGTCGTGCACCCCGATGAGGAGAGACGTCCTCACTCGGAGCCATTAGCAGCTGCTGGATCACCTTGCAATTTGCTGGTTCCCCCAGCTTGTTAGAACCTTCACAATATCATCAAGGCCAGGGATTTTCTTTTTTGGTTTTATTTTTATTTTCATTTTCACCTGCTGTGACTTTCAAATTACACCTTAAAGGGCTCCTTGTCAAGCGTGGCGGTTCCAAGTTTAATCCAGTTTAATAAAAACAGTGTTTGCCTATTAACTTTCTTCCTGATCGTGAAAAAGCTCCTGGGCTCCCTCAGGAGAAATGTGGAATAGTATTAAAATCCAGCCTCTTTTAAGGTCCTGGATCCCTGGAAGTGTCCAAGGCCAGGTTGGATGAGGCTTGGAGCAGCCTGGGATGGTGGAAGGTGTCCCTGCCCATTGGAACTGGATGGGCTTTAAAGTCCCTTCCAACCCACTGAGCTCAGGAAACACAGCCCACGTGAGAGTCCCTCTGCCAGCAGCATTGAGGCTTTCACATCTTTTTAATAGTCCCAAATTCTGCTGCTGACCAGGCCGGCTGGGCCTGTTGGAAGCTCGGTGGGAGCAGTGGGAAGGGGGATGTGGAGGGATCAGAGTGATTTTTATTTATTTTTTATTATTCCCGTAAGTCTTGGGGAGACACTTTCCTGAGGGAACCGTGCCCTGACCTCACTAAATTGCTTTTATCCCAATTTTGGGCACTGCCAAACCCACAAACAACTGGCAGGAACGGCAAGGACCAAACTCCTCTCGAGTTCCTCTTCTGTATTTTCTCACTGCACTTTCAAGTGTCTGTTCTGATGCTCCACACAAAACCAGCCCAGGGATTCCTGCTCCTGGTTGCATCACAGCAGGAAAAAGCCAAATTTGGGCTGTTTCCTGTGATTCTTTGACATGAGCCAGCACTGACACCTCAAAAGAGGCAGTGTTTCCGAACACAAACATCCTCAAAAAACTTTTCACTTTGCAACGTCTCTTTCAGTGCTTTCCAGTGTATATTCCCAAATCCCTGCAGGATTAGAGCTGCCTCGGAGCTGTCACATTTGGGGCTGCCGTTGTTTTGCAGCGCCTTTGCGGTTGCTGATTCACAGAGCAATATAAACCCCCAGGACTCTGGCTCGGAATCTCTGAAAACAAAGCAGCACACCCGGAATGGATTTCACCTTGGCACGAGGAGCTCTCGGCGAGCGCGCCCGTCGCCTTTTGGGGGACGTTTAGAGACAATTCATCTCCCTCTCCCTTGTAACTGCTGCGCTGAAATCCCATTGCGAGGCAATAAAGAAGGGAACATTCTCGTTCACCTCGGGGTTTTTGCGTCAGATCACCTTTTTAGGGCTCTCTGGGAACGCTGCCTGCTCATGGCACAGTCACCGCTTTCACCGGTGGTGGGTGGCACAGTGACAGCTGCTAAATGGAGGTAACTCAATGTTTTCTGATTAGCAAAACTACAAAAGCCAGAGGTGAAAATCCATTTTAGATCATCCCAGTGCAGTATCTCTTGTTTGTTAGGAACATCAGAGTGACAAATCAGCCCTTCAGCCTCAGTGGGGGCCCAGCAGGGCACAGGCAGATGAAAAGAGGATGAAATGTGGCTGAAGTGGGCAAACAAGGGATGGGAGAATAGAAGGATAATTACTCCCGTTTTATGGATGGGGAATGGACACCCAGGAAGATCAAGGGATTGATCAAAGAATCCTTAAGGACCACGTTCATCACTGAACCACAGCCTCACGTGCCACATCCAGAGGCTTTTTGAACATCCCAGGTCTGGTGATTGCACCCCTTCCCTGGGCAGCTTCTTCCAGTCCTTGTGGGCTGTTCAGTCCTGTAGAGCTGCACTCCCCCAGGCTTGATCCAAAAAACAGCTGGAGCGACTTCGGATCTTTAACTCCTTGGAGTTTTAGGGACGGAAGCGGGAGCTGAATCAAAATTCCTGCTGGGTCCTTAAAATCTCTCATCCACCAACTCAAGGAATCGTTTTCCTCCCATTTCTCAGCTTGCTGATGTGTTTGGAGGCAGCAATTGAACATATTTTGGGGAAAAAAAAAAAACCCACCCAGATGCTTATTTGAGAGGGGAAGAAAGCAGCATTGTTAAAGCTGCATTTAAGTCGTTATCTGTTCTTATTGCTGCTGCTTCTTTGAAAAAGTCTCTCCAATTTTGGCTTTCGGGGATAACAAACCCAGAGTGGAAAGCAGAGGTGGTGGCTGCTGGGCTATTCAGCATCTGGGGATTGGGAGGCAAAGAGAAAGGGGGAAATCTATGAACTGTCAAAATGTTGTTGGCTTTTCATTTCCAGATCAATGTTGGATCTCTCAGCGCATCACAATGCGAAATGGTGCATAATATCACAGTCCTAAATTGGCCCAAATTATTGCATTTTTAAGCCAAGCCAGCTTTGTTTAAATAATGGCTTTGCCATGGAGATTTGTCTCATTGATTGGATACTTCGGAGTGGCAGAGCAAGGAAAATGAATTTGTGTCAGGCTGAATTACAGGTTTCCATATATTATTTAAGCGTTGCTCTTTACCTCTGCCTCTGTCAATCATCATTCCCTTGTAGATTGCTCTATTTTTAATATTTCTCGGAGTTGAAGGTTACTTTCTTTCTCCAGCAGCAGCTTTAAAGCAAATGCTATATTTTAGTGATGATGTTAATGGTAATTAATAATTAAGGGATTTATCAATGTGTGTGTTGCTGTTCTCCCCCTCAACTCTCCTGACACCTCACCTGCAGAGCTGCCCCAGCCCTGCAGAACATGGAGCTGCTGGAGAGAGTCCAGAGGAATCCATGGAGCTGCTGCAGGGCTGGAGCCCCTCTGCTCTGGAGCCAGGCTGGGAGAGCTGGGGGTGCTCACCTGGAGAGGAGAAGGCTCCAAGGAGAGCTCAGAGTCCCTTGCAGGGCCTGAAGGGGCTCCAGGAGAGCTGCAGAGGGACTGGGGACAAGGCCTGGAGGGACAGGACCCAGGGAATGGCTTCCCAGTGCCAGAGGGCAGGGATGGATGGGATCTTGGGAAGGAATTGCTGGCTGGGAGGGTGGGGAGGGGCTGGGCTGGAATTCCCAGAGGAGCTGTGGCTGCCCCTGGATCCCTGGCAGTGTCCAAGGCCAGGCTGGACGGGGCTTGGAGCACCCTGGGACAGTGGGAGGTGTCCCTGCCCAGGGCAGGGGGTGGGATGAGGGGATCTTTCAGGTCCTTTCCAATCCAAACCATTCCATGATTCCATTATTTATGGGCAACAAGTTTTTCTCTTTAGATTTACTGAGCGTCTGTTTTTCTGTCCAGTCCCCCTGGATTTGGTCAGTCTGCTGCTCCCTTTGCTGTAGGATTACAAAGGGGAAATTGCAGCCCACAGTGGGACTGGAACTGGAAATCAAGAGTTGGAAGTAACGGAGCTGGAAGTGGAGGCTCCTCTTTCAGCCACCCTCCCTGGCACCTCCCCCTGCTCAGGGAGATCTTCTCCTGTTCCTTATTTCCATGGTTTTAGGAGGTCCCCAAACAGCCCTGGCTGAAATCCCGTGAAATCCCACATTCCCTGTTCATCAGCGGAGCATTGCTGAGCGGGAATGAGCCGGAGCAAAAGTCAATACTTAACCACTTCTTCATCAAACCTTTAAACATTCCATTAGAAATGGATGCTGTGAGCTTCCAGAAGGGGGGCACAGCAGTGAGGGCAAAGCTTCGGGAAATCTTTGGGTAACAGTTTACAGCCCCAAGTGCCAGGGGAGGCAATTCCTTCCTTTTTGCAGGAAAATCGTTGGCCCTGGGTTTGTTCCCGCAGGGATACAGAACCTGTGCTCACATTGAGAGGATGGAGCACGAGAGATTCATTCCCTTTGTCTTTTCCTCTGGCTTAAAGATTTCTTCCCAATTCATTGTCAAGAGCCAGGGCAGGTGAGAAGACCTGAGATGCTCTCGTGCTGTTCAGCCCTTGGGTTTTGGCAAAGGAAGGATGGAAACTGAATTTTTATTGCGGAGCCGGTATTTACATTCAGGAGTGCTGCAGGTGTAGCCTGAGGAAAAGAAATTCCAGATGGGAGGGGAAGAATTTGCTGCTGTGCAAGTGAAGAAGCTTTCTAGTGATAGATACTTACCTAGGGATAAATAATCCGTGGTCTGGATGGACACATCTTCCTGACAGGAGGGTGGATCCAGGAGGGGTCGGGATTTGCTCCCAGGCAACAGGGACAGGATGAGAGGGAACAGCCTCAGGCTGGGCCAGGGAAGGCTCAGATCGGAGGAATTTCCTCATGGAAAGGGCGGTCAGGCATTGGAAGGAGCTGCCCAGGGAGGTTTGGAGTCGCCATCCCTGGAGGTGTCCAAGGAATTCCTGGATGTGGCACTTGGGGGCAAGGTGGGGGTCAGGCACAGGTTGGACTCGATGGTCTGGGAGGGCTTTTCCAGCCTCGGGGATCCTGGGATTCAATGGGTGCAAAACCAGCTGGGTGGCTGGGCCCAGAGGGTGCTGGGCAGTGGATTTACACCAGTGGTGTCCAGCGGGGCCAGTCCTGTTTGAGGCCTTCATCAAAGATCTGGACAAGTGGATCGAGGGCACCTTCAGTCAGTTCTCGGATCACAGCAGGCTGGGTGGGATGTGGGTCTGCTGGAGGGCAGGGAGCTCTGCAGAGGGATCTGGACAGGCTGGATCCGTGGGCTGAGGCCAGCAGGGTGAGGGACAACAGGACCAAGGTCTGGGTTGTGCCCCTGAGTCACAACGACCTCGTGCAATGCCCCAGGCTCCACCCCACAGCTGGGTTTTTGATGGGAAAAGCAGTTTGGAGGAGCTGGACCAGATGTGCTGCAGCCAAACATCTGCCTCGTGTCTGCTCTCAAGGCCACCACTGGGGCTGCTCGTCCCGTGGGGTGGGACATGGCTTAGAGCTCTCTCTGTTAGGGGAAATCCCTCCCTCTGCACCGCTCCGAAATGCTCGTCTCTGACATTTGGAAATAGGTGGATATTAACGATTCTGTCGTGCAATTAGAAATGCTGGCACAATTCTTGGAGCAGCCTGGGCCCGTGCAAGGTGTCCCTGCTCATGGCAGGGGTTTGGAATGAGGTGATCTTTCAGGTCCTTTCCAACCAAACCAGCCTGGGATTCATTCTGTGAAAATTCACTTTTTTTACCTAAAACAGCCTCTGAGCAAGGCCAGTGTGGGAGCAGTGCCTGATTTCCACCATCAAGGTGCTCTTTCCTGTAGTTGTGGCTGTGGATTTGTCACCCTGCAATTGTGCTCTCTCAGCTGACAGAATTGGTAAAGTTTTGCNTGAATAATCCTGGATAGATGATTGCACCTGCTAATTACCTTTACAGCCATTATTTAACCATCTCACTGCACCTGCTGACTTCTCCCCCTGGTCAAACAGTTGAGAATAATGCAGTAAATGAATTTTAATACGATATTTTTAATTGTCTTTCTCTCATTAATGGTTGTTTATCTGGAAAAGTGGAGTGGTTTATTTGACCTGCATCACGCCTGCCCTCACATGACCTGTCCCTGAACACTGTAGCTCTTGTTTGAAAAATAACATTATTTTTAAATGCTAAAAATTCCTGTGTGGTTTTTTCTTTAAAAAAAAAAAATCACGATTAGCTGGAAGAGAGCAGTGATGAGGAGAGNGTTTGGAGGAGCTGGACCAGATGTGCTGCAGCCAAACATCTGCCTCGTGTCTGCTCTCAAGGCCACCACTGGGGCTGCTCGTCCCGTGGGGTGGGACATGGCTTAGAGCTCTCTCTGTTAGGGGAAATCCCTCCCTCTGCACCGCTCCGAAATGCTCGTCTCTGACATTTGGAAATAGGTGGATATTAACGATTCTGTCGTGCAATTAGAAATGCTGGCACAATTCTTGGAGCAGCCTGGGCCCGTGCAAGGTGTCCCTGCTCATGGCAGGGGTTTGGAATGAGGTGATCTTTCAGGTCCTTTCCAACCAAACCAGCCTGGGATTCATTCTGTGAAAATTCACTTTTTTTACCTAAAACAGCCTCTGAGCAAGGCCAGTGTGGGAGCAGTGCCTGATTTCCACCATCAAGGTGCTCTTTCCTGTAGTTGTGGCTGTGGATTTGTCACCCTGCAATTGTGCTCTCTCAGCTGACAGAATTGGTAAAGTTTTGCAGGGAGTTGTGGAACAACCATAGAATTTCATTTTACAGCACATTGCAGAGGGTGAAATCATTTGTATTGAGCTGGGGTGTAAATGCTGGGGATTTTTTGGAGGCCAAAAGCCTTAAATTGACCGTCCACTTTCCTTGTCCAGCTTCACTAAGAAAAGCAAGAAACAAACCGGAGTTAAATTAAATTTTAGTTTGGTTTCATAACCAGAAAGAGCAGGTCAATATTTTGTGAAATAGAGGGGAAAACTCTTCTTGGAAGAATTGTTTTCATCTTCAAAATGTGGTTTATTGTGAGACTTTATTACTTAGAGCTGAATTCAGTGAAAAGTTCTAAGTGCTGACAGCTCATCCCATCCCATCNGATTAGCTGGAAGAGAGCAGTGATGAGGAGAGTGGTATCTGCAAACTCAGGAGTTCTTCTGCACTATTTATGCTTCTTATCATATCTGGAACAACCTAGGAAATCAATTCCTGCAGTCCCTATCCACGTCAAACCAGGCTTATCAATGGGAGCCGCCTGGAAGTTGTTCTTGCCTGTTTGAAAGCAGATGGATCTGGAGGATTGGGATACAATTCCTTTCTTCTGTTACACTTGCAGGTGCTGCTGTGGAATGAAGGGGTTTTTTTTCCACTGAAGAAGGGTGATAAAAATTGCTCGTTAAATTGTTCCAATCAAAGCAGCTTTTTATAAGTTTTGGTGATAAGGGCAGAGCTCAGTGAGACAGGCACTGAACAGCTGGAAATAAGAGAGGTTTTGTTTTGGTTTAGTGGTTGGAGTTGAGATGGTCTAAAAATCAATTAGAGCCAGGGGGAGGGAAAAAGCAAGAGAAGAAACAAAATCAAAACAAATCCACAAAAATTCCTTTGGCCAGAACTGCCGGAGAGAGTCCAGAGGAGGCCCCAGAGCTGCTCCAGGGCTGGAGCCCAGCTGGGAGAGCTGGGGGTGCTCACCTGGAGAGGAGAAGGCTCCAGGGAGAGCTCAGAGCCCCTTGCAGGGCCTAAAGGGGCTCCAGGAGAGCTGCAGAGGGACTGGGGACAAGGCCTGGAGGGACAGGACCCAGGGAATGGCTTCCCAGTGCCAGAGGGCAGGGATGGATGGGATCTTGGGAAGGAATTCCTGGCTGGGCTGGAATTCCCAGAGGAGCT
Organism: Dicrurus megarhynchus; assembly: GCA_013399195.1. NCBI lineage: Eukaryota > Metazoa > Chordata > Aves > Passeriformes > Dicruridae > Dicrurus > Dicrurus megarhynchus. The sequence goes on from VXAD01009654.1 coordinate 32,608, forward strand.
GTGGCTGCCCCTGGATCCCTGGAAGTGTCCAAGGCCAGGCTGGACATTGGGGCTTGGAGCAGCCTGGGACAGTGGGAGGTGTCCCTGCCCATGGCAGGGGTGGAATGAGATGGGCTTTAAGCTCCCTTCCAACCCAAACCATTCCATGTTTTAAGAATTTGGAATTAATTGCAACCACTTTGGGAATGTAGGAGATAAACACCCACTACTTCTGCTCCCACACAGGGATGCAGCTGTTGCTGACTGTGGAAGATGCCAGTGGGGGTTTTCTTCCAGGTTTTACTTTTCCTTCTTTCCATGCTGCTTTTTTTTTGTTCCCAATCACAAACGTTCAGAGGATATTGGGTCACTTAATTGCTTTTTGTTTTTCACTGGCTGCTGTTCCTCACGGCAGCACAAGGCTCGGGCAGTTCAGTCAATACTTGTGGAATCAATAACAAAAATGACAAAGGAGTCCTGGTAATTAGGCCAAAGCTGCTGCTTATGATTTTTCAATAATTAACTTCAGCTTCCTCCTTCTCCAGCATCTCCAGAAAATGGGGGCTGATGGAAGGAGGGGACCTTGCTGTGCTGAAGACGTGTCAGAATTCCACAAAACCGAGCGGGAAATCCAATCAGTGCTTTTTGTCTCAGCACGTGAAGGGGTTCCCAGGGAGATGGGGGAAGAATGGGGTTGATTTTTCCATGGTGCCAAGGAGCAGCTGTGCTGTTCTCTCTTTACCTGTTTGGCCTCAATTTCCTGCCCTGGAAAATCAGCTTCCCTGGCAGCAACCCAGGGCTTGGATGTTTGGGAAGATCTCTGGGGAGATGAACAGAGGAAGACAAAAAGTTTGGAGGGATGTGTTTCTCCTTGGCTTTGTCGCATCCATGGATTTCTGAGGGCACTTATTTCCTGGATAGATCCAGAAGGGAAGGGGGAGCTGGTGGCTTGTCCACAGCAGGGTTTTTGGGGATGGAACTGCTGTGGATGGGAGGATAAAACCCCATAACCCCACGTGCTTCAGTGCTGAATCGTCCATAAAAACGTTCCGTGGCATTTCCCCATCCCTCCCTTCGCTCAGCCAGGGAATCCAGGGAGTGGATGAGGGGTGGGATCTCCACTGCTGTGCCAGCAGAGCCTCTCTGAGATGGTGCAGGGCTGGGGCCAGAACCTCAGGTGCCACCTTTGCCACCCAGATCCTGCCTGGCTTGGAGAGGGAACACCAAACATGCAGAGGAGCAGTGTGGGTGGCTGGAGAGAAAAACCTGTTCCATGATCCTGCACTCTCTTCCCTTCTCCATAAATTCACCTCTTACCCTGGGACTCAGTAAAAGCTCTCGTGTCCTTGAATGCCCTTTTCCAAACCAGCTGTGCTGGAGAGGAGCAGAGTGACCTGAGCTCGTTCCAAAGGGACTCAGAGCCCTTTCCAGCCTTTCTCTCCATCCTTTCAAAGCCATGGAAATGGAGCCTGTGTCCCCTCCGTGTTATTTCTGCATGCAGAGGAACCAGAAGGGATCCCACACAATTCTGTCCCTGAGCAGCACCTCCTGCCCACCAGAGATCTCACCACAGCCTTGGAAGAGGGAGAAAGGAGCAGGATGGTTTCTTGGATTGTTGGGGTTTTTTTTTAATAATTGAATCTATCACACTTCCTTTTACCCCTGTTTCCAAAAGTTCTGCTTTTCATGTGGGAAGTGTCGGAATTCATTTGGAAGTGTTGCTGAGGAGTCCTGGTAGACACAGCTGTAAAAGCACCAGGACCTGCAAAATCCTCCAAAGAGCTGTCAGAGCTTGGCTGTCACTGGAGAAATCTAAAATATATAATTTTTTTTTTTTTAATTTTTTTTTCCCCAAAATGTGCAGAAGCTTTTTGTCATTTCTCAAGATTCCAGGCAGCTTTTTAAAAAATCTCAATTTGCCACGTTCTGGTGCTGTGCTCCTGCTGTGCTGCCATATGGTGGTGACCCAGGTGTCCCTGCTCGGTGTCAGTCGTGTTACACCGTGGCTTCGGAGGGAAGGAGGTGGAATCATGGAATTTTAATGACTTTACTCAAGGAGCTGCCCCCTCCCTCTCTCCCTCCCTCCCCTGCTCTCACCAAGGCACAGACCATTAGCAGACTGAACCCTTCAAAGGTGGCATCCAAGGTGTGACGGTGGCTCCGTGTGATTTGTAAGATTGTCACATAATTGCAGCCCTCAATTTTCTCCCCTTGGTCTGAAAACCTCAATAATCAGCCAGACCTCGGTGTCTGGAGCTGCTTTTTAATGAAGGGAGAAAACTGGGCCCTTCTCCCTGTCCTGAAAATTCAGTCACATGTTTATTTTGAGACAAAAGTTGCCAAATATTTGGCTGTTGATGGCCCAGATGAGCCGCACAAAGAAATCCAGGGCCAATATTTTTGCAGTTTTGTGGCCAATGTTCTCAAGATCCTAAAAGTTCCTCCCAGTTCCCTTTAGGATCATCTTTGATGTTGACCAACAGACACAAGTTTAAAGTTGTTCTCTCTCAAAAGTCTCTCGTTGTCCAGTGTTGATGCCAAGTCCAATTCTCATTTGTTGGGTTTAAAACTGAAGGGAAAAAAGGCACCGTCAGCTTTTGTGCTGAGAATGAAAAGTTTCTCTGAGCACATAAAAAATAAAATGAGATTCTGAGCTGTAATTGAAATGATGGCAGAAGTCCACGGTTCCTTTTGCTTTTCTGTGGGAGACTCAGTTCCCACAGGGAATGAATCTTGATTTGGATAAATCAGGACATTAAAGCACTTGGTGGCGAGGCCCTTGCTGCCGACTCCGTGTGGTTTGAGCTTGGTTTTGGGCTGTTAAACCTCGTTTTAAACTTTCCTACCACGAGGTTTGGCTTTGTGGATGTCCGAAGGACTAAGCAGTGATTCATGGAAGGGTTTGGGTTGGAAGGACCTTAAAGATGATCCAATCCCAACCCCTGCCGTGGGCAGGGACACCTTCCACTATCCCAGGTTGCTCCAAAACCCACCCAACCTGGCCTTTGAGCACTTCCAGGGCTGGCTGAACCCTCCAGGGATGGCTGAACACCTCCAGGGATGGGATTTGGTCGCCAGTGTTCTCCTGAGCCGTCAGAGCTTGCCTGGTGCAAACCTTCCAGGTTGGTTTCTCTCCAGAGGAGCCTTTCCTGTGCACCTCAGCCAGGTCTTCCAGCAGGACCTGCAGGAGAAGGGGGGCCCAGGGGGCTTCACTTCAAAAGCATCATTCCAGTGTAGCTGCTTTATCTTCATTAGTGCCCTGCAGCGTTTGCTTGCCTCCCTTTGGAGTGGCTGTTTCATGCAAATCAGGTTTCAAAGCCACCTCAATCTCTGCTATTTCCCTGTTAATTTCCTGGCCAGGCTGAACTGCAGCTTTGTTGTGCTCTTTGCATCAGTGAGGACGTGGATGGAGCCCTTTCAAGCTCGTCTCCAGCGATTCCCCTTTGATGTGGAAAGGAGTTTGTGCAAGTGTTGTTCCCTTGTCACGTTTTCCTTCTCAGCTCAAGGAGCCGACCCCACCACAGCCCTAACTTTGCATTAGAACATTTTCACGAAGGTTTTTCCTGGAGTTTCATACGGTAATAACAAAATGTGGGATTTGGGAATGGTTTTACCAGGTGAACTTTTCCCCGCTGCACGCCTTCGTCACATTTACCAGGGAGATGGACCAAGGAGGCAAAGGAATTATGGAAAGGTTTGGGTGGGAAGAGACCTTAAAATCACCCAGTTCCAACTTCAACACCTCCCACTGTCCCAGGCTGCTCCAAGCCCTGTCCAGCCTGGCCTTGGACACTTCCAGGGATCCAGGGCAGCCACAGCTTCTCTGGGAATTCCAGCCCAGCCAGGAATTCCTTCCCAGTATCCCATCCATCCCTGCCCTCTGGCATTTTAAAGCCATCCCCCTTTGTCCTGTCCCTCTCCCTTTTATATGAGCCACCTGTAAGGGCTGCAGGGAGTGACAGCATCAGATTTTCAAGGCACAGAAAATACTGGGATTAAGTTCCAGCCCAGTCCTTTGTGCAATACATCCTCTTGTAAATGCTGTAACTCATTTTATACGCTGCTCTCCCTCAGGAGACTCTGCAAGAGCTTTGGAAAGAAATATCCAAAACCACACAACGTCTGGAAGTTGTAGGTCTGGAAACAGGAATAAAACTTCTTCCAGGTGGCAAATTCTCCCTGTTCAGTCCAACATCCAGAGTGCCTCGGGAAGGTGCTGGGGATTGTTGTGCTGCCCTGACTGCTGACAAAAAAACTCCTTCAGTCGCTCCCCTGAAGGATTTTCTGGCTTCTCCATCCCAACCAAGTGTCATTAATTAGCTTTAGCCTGGTTGTTGTTGGAATGCAGTCGTTTCAGGTTGTAGCTGCAGCCTGAAACGGCTGCACCAAATTATGGCTGGAAACATAATCAGGAAATGTGTAATTCCCATTAGTGAGGTCTTTGGGATGCACTGATGGTGACAGAGCAAACAAGGAGCCCCAAATAAGCTGTGCCATTCCCGCCTCTCATCTCCTGCCTGGATTTGCCATCCTTATTAATTGTAATTAATTGTTGAGGGAAATACCCTCACCATAGAAACAAAAATCCCAGGTTGGAAGGGACCCCAAGGATCATCAGGTCCAACCTTTCCTGGCAAAGCACAGCCTGGACAAGGTGGCCCCGCAGCCTGTCCAGCCCAATCTTGAAATTCCCAGCCCTGGGGAATCCACACTCCCTAGGGAGATTTTTCCAATGGCTGCTTGTTCTCCTTGAGAAATATTTTCCCCTTTTGTCCCACTGGAATCTCCCCAGGAGTAACTTGTGCCCATCCCCCCTTGTTTTATCCCTGTGACTCCTGGTAAAAAGGGATTTTCCTTCATTCCCAAGCAAGGCTCTCAGTGTGGGATGGAGTCTTCCAAAAGATACCTGGCTGTTGGAAATGGGTCACCCAGAGCCTTCAGAGTGGTTTCACAGGATCCCAGGATGGGTGAGGATGGAAGGGACCACAATGGGTCACTGGTCCCACTCCCTGCTCCAGCGGGGCCATCCCAGGGCACAGGGCACAGGGCAGTGTCCCGGTGGCTCTGGAATGTCCCCAGGGAGGAGACTCCACCCCACTCTGGGCTCTGCTCAGGGCTCGGGCACTGCCAGGGCAGAAGTTCTGCCCCGTGTCCAGGGGGAACTCCCTGGGATCATTCCCTGCCCGTCCCTCCGGTGCCGCTGCCGGGCCCCCGGAGCAGAGCCCGGTCCATCCTTTGGCAGCCTCCCTTTGGATATCGATGCCGTGGATGAGGCCCCCCCGAGCCGCGTCCCCTCCCGAGGCCGAACAGCCCCAGCTCCCTCGGCCTCCCCCGGGCACGGAGATGCTCCAGGCCCTAAATCATCCTCACATCCCTCTGCTGGCCCCGCTCCAGCAGCTCCAGGTCCCTCCTGTCCTGAGGAGCCCAGAGCTGGACACAGCACCCCAGGGCTCCCTGTCCCACCTGGGTGAGGACTGGGGTCACTGGAACCAAACACCATTTTGCATCAGCACAGATTTTCAGTTGTCACCACGCTGCTGAGCAAAATTTCCTGCAAATTCCTTATTTTCCTTACAAAAACCCGGCTAGAACTTGTTCAGCCAGACTATTAATAGGGAAATAGTCTAAAATACAGGTATTTGTGGTTTATCCCTCAGTAATGCCACAGCTGCTTTGACTTGCTAATGTTTCTCCACGCTGCCCTAAACTCTTGCAAGCCAAACCAAACTTCTTCTCTGTGTGTTTATAATGCATTAAGGTTTTATAATCTATTATACAAACCCTTCCTTGCTGCTGCAGCTGGATTTCCTCTGATCACCTCTATTCCATCACTCCGGAAATCATCCTTTATCCAGAGAAAAGCCTTTTATCCCGTCCTCTGATCATCTGTTTGCTCACAGTAGGTAAAACAAAAGGCTGAGCACCATCCCAGAAATCCTCTGTGCATTTTCCTGTTCTGAATTCCCCCTCAGAGATTTCTCCCAGGATAAGCAAGCGTTAAAATCCCGGTTTAGCCGGGCTGAGGTTGCTTTTTCTCCCGATATATTGCGCTTTGCAGGAAAGGTGGTGGATCCTGGCTTCAGAATTAGATTCCTTCCAAGAGAAGATTTGATTCTGCTGGAAGTTATTGAACGTAATAACATTTTATTGCTCTTTATAAGCAGCTCAGAATTTCTTGCAGAGGCTTTGACAGAAGGGAAAGTGAGAGGAAAAGGGGGTTGCGAGGTGAGGTGGAAACCACGGAGCAGGAGGAAGGTGGTGCAGCTGTGGGAAAGGTAAATGGGATCTAGGGATGAGTTTCATTGGGAAATTAATGAAGCTTTAATTAAAGGGGTCATGTTCCACAGTGGTTTCTTTGGAACTTTACTTGGGGTAACTGTGGCAGATTCTGGTGGTTCAGCTTCATAAAAAGTGTGAGAAAAGCTCTTGGAAAGAGCAGAAACTTCTGCAGGAGGGGAATGAAATAAAAATGTTGAGTGGCTTCTGTTAGGAAGAGGAAGGGTTGGATGTGGCAAGCTCCAAACTCCAGCCAGAAACAGGAGGGGACAACTCCAGGCCAAGAACTGGAGAGGGAATCCCCTCTCTGCACACAGAACCCAAAAACCATCTGGGTTTTGCCCAAAATGTGCAGTTTGCTCCCCAGATTCTGGCTGTGCATCACAATTTTTCACCCAAGTGAATAAAATTGAAATTAGGATCCATCTAAACCTGTGCCCAAGGCAGGTTGGGGTTTTTTTGGATATTGATTCAGTTTGTGTTGCTGAATAAAACTTACTCTGCAGTTTATATAATACAATCTGAAGTTTAGGATTTTTTTCAGGATAGGATGAAAGTAGGAGGAAAAAAACCATCTTCCAAAGGTTCTATTTCCATCAGACTGGATAGAGGCTGAATCCTGGTGGAGTGATAATGCTAAATAACCTGCTTGGCCTGTCTAATACCATATGAAAATATCATATAAAAGAGTTTTATATCCCATTTCTGCTGCTGTTTTAATTGAATTGGAGAAGATTCCTTACAACCAGCACTGATTGAACAGCTGCACCTGTGTTTATATTGCCAAACTTATTACTTTTATTGGGAATATTTATTATGCCTCAGATAAACTCTCTGTTGTTTAAGATCTCATTTCTTCAGGAGGTTTATTTGCAAGATTTCCTTTCTTCCCCCAGACCAAGTTCCTTTGGGTTTTCCTTCAGGGTTGGATGGGGCTGTGAGCAACCTGATCTTGATAAAGATGTCCCCACCCATGGCAGCAGGGTTGGATCAGGTGACCTTTAAAGATCCTTTCCAACCCATTCTGTGATTCTGTGAGTTAGAAAATCCCTCCACAGTCCTCATTTCTGGATTTGAACTCCCTGAGATCAAGTTCTTTAGGAGCACGGTGGTTTCCTGGAGATGAATTTTGTTAAGACCCAGCTTTTTTGGGATTCTGTGGATGTAACACAACTGGAACAGCAACTTCCAGAGTCTTTGGCTTTGGGATAAGAGTGTCCATCTCTTGCTTTAGGTCTCTGGGGTGTTGGGGCTCTTTTAGTCATGGACAGCAACCTTTAAAGTTCAGCAGCTTTTACATTTCATTGAATTCTTCATAGATTCTCCAATCTTTAATCACAAACATAGATGCTGACATGACACATGTGGCCATCAAAACACACCAAAAAAAACAAGTTTAAAAGGAAATAACAGCAGCTTTCTTGCTTCAGATCTCAAGATCTCTTCTGTCGTGGCAGAGGATAATAAAAACATCCCATGGTGGGAAAGCACCCCCAGAACCTTGAGCAAACTGAGTGCCTGCAATTCCAAATTACACCCTGAGTTCCTGCAGTGCTTATTCTATGAGTTTTAGGCCAGCAGGAAGCCCTGATCTTCCAGTTTATCATCCAGAAATGAAATAAAAAATGAAAGGAAAGGAAAACCGTGGCTAAATCAGTGCTTCTCAAAGGCTGCAGGCACCACGGTCATACAAGCCCTACATTAAGAATTAATAAAGAGCAGAATGGTGGTGAGGAGCTTCAGGCTGAGAACAGGGTGGGTAAACACCGAGTTTAACATCAAGAGAAAAAATCCTGTGGGGCTTCAACCTTCAGTGGTTGGAGAGTGTCAGGAGAGAAACGATCATTTTTGTTGTTGTTCACCTCAGAAACTTTAGGAAGAGATAGAGAATGGAGAAAAGCTGCTCCGAGGAGCCCTTCTGGAAAAAGTCCAAGCACTGCAGAGTTCCACAGATGAATTGATTTAATTAGGCTGTATCAACACTTCTGCTGCTGCTTCAGAGACAGACTCATAAAAGATATTAAAGATGCAGTTGGGGTGTTGCATTTTTGTTTCAAAGATGCCCACGACTCCTCCATCATAAACAGCTTCCTCCTATTCCTTTTCCTTTTATTTTTACTGACTAAAAATGTCTGTACTGGCTGGAAATACTTAAACAGAGACAAAAACGAGGCAAAAATCCTCATTTCTGTGATGTGTAAATTATTTAGGAGGAAATTACAACCTTAAAAGATTGAGGATGAAACTGGTGTGGGAAAAGCAGGATTTTACTCCTCAAGGGTTTGTTCTCCTCTGTGGAGGATCTGTGTTGGTGCCAGTGGCCAAGGTGTCCATCCAGATATTACCAAATATTTGGGGTGGGAGGATCTTCCTGCAGACTCTTGGTGAGCCACCAGTGGTGCTGAATTCCCTGGAGTTCATTCCACAGCGACCAGAGGGGATTTTTTTGGGAATTTTGAAGCTTCACCTCTCTGCTCACAAACACAGGGATGGATAAAACCCCTGGGGAAAATGAGGGTGAGCTGGGAGTGGGGCTGGTGTAGGAAATTCCAAACCTTGGTGTGAAGGAGTTGGAGCATTGACAAGCCTCTACTTAACTCCAGGGATTTGTGGGAAAACCATCTGGTGAAATTAAAGGTGTGTTTGGGAAAAAAAGGGTGTTTTTCTGGAATAAAGCCCTTCCAGCTGGTCATGGTGGTCTTTGTGAGGGAACTTTCCAAGTTTTTTGGGTTGGTTGGAGACACTTTTTGTCCAAGCTCTGATAGGACCTTGGGAGTTGCCCCACGCTGTGTTGGAGGCAGGATGGGAGAATCCTTCTTCATGCAATCTTCCCAGGCTTGTTGGCTGTCAGAGGGAAAATGCTGGGAAAATCCAAGTTTTCCATGCTTGGTACAGTGGAGTTGAGATCTGCAGGCCTGAAATCAGTGATGGAAGTCAGGACATTCCAACGTGAGGGAATTCCACCTGGACCTGAGGAAAAACTTCTTTGCTGTGCGGTGACAGAGCTCTGGAATTGATTGTCCACGGAGGGTGTGGAATCTCCTTCCCTGGAGATATTCCACATTTTCCTGGATGTGATTCCATGCCAGTGCTCTGGGATGGCCCCGCTGGAGCAGGGAGCTGGGACCAGATGGTCCCACTGTGGTCCCTTCCAGCCTGACCCATCCTGGGATTCTGTGAACATCAGGAAACACTTTTTCCTGTCGGGGTGTCAAACACTAGACCAGGTGGCCCAGGGAGGTTGTGGAATTTTCATCCTTGAAGATCCCCCAAACCCACCTGGACACAATCTCGGACAATCCTCCAACTTCAGCTCTTCCCTAACTCCATGCCTTGATGTCAGGGTGCATTTTCCAGGCTGCCAGGACAAGATGAAGGGTTAGAGACGACAAGTTGAACTTCCATATTGTTTTAATTTAAGGAAACAGGGCTTTTCCTTCAGAATCCTGAAACCCAGCAGTGGTTTTTCTTCACAGCTCTTCCATGTCATAGAAAACAGACAGGGGCGGGACAATGCAGGGAATTCCAGACAGTGCAGGGAATTCCAGACAGTGCAGGGAATTCCACATCCATTCCTGGGGTCTGTATGTTTCAGAGGGGCTGGGCAGAGCCTGATTTCTGCTCTTCTCTACCCAAAATTGTTCTATAATCACCGTGTAAGAGTAAAAACCACATTGGCAAGGCACTGTACAATTACTTTGTTACGCATTTTGCTGTGCTGGTGTATTTGTTTAATTAAGTTCCTCGCTAATTAGAGCTGTATGTACTCGTGTTAATTATTATTTGCTTAACACAATCAGCAGTGTAATTCTTTTCTAAGAAGCCACACACTTTCCAGTGAAACAAAATTACTGATTCCGTGGAATCTCCGAAAGAATAGTTGCTCCATTTTTGTCAAATGAGAGGTTGCATTCTTTAATGTGAATGAAATTCATTTTAGATTACCTGGAACTTCACATGATAGATTGTGTTTTTAATTGGTGATTAAGCAAAGGAAGAAAAAGCTGGTTTGATTTGTACCTCGGCACAAAGATGTCTATTTTTTCTGACTGGATTACAAAATTGGACAGCTCTGCTATTTATCACCCTCCAAGACCTTTTTCCATGTGACAAAGAAAAAGTACATTTGTCTTCAGGCTTTGGAAAGAAACTGCTTTCTCATGCTAAAAGATGTAACCCTGTGCAACTTCTGACCTTTTGCCAAGCTTTTAATTAATTTTTTTTTAAATACGAAGAACTTTAAACACATTACACAGCCAGAGCCCTGTTGGGGTTTCAGTGCTGTGCCCATTCGATGGGCGAATTTCTGTTCAGTCCCTAAAATAGAAAGGAAAATGGTGCCATAAATATCTTTAATCGTGTTCCAGAAGGGAGTTAATAACCAGGAATTGTTATTTATGAGTAGGGTTTGTGTACGTCCACACACCCACACCCATCTGGGTTGTGTTTCTCTCTCTCTCTCTGTCTGGTAAATCTTTAGGGCTTCGACTTGTGCAGGTTGTTGCTTGTTTGAGTTGCTGATCAGTTCTGCAAAATGTGTTTGGTGTTTGGGGGAATCACTATGGAATGGATTTATTTGGGAGCCTCGGGAAGGGAGTGAGGAGGAAGCAGCTCCTCCAGGAAGAGCAGATGGAGGAAGTAATTCTCCTGAAGGAAAATACAAACATGGCCGGGATTATGGAGGGAGATCGGGAGGATTTGTCCTCATCCCAGGAAGGTCGGGGATGTTTCTTTGTGTTTCTCAGGAAACGTGGCCTTGAATGAGAACCTGATCAGCTGAGGAGCAGAATATTAATGAGTGTGCTGAGCCTAAAAGGTTCTTCAGTGCCTTCATAAACTCTGAAATGAAACTGGGCAGGAAATGCAAACTCTCCTGGAGTCCTCTGTAATTTACACCCAAGCCAACCTATTAATCTTAAACATTCCCTCATTGCAGTTATTTTCAACTCTGCCACAAAATCAACAGACTTTATTTAAAAAGACAAATTCAGAACTTCACTCATGGTTATGTCCATCCAGTTGTGGCGTTTTTTTATCTGGAGTTTGAATTCTGCCCCGTGACTGAGATACCTTGGGAGCAGAGGAGTGAAACCAGCAAGAATTGCCAAGTGCTTCCACGGCACGGCCCAAAATGCTTTGCTGAGCTGATGCCACGATGATTTTTTGTCTTTTCTTTTATACCCCTTTTATATATCTTTTATAACTTTTGTATTCTTAGTGGGTTTTATCCTACATTCTTACTTTGTTAATTTAGGAGACTCAACATCTTAGAAGCCCCAGAGCCCAAGGTCCTCTCCAGAGCACATTTTGTAAACTGAGATAGAACCATCCAGGGGAAGGTTCCTTGGGGAGGGGGGCTCACTCGAGCCTCTCATTAGGGAATCTTTGATAGAAATGCTAATTAATAACACCTATAATGTGATACCAGATCTTTTGGGGTGTGCATTGTGGGGTGCATTGAGGTGCATTCCACCTGGACGTGGTGCACCTAGGGATCCTTATAATAAATACCAAGGTAAAATCCCTTTTTCCCTTCTAACCATGTTTGATTCTTGATTTTAAGGCCAGGAAAAGGCATCAGAGCAAATGTTCAAAATTCACCTTGTCTGTTCATAATCACCATGGAAAATGTGCTAGGAAATAGGCATTTTACAGGAATGAGGGATTTATTCCTCCCTACACAACGAAGGGCACGAGGCCACTGTTGGATATTGTAATTGAAAAATCACAGGGGGGAAAAAAAAAGGAAATTGAAGAATCCCAGGAGAAAATACAGAGAAGTGGAAGAATCAATAATGACATTAATAAGAACTGCTGGAAGTGCCCATTAGTGGGAATCACTGTCTCAGGAATCATTTCCAGTCATCGGTCCCGTTGCCTTCCCACATGAGGAGGATCTCAGGGATGTGAAGCAGTTCCCAAACCCAGCGTGGTTCATTGGAGGGTTCTGCTTTACCTCGATGCGTTTTTCTCACGGAGGTGTGAAAAACATCAGGTGGCCCCCTCAGTGCCTTTGCACTTCTGTTGTCCACCTGGAAAAGGGGATGAGAACATTTCACTGTTCCAGCGAGAAAAGAAAGTAGAATAAAGATTTCTTTGGTGGAATCTTGCTGAGGGTACCCTTAGGGAGGGAGTGATTAAACGAATTGCAGAGCAGTTGGCAACAAGGTCAAAACTTCTGGTGGGCATCACAAGCATCCAGAGCAGGTGAATGAAGGGTTAAAACAGATAGCAAAGAATCATGGAATGGTCTGGGTTGGAAGGGACCTTAAAAATCATCCAGTGCCACCCCTGCCATGGGCAGGGACACCTTCCACCATCCCAGGGCGCTCCAAGCCCCGTCCAACCCAGCCTTGGACACTTGCAGGGATGTGGCAGTCACAGCTTCTCTGGGAATTCTGTTCCAGGGTCTCCCCATCCTCACAGGGAAGAGTTATCTGTGTCCCTTTTACCCCCTAAAATTCATCCCTGAATCCATAAAATCATCTTCCTTCGGGTGACTTTGTGCAGCAAAGGGGTCGATGTCACCAGGAATTCCATGGAGATGTTTCCATGCAGCTCCTCCGCTGTGCTCCCCCGTGCGCTTGCAGAAAACAGAGCTGGGTTAATTTAGGCCTGGTCTAATTGACAAAAACGAGACAGAACGAAATTCTGACTCTGCAGGGTGCTCCACAAAACTCGGCTCCACATTAATTGTGGATTGTTTGGATAGAATTGTTTCCTTTGTCGCCTCCTGGTTGTGCAGAGCTCCCACTTTCCCCTGTGTTCGTGTTCTAATCCTTCTCCTTAGGGCTGCCTACAGCAAGGAGGAAGAAAAGAAACCCTATTAATCCATCATTTATTCCAAACACTGACTACCAAACAGGAGGATTTAGGAATTGGGGAGGTAGGGAATGTTGAATGAGACAACAAAATTCACTCACCAGCTCGTTTCAAGGCGGATTTTTAATATTCTGGAGGTAAATGAGCAGATCCAGCACCAGCCCCGGGCCCTGACATGTGTTTCCTAATGACAGTTAATTAGGGGCTGTCTGCAGCAATCATGGGCTGTCAGGCCTCATCCAGGCTGGAAACGTGAGGGACACAAGAGCTGCTTCCCCCCTCCTTCCCTAATTGGAATGGTTTGCCAGGATTAACTGTGAATATCCGAGGAGGTGCTTTGACACTTCACAGAGCCTTTCCCACATGCCATGGGCAGGACTGGAATTCCTGCTGGGCTCGGCGTGGTGAGAGGGATATGATTTCCTGGAATATTTTGTAATTCTTCCCATCTCCAGCCTTTCTCAAGGATTATTCTCAGGGTTCCCCAATAAAAATTGGGAGATGTCTGATCCCACACGATTTTTCCAGTGGTGCTCCTCTCCTCTCCACCATTGAGTCATCATTATCCTGGGATGTGTGGGTAAAGCTCTAGGAAGGAGGTAATTCTGTTGTCACTCATGGAAGCTTTTATGGAATTCCAGAAATCCTGATTCCCGGCAATTCCCAGTGCTCGCTGTGGTGTTTCAGGAAAATTGGCTTTGGAGCAGCTGCAAGGTAGAAAGAACCAAGTTCTCTTCCCACTTCATTTCTGTCTCAGTAAATCACAGAATGAGTTGGACAGGACCCTAAAGCCCATCCAGTTCCAGTCCCATGGGCAGGGACACCTCCCACTGTCCCAGGCTGCTCCAATTCCCATCCAGCCTGGCCTTGGACACCGCCAGGGATCCAGGGGCAGCCACAGCTTCTCTGGGAATTCTATCCCAGGGCCTCCCCACCTTCCCAGCCAGGAATTTCCCAATTGGTCACCTACTTATGGATGTACTGGCCCTTTGCTCAGCTCCCCACTGCCCTTGGAAGTCCTTTGAAGCCTGATGTTGGAATGTCATCATTTTGGGATTGTCCTGGGTTCGGTCATTCCTGGTTTTCTCCCGACTTTCCAAGTTCTTTCTCTCTGGTTTGTTTGCTGACCTCGAGGTTTGGTGGGGACAAAGTTGTCTCCAGGTGATGTTCTGAAGGTGCCATCAAGGTGTTCAGGGAGTTCTTTTGGGCCATTTATTTAAGAGTTGGATTTGATGATCCTTGTGGGTCCCTTCCAACTCGGAATGTTCTGTGAATCTGGGACTCCTCAGCCTCAGTTGCCTCTCACAGCCTAAGTGGAGGAATCCCAGAGTGGGGGAGGTTCTTGGTTTGGTTGGGAATCCAGAGTGACCTGGAAATAAATCACAGCTGGATCTGCAAGACACTGAATTGGAAAATCTTTCCCAGGAATTTTAGTACTTAGAGCAGGAAAATTCACCTGGCTGGATTTCTCAGCCCTCTTGAAAACCATGACTCTTGGCAGGTGTCCTGCAGCTCAGGATCACTTGGAATCGTGGCTTCAGAGCAGTGCTGGGGACAAAGTTCGTGTCTTTTTGCATCAAATTTCGCTGTAATTGCTCCATCTACTCCCTTACTAGGCTCTGATACTGCTCCTGCCATGCCAGACTTTTTCAAAGTTGATTTAAAGAAAACACTGACAATATTCTGCATCTCATTTATCCCCATCCTGGCTGCCTCAGAGATTCCTGAGCAGGTCATTGTGGCATTAATTACGATTTCATGGTCAGGCCCTGCTCCTCCTCCATAGGAGTGGCACGATTTTGCCCCCGCCGTGCCTTCCAACAAGGAATCTCCATACAGCCCTGGGATGTGTCCCACTGCTCCAGAAGCTCTGATACAACGGAGGGCTGATAAAGCAATCAAACAAATCCTAATTACGCATCCCTGAGAGGATAATTTGTGCACCAGTGAGGGCTGGCAGTGGGAAATTAACTTTGGAGTTGAAATTTCCATTCTGAAGTTTCCATTCTGGTTTTGCAGGCTGCGAGTTTCTACTTGAAATTTATATCCAGCTGCCACTTCCACTGTACAAGCAAAAAAAGCTTGAATGTGAAATATTTAATGTGCTTGTCTATAAATTGATGTTTTGTAATAGTTTACTCGATGCTGCTGAGTTGTTACGTTTTGTCTCTGGTTTCTCAACAGCTCCAACTTAAAATCCTTTATGTGAGGGACTGTTTTTTTCTTTCTTAAATCTAAATAACAAAAACAGCAGTTGGAAATTGATTTTCTGGGCATTGTTCACCGTGATCTCATCCCTTGTACTCCGTCATCGTCATCCACTCGGGGGTTTATTTGGAATATAAAAAAGTGGGAGGTAAAGCAAGAAGTTTTAGGTCTGTTTTTTGCTGGTATTCTTCACGGAAAGGGCTGGAAGAGGTGGGAAAAGCACTGGAAGAGGTTGCCCAGGGTAGGGGTGGAGTCCCCATCTCTGGAGGGATTTCGAAGCCGTGTGGATGTGGCAGCTGGGGACATGGGCAGGGGTGGCCTTGGCAGTGCTGGACCTTCTGTCTTAGCTTGGTTTTTTATTTTGGGCATCTGTGCTGTGTGGGACCTTTGTCTGGACCCCATTCATTACTTTTCCAAATAATCATTCATCCATAAGATATTTTGGAAAGGAGTTCCTGCCCAAATTTTACAAACAGGGAAATGCACTCAGGGTGGTTTGCGCAGAACCACCCTGGAGGTCAGGAACAGGTTCAAGGATCTTGGTTTTTCCTCCTGCTTTGGTGGTTTGACCTTCATGAAAGTCTTCAGAAATCCTGTCTGGGAAGTGGAGGAATTCCCTGTGTCTGGAGAAGTTCGGGACTGACAGAGGGTAACCTCATGGAATGCTCTGGGCTGGGTTGGACGAGGCTCTGAGCAACCTGGGATAGCAGAAGTGATCTCTTCCAATCCTTCTTTCCATCTTTATTTCCATCTTTATTTCCATCTTTATCTTCGAAATCTGACCAAGCTCTGGGAAGAGTTTCAGTTTTTTAAATCATGTGACCACTTCCTGTTCAGATGGAATAATGGAAAGAAACCTCTTTGGTTTTTCCTGAAGATGCCTTTTCCTGCCTTTTTCCTCATCAACTTAATTTTTGGGTGCTCAGTTCTTCGAGGTCGTGGCAAACGAAGGAGGTGAAAGGAGAGCACAGCAGGAAGGATCAAGTAAAAGGGACATTATTAATTTTTAATTAACTTTTCTTCACTTCATTCAGACCCTGCTCTACTACCAACACGATGCTTTGCAATCCCGAGGAGCAATGAGGATGTTTTTGGATGGAGATCGAGTGTGGGGCCTTTTTAATGCTTTTTTATGTTCCATGCCCTGATCCTAAGGCAGGGATGAATTAAATGGGTAAAGAGACACAGAAGGTTCTCTTTTCCATTGCTTTCATTGAAACCTCCAACCAAATCCAATTTTTTTTTTCCTTAGGTCCCCCACAGGTCTAGGACTCACAGTTTAGGCTGATTTCCTTAAGTGATTTTAAATTTTTCCATTTGTTTTTTTATCAGAGCATCCCTGAGCCCTGCATGTCCTCAACTTTCAACTGATTGTGCTGAATGCTGTTCATCACTTTCGGAATTTGCTTCCCACACCATTCCTCTGTGGAATTATATATTCTGTATTTTGTATTCTATGTCCTCCATCCCCATCCCAGCACTCCAACCTCCCATCCCATGAATATCCCCGTTGCTTTCATTCCCACAGTGGTGGGGGACCGTGGTTTGTGCTCACTGCTGGATGGAACCTTTTGATGATTAATGGGATTTTCCTTCCTCCTGGCCCTGTTTTTGTACAAATCCAGGGATCCCTGAGACCCCTCCACAGGTGATGGATCTGCTGGGAATGCCAAAGGTGTCTCTTCCCCAAGCCCTTTCTTCCTCCTCCTTTATTTCTTTTCTCTGTAGCCACCGACCAGAAATGTTCTGTTGTCATTCTGCCATTTCTCCTTTTTCCTCACTTTTTGTCCTGTTTTCTTCCCACTTCTTGCTCTTCTCAGAAACTCCTCCTGCAAGCTGCACGTCTCCCAAATCCCTCAGCTTCCAAAGATAAGCTGATCTGTAGCTACTTAGGTAGAGCCTATCTCAAATAACATGCGTTTGTGATACAGAAGGAAATATTTATAAACCATTGAATTCTTCAAATTGGCAGAATCTTGGGTTTATTGAACATTTTCCACGGGCCCATCTGCTGCTGCACGTTGGCTGCTGTGCTGCTATCAGTGCAATTATGATTTCCTTGATAAGAGCATGGGGGTGTAAATAAATACAGAGGGGGAGGAACTGAGAGGAGACCGATCTGCAGGTATTATTTCATTGGGGCTGAGCGCTGCATGCTGATGTTAAAGGGGGAAAATCCAAGGAGAAAGGAGCTCTTGGATTCCTCTTCCTGCTCCACTCGTTGGAGTTTCTGTCTCAGGAATACGGCAGAGGTTGGGATTCCATCTGTGTTCAGCTTTCTTCCCTAAATCCTGTCATTAAATGACGTCACAGAGGTTTAAATTCATCAGCTGAAGGCTGAAATATCCCATTAAAAGGAAGAAACCTTAAAAAAAATCTCATTTCACCCCTCTGCCATGGGCAGGGACACCTTCCACTATCCCCGGTTGCTCCAAGCCCCGTCCAACCTGGAACACTCCCAGCTAAAATCAATATATTCTGAAAATGTATTTCTTTACAAGGAAAAGAATCAGCACAATCATAAATTTGGCTGAATAATAAATTATTCACGGCGTTCAAGCACTATTAGTTAGAGGGAAAAGATGAAATGCAGAGGACTGAAATGATTCACACGGGGCTGCATGAGTTAGGACAAGTACTAGGATTCCTGGTGCAGTTTTTACAGCTCAAGGCAATAAAAATTCATGGAAAAAATCCAAACTAAAACTGCTGCAACATCCATCATATCCATGAAG
This sequence comes from Dicrurus megarhynchus, assembly GCA_013399195.1. Taxonomy (NCBI): domain Eukaryota; kingdom Metazoa; phylum Chordata; class Aves; order Passeriformes; family Dicruridae; genus Dicrurus; species Dicrurus megarhynchus. The sequence goes on from VXAD01009654.1 coordinate 50,628, forward strand.
CTGCAGTGCTACATTGTACACATTTTTTTTTTCCCCCCTCTTTTTGGTAATTGAAAAGAATTGGGAGTTGTAAGGGGAGAATGTGGGGAAACTGAGCACAATTTACAGTGCAGGTGGCCACAAAGGCAGGGTTTCTATCAGAAAAACCCACTCATATTTTCTCTGATTGCTGCTGAATATCTTGGTGGTTCCCAGGATTTATTTCCACCTCCTTCAGCTTCCCAAACTCGGAGCTCTGTCATACCCTGAAGGAATATAAACACAACCATGAGGCTTTATTTGCAGGGAGATTTCTGAATTCAGACTGGAAGAATTCCCACCCCCGGTGCTGTAAAATCCTTGTAACCCAAGAAATGTGGGGGTTTGCCATCCCTCTGGAAAACCACAAGCTCTGGGTTTGTGGGATTGTAACTGGATTAGGAAGAACTCTTTGATTGACGGTGAGGAGTTCATTAGGCTAACGACTTCCTGGCGCTGTGCCTTTGGAGTGTCCCTTTGGAAAATCCTGGCATTCTGAGCCTGACACCCCATCCCATCCCAGAATACTCCCGAGCTGGGGAGTGGAGCTACCAGGGAGCTGCCATCGGGATCAGCGTGGATAAAATCCTGCTAAATCAGCCCATCTGTTGCAGATCCTTAATTAGTGTCATTCCTGTCAGGAATGGGAGTTTCCCCATCCCTGTTTATGGACAGGTTTCACCGGAGGGTTCCTCTTCCAATGTGTAACGATGGGAGAGCTCAGAGCCCCTTTCCAGGGCCTAAAGGGGCTCCAGGAGAGCTGCAGAGGGACTGGGGACAAGGCCTGGAGGGACAGGACCCAGGGAATGGCTTCCCAGTGCCAGAGGGCAGGGATGGATGGGATCTTGGGAAGGAATTGCTGGCTGGGAGGGTGGGGAGGGGCTGGGCTGGAATCCCCAGAGCAGCTGTGGCTGCCCCTGGATCCCTGGAAGTGCCCAAGGCCAGGCTTGGAGCAGCCTGGGACAGTGGGAGGTGTCCCTGCCCATGGCAGGGGTGGAATGAGATGATTTTCCAGCTTCCTTCCAGCCCAAACCATTCCATGAAGCCTCAGGAGAGTTCACAGACTCAGGGAAACACCATCCACGTCACCTTCCCATGGAAAAGGATGGGACCTGTCCCTTTCCAAGCACTGATTTGTGGCAGGGGGAGGACAAGGACAGTGGCAGAGTCACCATGAGCAGTGCCAGGCGCTTTGTGCCTCTCATTATGGGATGGAAATTCTCTACAACCTCAGAAACATCTGAGCAGCCTCTTCCAGCTGGATTTGGGAGGAATATTCCTGGTCAGCACCCTGCACTCGGGTTTGTTCTGGGCGTGTGTGTAAAGATAACTTCATCTCCCACCGAAACACGACCCTTTGATCTGATCATCTGTGATCAGGAGCCAGGGTGTGCCTTACTCTGCCCTTCCCACCCCGTTTGCCACAATTCCATGTTGGTAGAACCAGGTCTGCTCCTCGTGTGCCACATGTCAGCTGTGCCCTGTAATTATGGGATAATAAACCTGACACAGACATGAACATCAAATGACACTTCCCGGAGTCAGGGAATCGTTTTCCCACTGGCAGTAACAGCCCTTGATGTGTTCGTGCTCTGCTTTGCAGCAGCTTTATGAGCCTGATGAATTCAGTGGGATTTGTAAGGATCACTCTGTGGACAGGAGCCAAGTGTCTGGAATTCCTGTCAGGAATCAGCTGTCGGGAATTCCTCATTCCAGGTTTGGAGATCAGGAGTTGGGGGAAAAAAAATATGTCAGCCACACATGGAACTGCACAGGGAATTGGTGAAATTAGTTTGATTTGGAATAATGTAACTGCTGGTGTTGAGGCCGTTGAAGCAAAGCTTTCACTCTTCGGAGAAGAGGAATGGGATCCTTAATGGAGGCACAGCATCCAATTTGTCCCAATTTGTCCAAATTTTCTGCCTCCAGCAGCACAGGGCTGTTGCAAATCCATTTTCCTCATTAGCCTGGCCCAGACCCTGGATGCCAAATGAGGTGGATGATCCAAGGCAATTCCAGATCCCAGCTTTTCATCTCTGTTTCCTCTGGAAGCTGATTCTGTTTTCCCCAAACACATCCTGCAAACACTGAGCCTCCTCTCAACCCTCCAGAGGAACACTGAAATCCTGGTGGTGTTTCCTTGCCAAAAATCCTTCGTGTGGGAAACTTGCAGTCATTTTTTGGTTGCAGCTCTGGCTCTGTGGCCAAGGTGTGAATTTATTAATGACAGCCTGGGGCACAGCTGGGTCTTTGATCACTGGTTCCTGCCTTCCTAAAAGGCAATATTGGTGTGTCCCAACTGAATTTTTCAGCCACTTTACTAATGGAAGTGATTAGGTTGGAATTTTGTGTAGGTTGAAGTCACCTGGCTGGATTCGTAACCTCAAAATCCGGATTTGCAGACCTCAGGAGCGCGTTTTTGTTACCCTGGCAGCTCTTGATGTTCAGGACCTTTGTGTTCCTGTGCACACACCTGGAGCTGAGCCCCACCAACAGCACTGTGTGATCACAGAGCCACGGAATGGTTTGGGTTGGAAAGGACCTTAAAATTCATCCAGTGCCACCCCTGCCATGGGCAGGGACACCTCCCACTATCCCAGTTTGCTCCAAGCCCTGTCCAGCCTGGCCTTGGACACTTCCAGGAGGATCCAGGGGCAGCCACAGCTTCTTTGGAAAAGCTGCTTTTTTCTCCTTTGTGGTGTTGCTTGCCCAGGGTTGGTGAGGAAGGAAAGTCCTCGTGCTCCCAGTGCTCCGTGTGCTTCCTTCCCTGGCTGTCCAGGAGGGATTTGTGTTTTCCCCGCTCTTCTCTCATAATTTCCATGGGATTGAGTGTGGGTAAAACCAAACCCTTGTGCCCAGCTGGGCAAGAGGCCAATGGGCCCTGGGCTGTGCCAGCCCCAGTGTGGGCACAACCCCAGGGCAGGGACTGTCCCCTGTGCTGGCCCTGATGAGGGACCCCCTGGAATCCTGGGGCCAGCTCACGACAGGAGAGCCCTGGAGGGGCTGGAGCGGGTCCAGGGAAGGGAACGGAGCTGGGAAGGGGCTGGAGCCCCAGGAGCGGCTGAGGGAGCTGGGAAAGGGGCTCAGCCGGGAGAAAAGGAGGCTCAGGGGGGACCTTGTGGCTCTGCACAACTCCCTGACAGGAGGGGGCAGCCGGGGGGGTCGGGCTCTGCTGCCAGGGAACAGGGACAGGAGGAGAGGGAACGGCCTCAGGCTGAGCCAGGGGAGGGACAGGGTGGATAGTGGGAAAATTCCTTCATGGAAAGGGCTGTAAAGCACTGGCAGGGGCTGCCCAGGGAGGTTTGGAGCCCCCATCCCTGGAGGGATTTCAAATCCCTGTGGATGTGGCACTTAGGGACATGGTCAGTGGTGGCCTTGGCAGTGCTGGGAATGGTTGGACTCGATCTTAGAGGACTTTTTCAACCTGAATCATTCTGTGATTGTCCCATCCAGATTCTCAAGTCAGGCAGTGAGGTATGGAAATGATCTGGGATCTGTGTTCTTCTGCTCCATCCCATGTGTTTCAGGGTCATATCAATCAACAGTTTTGGGTACAGGGCTAAAATGTGGAAAAAAGGGTTACTTGATGAAAGGATGAACTGGGAGAGAGGGAAATAATGCTCTGCCAGAGATTTCTGAAGTGATGGTCTCTTATTTCCAGCTGTTAAGTGAAGTAGTCTGGGATTTCCACAGGGTTGTCCGTAGAACTCTTGTCTCCCCAAATAATTCCACAGACACAGGTTATGGAATGCTTAACTGGCCCTCCTGGCCCTTTCCTCCTGCTGGATGACAGAAAATCCAGCTGCTGTGAGGGGACAGCCAGAATCATTGCTCACACTGCCCCGCTGGTGCCACGGGCGGTGATGCCCAACCCAGGTGTCCAGAACAGGACATCTCAGCTTGTCCCAACTTCTCCTGGAGCTCCACCAAGGTTCTCCAGCCTTGTCTCCAGGTGGGCTCTGGAGTTACAACCTCAGCTTGGACTTCTCTTTGCCCTGGTGTGTTTTTAGGATTGAACTGGCTGTCCCCACTCCGAGACTCGGGAGTCATGGGATGCTGCTGAAGGATTGTGCTGTCTGCCCGCTGATGGGATGGAATCTCAGCACGAGGCAGACAGGGCTAATTGCAGGGGCAATTAGCTCTTCATGGGGCTCTTCACTGCCTGATTGGGAAGAGCAGGGCAGCAGAGAGGTGCAGCAGAGCTGATCTCCTCCTGCCTCTTGTAGGCTCACACGACCTGCCACACCAAATCCGGGGGCTTTGAAACCTCTGGCTGCTCCCAGTTGTTTCTCCAAAGCCATCCCTGCATTCCCATTGCAGATCAGGATAACACAATCTGCTAACCCCCAGTTTGCCCATTTGTAAAGCTGGCACTACAGCTCCCCTATTAATAGAGCCATTTGAAGGATTTATCCCCAGCATATGTTGCTTTTTCAAAGGGGCCAGATTGAGAGCTGAGGGGGTTGGAGCACAAAGAAGGAGCCACCGGATCCGACTGAAAACAAAATAATGGGAATAATAAGTTAACTTCTACAGAGCTGTTGTGCTCAGGAGGAAATGTGAGGTTGTGGGGGGTATCGTTACACTGCAGTGGTGGTCAACAAACTGAATGTAACAGGACATTAAAGGAAATGGGATTTAATAACAGGAAAAGCTGAAGCTGGTAAACTTCATACTTCACATCCCCTGGTTAATAGGGTGACATTATATGGTGGCTCTGTTAATGTGTTTATTGCTGTGATCCCTGAGTGTTTTACACACATTTAATGCTGCCTCACAATATCTCTGGGTGATGGGCAGGAATTCCTGTGGAATTGTCAGGATTGTTTAAAATTACAGAGCTTTTTAAGCAGGGCTGGATGTATTTTCTACCCTGCACGGAGCAAAGTAGCAGAGCAATGGTGTTACCTGTGGTGGGAAATAAAGCCTTGACTTTGCTTTTGTATACTTTTAAAAAAAGAAGAAATGGTGGAATCCTCCAGGTTTGGCTTCATGCCCTGGGTTCACATAAAACAAGGACATCACACACCTTTAGAGAGAGAGGTTGATGGAGTGGTTGGGGCATTTCTCTTCAGTAGGATTGAATTTAAGTTACAGATGGATCAACGGAGGGTCATTTAGTTCAGTGGTCATTTTGGGTTTATCATCTCCATCTCGGCGCAATCTCGTCACTTGGAGGCAACTTGGCTCCACCTCAGTCTGGTTTTGGGTTGGAAATTTAGGGATTCAAGGATGGGAGAGGAGAAATTTGGTGCAGAAAGGCGAAGAGGTGGCTGGAATAGGAGCTGGCTTTGCTCAGTTCTGTATGAAGATACATTAATTATTAATTTATTTTATTGGTGACAAAGGATGAAGGAGGAGCTCATCAAAGCTGGGTTTGAGGCTGAAGGTGAAGTCTGGTGCTGTGCTGAGCTGCACATCCCAGCTCTGCTCCCCAGTCCCTGGAAAAGCAGCGTTTTACATTTCCCCATTCCCTGGATGTGCACAGTTGGGGTTTTTTGGTCATGATCCCATGCCCTGCTGCAGTTTGGAGCATCTCTTACTTTGCAAACATTCATTAATGGGGAAACTCAGGCTCTGTGGGCATGGACAACCCCAAAAAGCTCCTCCATAAATGAGGAAGAGACCAAACCATTCTCTCACAGGTTTCCTGCTTCCAGGTTCACGTTGTAAAGAACCCGCGCCTGCTCTGGGGGATGAAAAGCAGGTTCATGGCACAGAGGGAAGAAAGCTGCTCCCTGTTTGTTCTCCAGGTGAGCTCAGAGGCCTCATGGTGTCCTTAGGAGTCTGTAGGGATGAGCAGGATCAAAGCCTCTCCACAGCCTCTGTGTGGGTCAGGCTGTGGGACAGCCTTGAGAGGCCTCCTAGAAACAGAGGCTGGACAGGAGTAAGGGAATAAGGTCGGTATTTATCTGAAAGGCCTTCAGAGGTACCCCTGGGGAGCCAGAGGCTGCTGCCAAGATGGACCCCGAGATGGACCCCAGGTCACGAGTTCTTCACACTTTTATAGGTTTGGTGCATTTGCATATCAGGGTTCATTCTCCAATTAAAGCTTCAGTTAATGATGTAATTTCCCCAAGCTTGTTCCCCCTTTTAGGGTCTTTGGTTTACACATTTTGGGCCCAGGACGGTCTGGGTGTCCTTGGAGAGCAGGCCTGGAGAGGCTTTGTTGTGTCTGCCCAGCAGGAGAGAGCAGAAATGAACAGGCTACAAGAAACCTCAGAGTTACACACTGGGCAGTGCAGGATTTGAAAAATATAAAAGTCAAAACCTAAGGCATCAGTGGGAGCTGTCCCATGCTGGGGGATTTAACCACAGACACACAGAGCTCTGCTGGAGGGCAGCTCCTGGAGGGAGCAAACATCACTCCCTGTGCTGTCCCTGCTCACCAGGGACAGGGTTTTGGGGTCCAAACAAATCTCGAGTTTTATCAGGTTTGATCTAAAACCTGTGCAGAGATGTGGAACAGAGTGGGGCCATGTGCTGTAGGGGGGTGAAAACCAACACCAGAGTCCCACAATGGTTTGGGTTGGAAGGGACCTCAAAGCCCCTCCAGTGCCACCCCTGCCCATGGCAGGGACACCTCTCACTGTCCCAGGCTGCTCCAAGCCCCAATGTCCAGCCTGGCCTTGGACACTGCCAGGGATCCAGGGGCAGCCACAGCTGCTCTGGGAATTCCATTCCAGCCCCTCCCCACCCTCCCAGCCAGCAATTCCTTCCCGACATCCCATCTATCCCCACCTTTTTTCATCTTGAACCCATTAACCCTTTCCTAAAGTGAAGTAGCCCCATTCCATTGTCCCACACAATATTTTTCCCAGTGTTTTCCCAGTGCCCAGGCCTGTGATGCTGTTACATTTCACAGCCCTCCTTTCACAGTGACAACTCCCAAGTTGTACCATTTTGTTCCTTTTGGAACTCATTTTCTCCAGGAGGGTCCCCAAACTCGAGGCTACTCCTCGTTCAGATTTCCCACCTTTGGGAAAATCCCACCTGGCTCTTGGCTGAGGTTTGGCAAAGAATTGCTGCTGATTCCTGAATTTCCCTCCTGCCCTCGCAAGAGATGAGAGGATGGAGAGCAGGAGATCTGAGCATCCATCCAACCACGCCAGAAACTTCCATTGGTTGGGCTTTTGCTGATATTTGGGAAGAATGAGGGAGGAATCCGAGCTGCACAGCACAAGATAAACATTTCTCCACGTCATGAATCTCTAGATCTGATTAGTTCTGGCTCTACGTCTGCTGGTCCCAAATACGAGCCAATATTCCCCTCTGGAGACATCAGAAGAAATTGCACCTTGAGAGAGAGTCCCATTACATCAGGAATTTGTGTCCTTCAGGTGGCAGCTGAGCATTAAAGAAACAATATTTTTAGCAGCAGCTGAGAGGTAAATTTTAATTTAATTCTTTTTTCCAGGGTGTTTGTGGTTGTTTTTAGGACCTCGGAGACAAGGAAACACTGATTTTTCTGTCACACCTGCACGGGAAAGGAGGCATTTCTTACCTCAATCTCATGGCTGAGCAACCACAACACAGAAATCAATTCCTTAAATCTCATGGGGTTTTTTAGCTGCTGTTAAAAAAGAGAAGTCTTGGACTCTTTTCATCTTCCAGCTCTAAAGCTCTCAGCTCTGTGGGGCCATAGAAATCTTTACAGTAACCAAAAGAATGATCTCGAGTCGTTGAGCTTCTTTGTGGTTTGGGAATTTGTGTTTGTGCAGGGGAAGGACTGAATTTGGTGATTTACCCAAAAGAACCCATTAAACTCAGCTTGGGCTTGTGGGAACAACTCTGGCTGGTGCTGCCAGGCACTTGTATTATTAATATTTTAGTGAAAACCACCCCAGATGTCGTGTTTGGTGTTAGCAGCAGTCATTGCTCTGGTTGTCACCTTCCTGGATGTTTTCTAGGCTATTTAATATTTCAAAATAGCAGAAAATTCATGGGTTTTTGTCTGATATTTGGTGATTTTTCGGTCTGATTTTGCTAATATTTAAAATACACTTAAAGTAGCAAAACATCCATTGAGTCTCCCAGAGCTGTTTACACTTCTTCTGGTGATAATTCCACTTGTAATCCCATTTTGGGATCACCTAGAAAGGATCTTCAACCTTTATTCCTCTTTTGGCAGTGACTTTATGCAGAATCAGTTCTGTTACCTTGCACAGCCACGACATTTATCAGCAAGGTGTGAAACATTAACGCTGGAGTAGCTGATCATGGACCAAAATAATTCCCTGCAGTGAAGTTTTTAGGCAAAATACTGTGATTTCTGTTACTTTAGGACCTCTTTGATTGGTCTTCAGCAGCAAACGATCCATGGTCCATGTGCTGCAGTGAATTATTTAAACTTAATTGTATTTATTGTGTTCAGCACTTGTGTAACAATCAGGATCTTTTGGTGTGGGAGCATCTCTAGGCCTCCCTTGCAGGGCCTGAAGGGGCTCCAGGAGAGCTGCAGAGGGACTGGGGACAAGGCCTGGAGGGACAGGACCCAGGGAATGGCTTCCCAGTGCCAGAGGGCAGGGATGGATGGGATCTTGGGAAGGAATTGCTGGCTGGAGATCCTGGAATGGAATTCCCAGAGCAGCTGTGGCTGCCCCTGGATCCCTGGCAGTGCCCAAGGCCAGGCTGGACATTGGGGCTTGGAGCAGCCTGGGACAGTGGGAGGTGTCCCTGCCCAAGGGGTTAGGACTGGATGATCCTTAAGGTCCTTTCCAGCTCAGTTCTTTCCATGATTCCATTGACCCTCTCCCAGAATTCCCACTGTTGAGGTGGGGTGGCTTTCTGAGTGGGTCATGGACAATGTGGGATCTCCCAGGTTTCTCTCTTGGTTTAATGTGTCCTCAAACTTTCCAGAACTTCCAATCCTGGGTATTTTATCCCTGATTTCCTTGAGTCTGACCAACCAGTTTGGAATTTTCCGTTCTGTCGGCAACCAGGATCCATTTCAAAGGATTTCTGATGTTTCCTTAACATTTCCTTGCTCTGTGGAAGCTCCTCAGAAGGTTCATCACAGGTCCTCGGGTGTCTCATGACTAAGGCAGAGGGAAGCGAACAGCTCAGGCTCGCAAAAAAACCAACCAAGCTGCAAATAAATGTAAATTTGGGCTGAATGTCAGGAAAAAAATCGCTTAATAAGGTTCTGGACTATTTGATATTTCTTGCTGTCATTCATTTGTTTGAGGAGGGAATTTCAGATATTATTACCATCATCATTAAGGCAAGGAGTCATTGATGCTCTGCATTTTCAGTTTCTTTTAATGATGTTTTAGAAGACATCTGAGAACAAGAAGTCAGAAGAAAGCCTCGGGAAGGCAGCAGTTGTAGGTTTCTAAATCAATCCACGCAGCTTTTTTAGGTTTGATGCTTTTTATCCTACACTTCCAGCTTAGGTAAGACAGTGCTCACAGCCAATTAAGTTGTGAGTTAGAATGAATTAAATTTTCTGAAATGAGGCGCTTTTTTTTTTCCTTTTTTAATCCAAATGACTGTCATTTACCAAAAGCTACTTCATTTTCCTGAAAGTGCTTTTCTGTCTAAGGGGAATGCTTAATTGCAGCCACAAATCACCTCAAATGCTTTTATAAGAGGATAAAACAAGTTGAAAATTGTGCATCATTTTAAAAATGCAGGTTCTGAATTCAGGATAAGATGCAAATTCCTATTTTTTTTTTTCCCCTCCTGGCTGCTCTGTTGAAGAACTCCACCTTCACCATGACATCTCCTAAAAGTGTCCTTCAGAGCTGGGACATCCCTACGAGCCTTTTTTAGGATTTCAGGCAATTCCCAGGAATATCTACAGTGACCATGATCCAGAATCTGGTGACACCCCTGGAATTTTTATTCAGACAAAGCATTTTTGCGTTCTGAAGGTGGGACACAACTGATGGTTCTGGAGCCAGGCTGGGAGAGCTGGGGGTGCTCACCTGGAGAGGAGAAGGCTCCAGGGAGAGCTCAGAGCCCCTTGCAGGGCCTGAAGGGGCTCCAGGAGAGCTGCAGAGGGACTGGGGACAAGGCCTGGAGGGACAGGACCCAGGGAATGGCTTCCCAGTGCCAGAGGGCAGGGATGGATGGGATCTTGGGAAGGAATTCCTGGCTGGGCTGGAATTCCCAGAGCAGCTGTGGCTGCCCCTGGATCCCTGGGAGTGTCCAAGGCCAGGCTGGATGGAGCTTGGAGCAGCGTGGGACAGTGGGAGGTGTCCCTGCCCATGGCAGGGGTTGGAATGAGATAATCCTTAAGGTCTCTTCCAACCCAGCCCATTCTGGGATAAATACAGATTTCTGGGACAGCTGGGGGTCAGATTGTCTGTTTCGACATCTAAAAATTCCATGGATGGCTTGGACGAGTAACACAACAACATTTTTGGAAAAGACTCTCAGGATGTATTTTTTTTTACATGCTGTTAAACACTTTTCTGTTCTTTATAGAGACTGAATTCTGTTGGAATAAGGCAGCCAGCAACATTTGAAATTGAAATAAATAAATAGCACCGTGTGTGCCTGGGAATGTGTGGCTGTGTCTGCCAGGCAGAAAATAGGGAATATCTGTCGGCTCTTTAATGCCACCCAATATTTCCCATTTCAAACACTCATTTTCAGTTTCTTGTGCTTTGGCTGGTCTTTTATTGCCAGCTGGGGCTGTTTTTTAGGAAAATATGTTTGAGATACTCGGGCTTTTTCTGAGAAGGAGAAATAAGTTGAATTCTGGTGACCTTTCCTGTGGCCAGGAATTTCTGTCTCCACATTTCTCAGTAAGAACTGTTGGGTGGAGGGTATGAAAAAATCATCCCAAATTTGGCTTATTTGGACCTCTTGAAAGAAATGCAGTGCTCACACTTCTGCTTCGTGGCAGCCGGAATTCCCGATGGACACAATTCCAGAGCTCACCAGGACCAAGCCGAAGGCAGGGGCTGCTTCCTGAGCCAACAACTCTCCCCCCTCGTGGTGTTTTTTGGACTCCCAAACCTGCTGGGCTCCAGGAAGAGAAACACAGGATGACCAAGTGGGGTTGGGAATGAAGGAAAATAAGAGAACTGATGGCAAAATTCCCACAAACAGGAAGGATATGAAGGGATGAGAAGGCCAGAAGAGGGAAGCTTGGAAGCAAAGGGCCCTGTGGGATTTTGTGGCAGAAGAGTCACTCTTGGTGTCTCATTTATTCGCGCAGGTGACAGTTGTGTGTCGGTGTGACTCCAGTCACAGGCGGAGCTGGGAATTCCCAACATTCCCCATCCGAACTCCAACCATCCCGTTCCTTGGACAGGACAAGGATCTGCTGACAAGGGCAGTACTGGGCCCTTGTGTCATTAAAAATGAGGCTGGGATGTCCTGCACAGCGGGGCAAAGGAAGGTGACACAAACAGCTCTGGTCTTTTTAACTTTGCATCCTCAATTCATGGAATCATGGAATGGTTTGGGTTGGAGTGGACTTTAAGGATCATCCAGTACCACCCCTGCCATGAGCAGGGACAATTTCCACTGTCCCAGGCTGCTCCAAGCCCCTTCTGACCTGGCCTGGGACAGTTCCAGGGATCCAGGGGCAGCCACAGCTTCTCTGGGCAACTCCCAGTTCTCTTAAATACAGAAAATTCGTGTTTTCCATTATTAATCTGCTCTTAATGGAATTCTGAGTAACTCTCCCAGTTCAGGACATGGAGGCTGCACCAGTGCTGCCATTTCATGTCCCAGAAGGACTCCTGGTTCAAATCTCACCCACATCTGTACCTGGAGCTTTGTGACTCTTGCTTGGGGCCCCCTGGTCCTGTGCCCAGTGGGGTTTTGAAGGCTGGAGCTCCAGAGTGGCTGCCTCGGGTGCAGAGCAGTGTAGGACCCATCCTGGCTGCTGGAAACGTGGAGAGGTCATCTCTGAACTGTAGCAGATCCCAGCAAGTGGGATCCCAGTTGTCCTCTGAGGCTGGGAAAATTAACTTGTCCCACTGGATTATCAAATCCAGGGAATCCCGAGCCGTTCCCTGGTGTAAGCCACACTCTGGCATCCATATTTCATTTTTCTTTACCTTTTCTCTGCTTCCATTTCTCTCGGATTAAATGAAGACTTCACTGGTTTCCATTCCCATAATCATTTCATGGAACTATCCTTGAACATCCCAGCTGAAGGTCTCCCCTCCGTACCCTCCAGTTCTCCGTGCCGTGCACGGCTTCACTCTTAATAACTTCCTGCTGCTATCGAGTTGAAATCTGCTTCCTGAGCTCCTGATCACTTGTTCTTTATCACAGGTGATGCTGAGCACTCACAAAATCCCCTCTCAGTCAGTGCTGTCTGGCAGCTCCCTCGTAATCCATGATTGTTTTATGGTTCCTATCCCGGCAAACAGGGATGTGGTTTGATCCTGAGCAGCATTAGGTGAACCGCTCTTGTCCTGTCCGTGCCGAGACGTTAAAACTTAACGGGACACATCAGCCACGACCAAGGACAAGTTTTCTGGAGGTGAAGGCACGGGTCTTTAGGAGAGATCTGGCATGGTGATCAATGCCAGGCACTGGGAAATGAAAATTCCTGATGGCACCACTTTCCAGCACTGACCTTTAGTCTGTGGTGCAGGAGGCGCTCGGGAACACCATCAGGATGTGGGGTGAGGAGTTGCCACTCCCGTTGTAGGTCAGCACATCTGAGCTCTGGTGGTTTGCCTGTGGTCATTCTCCCTCTAAAAGGCTTCTTTTTCTTGGTTTAGCCCTTTTTAAGCATTTTCTGGACTTTAAATGTGTTTAAAAGTTGTTCCTGTCACTCCACTGGATGATGCTCATTCCCAGCTGAAGCTCCTGCGTTTCTCCTGCCCCACCTGAATGGGGTTTAAAAGTAAAATTCACTTTTGAGGGAATTTTGTGCTCTGTAAATAAACTTTAAAAGGAAGAGCGAGAGATTTACTGACAGCCACGAAAGGACTCAGTGAGTGAGTTTAACACAGTCCCATCAACCCTGACAATGTCCCCTTAAGGACATGAGTGGTGTCACTCAGAGCTGGTATTCCGGGATCACTCAGATCCTGGTATTCCGGGATCAGCTCCACGGAGTCTCTGCTCTCTTCCCAGACACCTCCGCTGTCTCCCTGTTTTACAAAGCTGATTCCCACTCTCACCCTGTGAAATCCAGGGAATAAATCTGCCAGACCCCATGATTCCCTCCCTCTCTGCTTGGAGAACCAATCTTCCAACTGAACTCCAAAGGGATCCCCCCCCCCCACAGAAGCAGCATTGTCCGAATGTCACTCCAGACCCATGGGGTCAACAGGGAGAGGATTTAGGGAGAAAACAGCTCAGATTGGAAAGAAATCATCCATGGGAATTGGCTCCTCAGTCGCTGCTGGGAAGGGAAGTGCCTCCTCTGGAGTGAGGAACACGGAGGTAGAAAATTATAGATAGTTAAGCAGATCTCATTGAAGGGTTTGGGAATAGGGTCGGTGGTAAGGAATAAATCATAGAATCCTTGAGGTTGGAAAAGACTTCTAAGATCATCAAATCCAGTCATTGTTCACCACCAAACCATGTCCTAAGTGCCACATCCGTGTTTTTTGTCAGGGATGGTGACTCCACACTTCCCTATCAGCCTGCTCCACTTCCTGACCACTTTCCTTCCACTGCATAAATTTTTCCTAATATCCAACCTAAACCTCCCTCAGCACAACTCAGGACAGCGTGGCTCAATCCTTTATGGCTCCTCATACTCAATCCCTAATTATTTTGAAAGGAATACCAATTCCTCTGCCTCAGATGTAGTTAAAGACATGACGAGGTAATTTCGGGAAGAAAACTCCTCGGTGGTAACCAGATGGCAGCACAGAAATAAAGAGATTTTGCAGGAGATGGCAAACATTTGGTGTTGAAATATTCCCAGAATCGTCCTGCTGCTCCTTGTGCGCAGGAATGGGATCCTGGGATGGAACAATAAAGGGTGATAAAAATACACCATAACATCCATAATGCAGGAGGATAATGGCATCGTGCACAGATACTGCTTTTTTCCGTGTTTTCTTTGGATTTTGAGCTGGAATATTCTGCAGTTCAGTTTAGAGATGAGGAACCCACCTGTGGCAATCGAGTGACCAGAAGGAAGTTTGGCTTTCTGAAGGGATTTGTGGCACCTTAGTTTTTTTAATGGTGGTTTTTATTTTTATAAGGACATCTTCACAGCATGTCCCAAATGGAAAAGCCAGGGTTTTTTTGACAAAAAAACAGGAATTTTGCCTGGGATGGGGATTTTCTCTCATTTTATCTGTTCTTCTCCAGCAATTTAGTCTTAGTCTCACCAATTGTTTGTATTTTATCTTTTTCTTCCTAAAACTACCTTGTGGACCTTTTCTCCTCTTCATTCCTCAAGCTGAGACAGTCCATGGTCATTCCCACCCTGCTGGTGCTCGGCTCTGAAATGTTGGAATGGCAGAAGCAACACTAAAAAAACCTAAAGGATCTGCACGGCTTAACTCCAGTTTATTCCTCCCCTCTCCGTTTCCCAGGTTTATCCAGGAGATCGAGTACGCCATGGAGCTGGGCCCAGCCAAGCAGTGCCCGCTCCGCGAGTTCCTCACCGTGTACATCAAGAACATCTTCCTCAGCCAGGTCCTGGCCGAGATCAACAAGGAGATCGAGGGCGTCACCAAGGCCTCGGATCCGCTGAAAATCTTGGCCAACGCCGACACCATGAAGATCCTGGGAGTGCAGAGGCCTCTGCTGCAGGTAGGAGCTGAGTGACCACTCAGGACATCCCTGGTTGGCCATGTCCGGCCAGGACCTGGTTGTGTGTCCAGTAAGGAAAAATGTGGAGCTGCTGGAGCAGGTCCAGGGGAGGTCACAAAGATTCTCCAAGGGCTGGAGCCCCTCTGCTCTGGAGCCACGCTGGGAGAGCTGGGGGTGTTCACCTGGAGAAGGGAAGGCATAAAGGGGCTTCAGGAGAGCTGCAGAGGGACTGGGGACAAGGCCTGGAGGGACAGCACACAGGGAATGGCTTCCCAGTGCCAGAGGGCAGGGATGGATGGGATCTTGGGAAGATTTTTGTGTGTATCTCCTTTAGAAGCTCTGGGAACACCTTCCAGTCACACAGCTGTGCAGTCAGGATAAATACACATTCCAAGCTCCCAGGAGGAGCAGGGATGGGATCTGGTCCTCCCAAGCCCTGCTGGTGACAGATGTGGAGCCCCACGGCTCCCTCCATCAGAAAAAGATGTGAGGGATTTGGGTTGGAGATGGAGTGTGTGCAGGAGAAGTCTCCTTGAAACACCTTTGCTGAGTGTGGAACAGTGATAAAAGCAACAAGTTCTCATCCCAGCTCCGTGGGGAACAGGACAGTGTGGAATCCCACCCCAAAATTCTGAATTTCATGTGTTGTCTGGGACTGAAAGGAATGAACTGACTCTTGCTGTTGTTCATGCCAAGCTCTTTTAATCCTTTTAAGTTATTCCCTCTTTCCTGTGGCATCCTCTTGTCAGGGATGAGTAATACCTGGAGAATCCTTAGGAAGCAGCACCTTTATCCCGAGGTTTGTGTGGCCATTTTCTATCCCAGTTTAGAGCTGTAAAACACAGGGATGTTACAATGCTGTACAGCACTAGGAATAACTGGGATTACTGTTATCATTTCTAGGATTTTTGATGGATTAATGGTCACTGACTCTGTGCCTGTCTGGGTGCAGCAGGGGTGGGATGGTCCCTTCAGAGCCAAAGCAAAACCAGATTCCAGAAGAGCATTTCCACAAGTCCCTAGAGGGGAACAGCTTCTTTAGAAAGGGGACAAAATTCTCTTTCCAGGAGTAGAAATGTTTTGGAACTGCACAGAATCCCTGGATTGTTTCCTTCCTAAGCTTTTTACCAGCCTTAATATAGATAAAGTGTTTTTTGTGGCTCGTGGTTTCATTTCATATGAGAATGTGTTCTATAATATCAGTGTATCTCCTTAAAGTTCCTTAGGGGTTGAAGAGACAGCATGGCTTGGAATTTTCTCATCCAGTTCCTGCAATTTGTTCCTCATGATGGATGGAAATCGTTTTGAACTGGAATTACTCTTGGTCAAGCTGTGCGTGGTCAGGAGGTCTCCTTGTTCCTGACATTAGAGAAGGGTAATTCTCTGAAAAGAGAAGAAAAATTGCTGCCTCTTTGAACCAACTCATCCAAATTGCTCCCTAAAATAATCCTATGGATTTTCCATTAAAGGGGGGAAAAAAAAATGGCTATTTCTGCATGACAGTGCTGGAGCCTGGAGTCTTTGCCCCCATCACCTCGTGGATATGATGGAAATGTGGTGAAGGAAGCTCTCCCCCAGCTTTTTCCTGCCTGGGTCGTGGGTTCCTGCTTTACCATCCCACTCTTTGCTATCCCGAAGATCTCTCTGAAGGTTCTGCGGCTGCGATTCGAACACGACTCGGGAATTTATCAGCCCCCACTGCTCGGGCTGATAAAGCTGCTTTGGGATCACTGTCAGCACATGTTTGAGCTGAATTAGTTGGGAGATAAGAGATTTTTCACGGATGAATCATCCCTTCCTGTTAAGATTATCCTTTACAAAAATTGTCCTCTCTAAATATTCCATTTTACCAGACCGTGGCCTTATTTTCCTTTCTTCCCTCCTCAAGTGTAAAACACTTGAAACCCTTTTCCTTTCCAGAGTGACTGAATCACCGTGAAACTCATTTGTCTCAAAATTATTCAGCATTAAATTTCAGGCTGTAATTGTTTTAAATCGATCCTAAATTAGGCTACAAGTGCCTCGACAGCTCCTTACAGCCTGTTCTTGTAGGGTTCTCAGCGAGGTGATAAATCTTTCCACCCAGCTGGTCACTGGCCTTAAAAACCTGTTGCTCCATCTTCAAAAAAAAGCAAATTGCTTCACTCTGGAGCAGCAGAGTGGGATTTTTCCTTTCCTTTAAAGCCTCTGTTGTTTCTTATCTCAGCATTGTGTCCATGATGCTCCTGATGTTTTTCTGGCCAAACTCCAGCAGCTAAAAATCCCCCAAAAAAACTCCTTAAAAAGTCAGGGTGTGCAGCTGTTTTGCAGGATAACGACTTGCTGGAGCTAATTACCACAGCACCCACTCCGTGCATGGAGTCACTCGCTTGTGACTTTCCAAGGAGACACCCCTGGGAGCTCCTGGAATGTTTTATTCCGTCAGACGAGTGGTTATTAAGGAGAATGATGGTCCCAGCCAGCAGCTTTCGATGGCTCACCAGGGCTGATGGCTCCACGCTTTGACAGAGGCTGGATGTTATTATTTATTAGTGTAAACAAATTAATTGTCTTTCCAGGCTGGCTCCCAGCCAGCAGCATCCATTAAGGAGCAGGCATGGCTGATCAATTGGGGTTTTTCCCATTCAAGGATAATTTTAAAGCAATTATAATGATTCTGAGCCTCATACTTCAAATTTTTTTTTTTGCAGTGGCGTGGTGTTACAACCAAGATGTTTTCAGCTCTTATTTATATTTTTCATGTCAAGAGGGTAAAACCCACCCACTGCAGGATTTGTGCTAAATCTTCTTTTCCAGCCTAAAATGAGAGACAAAATTATCTCTCGGTGGGAGTCTGACTCTCCCTGTTGCTTCCAATATTTCTACAGAGAATTTTTCCTCGGGGGGGAACATTCAGTGCAGTTCCTGCCTTTTGTGGAAGCTTTCAGAAGGCTCCCGTGTAAGTCAGCTGTGGATGTGCGAGTTCTCCACCGAGGAGTTCTGAGCTGTACAAAAGCTTTAGGCAGAGCTTAGTCAGGGCTTCAATTTATTTTAAAAATTCAAGTTTCACTTGCACATTCAGTGCATCCCAGGGCAGGGGAGTTGCGTGTGGACATTTTTCAGGCAGTGCCCCCTCGCAGGCAGAATTATTTTCATCCTTTTCAGATCTGCAAAAGCAAAGTCACGCTTCACAAACCATCCCACAGATGTGAGTCATGTTCCACCTGAAGGGAGCAGCCCCGTGTTTGAGGTCTCTGGATCCCGTTAATCCCTGAAATCGCTGGATGCCTCTTCCATGTCGTGAGTTGGAGTTGGTCAGGAACTGGATAACCCTCGTTTGCTCAATGCTGAATCATTAAATCGTGGAATATTTGGGGTTGAAAGGGACTTTTAAAAGATCGGAAGGGTTGGAAGGGAGGTGTTTTCATCCTGAAATGGCCTCATCATGTCTTTAACTACATCTGAGGCAGTGGAATTGGTGTTCCTTTCAAAAGGCCTTCCAGTCCAGCCCCACTGCCATGAGCAGGGACGCCTTCCACCATCCCAGATTCCTCCAAGCCCCATCCAGCCTGGTCTTGACTATTTCCACTGAGAGTTGGGTGCAAAATGTTGATCCTGGTCCTGTTAGCGTAGAAACACATAATCACAGAATGATTATATGCAGGTGCTTTTTTTATTGAAGAGCTCTGGGAACCGGGGTACAAACCCAAATCTGATTCCGACATCAGTTTGGGGTGAACACATTTTATACTCTCTCCTTACATAAGCACTATAGAATCATATGTTGATCATTAACTTTCCGTTGTGCTATTGTAATCAACAGAGCATGAGCTTCTGGTTCATTGTGATCATTCAGGCATACTTTGCAAGCCCCCTTCAAGTCCCTCTCCCACAATTATCCCGTGATTTTATCGATTAGCCAATATGTGATTTCTAAATAATTGTTGCATACCTATAACACAGTGTAACAGCACTACCTGTGCTGTAGGTACACAGGTACAGAATCACAAGACTTAACAAGAACAATGCCTATTCAAAGCCTATCTATGCTACTACAATTTAGAAACATTTTAACCCTATGCTATCAGTCCTACAAGGATCAGGTGTTTTGTTCACCTCAGCAAGAGTCTGCCGTGTTCTCCCCTGGGAGGGTGAGGCGGCCCTGGAATGGAATTCCCAGAGGAGCTGTGGCTGCCCCTGGATCCCTGGAAGTGCCCAAGGCCAGGCTGGACATTGGGGCTTGGAGCAGCCTGGGATAGTGGGAGGTGTCCCTGCCCATGACAGGGAGTGGAATGGGATGAGCTTTAAGGTCTCATCCCACCCAAACCATCCTGGGATTCCATGAAGAGATCTCACCCTCGCCCTGGCCTGTGCAGCTGCTTTTCAGTGCCAGTTCATCAACTACTCACTCAACCCATAAAACCACTAAAATGTCCTTGTAATTTACTTCATTTTCTTTTTTTTTTCCCCTCTAGCTGTCAGTTTTTCCTCAGAAATTGGGAGTAAACCACACTGGTCTGCCCCCAGCCTCCATCCCAGGCCTTGATTGATTATTTTAATTACCTGAAGAGCCCCGCCAGGCTCCCTCAGCAGCAGCGTTGCTCTCATAAATCCTCATTTTGCCTCACAGGGCTGGTGTCAGACCCAGCTCCTGTTACCTCCCTGGCCAGAGGAGAAGCCTTTCAGCCTGGCCACCCTCCTGCTTGTTTAAAGCTCCAGCTGCACATTCCTCATTTGCAAACTCATTAAGGATCCTTGGCAGGAGAGCAGGGCGCTGCCATGCTGAGGCAGAGCAGCTTCTCCTCAGCCCAAGGGTGCTGCTGAAAATCCAGTGTGAAGTCACAGATCCAGCTGCCACAGGAGTGACACTCACCCAGTTTTCCATTTTTCCTCCAATTTTCCTTGTTTGCCAAGATTTCTGCGATTTTAAACCAGTGCTTTGCCTTCACCGGGGTTGTTTTGGTGATGGGTGAGCTGCAGTTCCAGGAGGAACATCCAGCACCTGGAAAGGCAAAGCCTGATAAACTTCATTTAAAGGAATCTGTGTTGCTCCATCACCGACGTTGCTTGCTCCAGGAATTTCTTTCATGGAATCCCAGAATGGTTTGGGATGGAAGGGACCTTCAAGCCCATCCAGTGCCACCCCTGCCATGGGCAGGGACCCCTCCCACTGTCCCAGGCTGCTCCAAGCCCTGGCCTTGGCCACTTCCATGGGACATCAAAAACTTCCACAAACTTCTCTGGGAAACCTGGTTCCTCCATAACTTTCTTTTCCCTAGGAAAGTTTAATACCTGCTTTATCAAAACACCCCAGTGGTTTAATTTGGGGCCTGGCTGGGCTGGGCTCTCTGCACCCATCAGCTGAAGGTGGTGTCCCCCTCTCACATCACAGATATTTTTCCCTTCCCTCTGCTTGTTCTGCTCCATAAATCCCAAATCCAGCCTGGACCAGTCTCACATGAAGCACTTGATGGATGGCTCCAAGAGAAGAAACTTCCCTGTGTTCTTGCCAGGCTCCTCCAAAGTCCCATTATTTTTCTTCGCTCGCATTTTGAAGCCCGTTTCATTGAGGAAGAATAACTCTTATTTCCAGGTTCTGAAATGTTTTCCTAATCACAAGTGCTGCATGAGAAGAGCCATCACATTTTGAATAATTGATGGCTACTTTATTGAGTTGTCAGCACTAATTCATCCTCCTTTTGAAGCGCTGCGCTGTTCAAGGCAGGAATCCTTTGACGACGAGCTCATTTTTCGAGGAAAAGTTCATTTTTACATTTTTATAATTACCTTTTTTTTTTTTTTCCCTCCCCCACCGTGGGATGTAATTGTAGCTGTGTGGCGAGAGGGAGGGATGAGGCACCTTCCAGCTCGTGCACGCTCTAAAATGCCTTTATTACTCCTCTGGCTGCTCATTTCTGTGCCTCCCTCCTCTGGCAGAGCTTTAATTATACCTGGTTTAAAAGCACGTTTTGAAATATGACACCCGGCTCTGGGGGAGAACAAAAGAAACATTAATCTATTGTTGAAAGGGAAGGTGTAAAGCTCTTTTTTTTGTGTGTGTGGCAGGGGCTGCCCCTCCCTGACAAGCAGCGTTGGGTGGGAGTAGTTGGGATTTTGGAGGCAGGGACTTGTCAACAGGAGAATTAAAAAATCAGCAACAGTGCAGGGATGCTGCCATTCCATTGAAATATTCCTCCTGGCACCGTGGGTTTCCTCCCTGCCTCTGGAATCTTCCTGCTGGAGTGGATAAACTTTGCAGTTGGAAGGTTGATAGCGCTCAAATTTACATCTGAAAGAGCAGAGGGGAGGCAGTAAATGAAAAGTTTCCCCTCTTGGTTCTAATGTATAAATAGACCCTTTCCATTTAACTAGAATAGAATAGAATAGAATAGAATAAAATAAAATAAAATTAAATTAAATTAAATTAAATTAAATTACAGTTTCCCTCACGTGCACAAAGCTGTCAGAATTGTAATTTATTTTTTTGCAAATGATCTGCTTTTGCGCTGGGATTTTTGCTTTGTGGGAACTGCACTGTGGAGAAGGGAAAAGCTTTTCCCTCTCACTGTTGCACGGTACCAGGTCTGGTCATCCTGGGGCTGATCCAGGATTTCCTGGGGAATTCAAACCATTGGGATGGGCTCTTTAATTAAAATATTTAAGGACTTCGTGCCTGTAAAGAAAACTGCTCCAGGGTGTGAAAAATCGAGGAAATGTTACAACTCTACAGGAGAGCCTTGGCCAGGGCTGTTTTAATTAATTAGATGCTGATTATTGGCTGCTGGAAAAGGTGAAGGAGGAGAGCACTGACAGGCATTGGATGTGTGGAGATGGAATCTCAGCTTGGATCTGACCTTGAAGTCACTGGAGTAGCACCAGATTTCTTTCAGTAGGAGGGAGATGAGATCCATCCCATTGGCCCTAAAAAATGTCTGAATAATGTCAGGTATTTGGAACAGGAAAGGACAGAGGGAGATGGGGTCACTCAGCTGCATCCCACTCCTCCCTGAGCAAACAACATCCCTCAATAACCTCGGGAGTCGCACACGATGGAAAGGAAAACAAGCCTGGAAACGAAGCAAACAAAATATTCCAGCCTCCAAGGGAACCCCAGGATGCTCTTAGCCCAAGGCACTGAGATTTCTGTGTTTAATTCTATTTATTTTGGTGTAGGGGTCGTGTCAGGAACGCTGTTGAGGGACGGGTTGAACCCGCTTTGGGCGTTCCCTGTTTCATTCCCGCTCTGTTGGTTTCCATCACAAAATGAAAAATGTTATTAATCCCTGTTGTCCCAATTAGCAAAGAGATGGTGGGGGTGCTCCATGCCTGGAAGTGTCCAAGGCCAGCTTGGAGCAACCTGGAATAGTGGGAGGTGTCCCTTCCATGGAACTGGGTGGGCTTCAAGTTCCCTTCCAACCCAAACCACTCTGGGATTCCATGACCCATTTTCCTGGAATAAGAACTGCCAAAATGTGCAGGAGCTGAGGTTTTACAACTCCAGGTGCTGGTCAAGTCATGGACCTGAAAATGAAAACTCTTGTGTGTGCTTTGGGTCTTCTTGGAGTCACCTGAAGAATATTTCCTGGCTGAAGATCAGGGATGGTGTTGGATTCCAGTGGGCAGCACAGGAAAATGGAGCTGTGGGGTCACAGCTGCTCTTGCAGATTCTTTGGGATTGGGAGAAATGTTTGGAAAAACCCCTTCCCAGATTGGGGATGTCATTGAAGAGACCCTCTCAAAACAAAGCCGCTTCCAGGTGACTTCTGCTCCATTTAAAGCCAATTTTTCCATTCCCAGCTTCAAGGAGAGCAATGTTCTGACACTCAGAAGAATTCCTTCTAATAAAGCAATATTAGAAGGAATTAATCTCCATCAAAATACTGGTTTTTGGAGGGATTTGGATTTGATTCCTTGTTCTTCCTGAGGAATTTTGTGTTTAATGGTTTGTCAAGCCAATCATACCCCTCAGGAGCTGCCAGAACATCATCAGGGTTTCATCTCCAGAGAAACTTGGGGAAGAGTGGCAAAGATAATAATGATATAAATTATATTATTATAATAATAATAATGCCAGTAATAACAAAACCATGAATATCCATGACAAACTCCCTCAGGCAAGCAGGATCTATCATCTGTTGAGTTTAAACCAACAAATAACCAGAGGGTGTCAGGGCTTTACTTGGTCTTTAAAATAATTTGGCAAGACTTGTGTGGTTTGTTAATGAAGCCAAGAAAATCAGGTTTAATTAAAAGGAATTTCCTGTGTGGTTTAAAAGCATTTTGAGATTTCTGTGTCATGAACCAGTGATAGGGGTTGAGTCAAGTCCAAATGTTGATTTGATGGTGAGGAAAAGCAAAGTCCAGCCCAGGAATTGAAAAGTTCAGGCTTTTGGTTGTCTGCAAAGGTGTGAGATCACAAATAAACCCCTTTTTGGAAATAATGGGAAGAATTGAGCTCCTGAACATGAAACAATCCAGCCCTGAAGAGACGAAGGGGTTTAACAGCACCTGCACTTCTGTTTTGCAGAATGTTGGTCTGACATGGGGTTATAACCTTAAAAAATAAATAAATAAATCAAGGAATTGCCCTAATGGAGCTGAGAAGGCAAAATCCTGGAATAATTTGCTCCAAGTTCATGCTTCAAGTCCTTTAGACATGGATCAAGGAGGAGGAGCTTTGGGCAGGGTCAAATTTGTGGCAAGCACAAAGTCTTCCAAAAAATTATCTCAGTAATAATAATAATAATAATAATCATCATCATCATCATCATCTCAATAATAATAATAATAATAATAATAATCTCAATAAATATATTTAATCTTATTTATTTATTTTAAAAATATAAATACTGATTCCCTAAAACCCCCCAATGACTGATTATAACTTGCAGCCGTGACGTAATTGAAGGATTTTTATGGATTATTCCCTGTTTGCCTTCTGCAGTTGGGTCATTCCCTGCAGGTTGGTGGCAGCACAAAGCTTCAGGAGAGGTTGGAATGAATTGAAAAACCATAAAAATCCTGAAATAATGATACTGGACATAAATAAATGACACCACAGGCAGCGAGTGGTGGCCAGGAGGCACCAGAGCTTCAATTCCAGCCCCTTCCATTGATTTATTTTGGGGATTCACCTTTTTTTAAGAGGTGCAGGTTGTGAGACAGCCCTTTGGTTTTTTTTCATCCTGGACTCGGGAGGAATGGAAAGGAATTTAGGGAACATCCAGTTGGAAGGTTCATGGCAGCACAGGAAGGGGCAGGTTGAGAGCTGAGGTCGTTGTACAAGGGGTTGCTTTTCTTTTCCAGCTGATTTTAGGTTGCAAATGTTGCTCTCAAAAAGGAGCTGGTGTGGTTTTGGTTGACGTTCTGAACACATCATTCTGCAATAATTAAATTTAAAGACATTTATTACAATTTATTTCACAACCCCTCATTATTTTTTTATTTAATTGCATGATAACGCCCATTTTTAAGCACCTTTATCATGGTAAAAATAGCAGACAGGTGAGAATTTAAAGTATTTTTGCACTTTTGGGATCTTTTCCATCAATTTAACTGCCCATATCCCCTCTCTCCCAGCTTCCCCACCAGTTTAGGATCTGGTGGAGCCTCCAGCATCCTTCCTGGTTTATTTTTGTGTATCACACTCTCAGGAAAGGAAAATGAAAATAGAAACAGCGGAGAAAACTCGACAGCTGTAGTTGCTTTTCCAGTCAGTTTTTGGGAGCTGCTGTGGGAACAAAATGCAAGAGCATTTCAAACTCTGGTTTATGGTCCCAACTTTCTGTGGGGAAACGCTCAGATCTCTTTTCTGCCGCCTTCCAGTGGAGGTGCAGCAAATTGTTCAATGGGTGCTGGGGTAAATATTCAAATATTTAGGTAAAGGTGGTGGAATTGGTCCCTAAAATCGTGTTTTTCACTGGCCCTTGGGCCCTTTTTGCTGTCAATAAAATCAGCCCTGTTTTGCTCGGGGGGTTTTTATAAATTGGTTCAGGGTGGGGTCACAGCTCAGGGTGAAACCCTCCCCTCCTTTAGGCAGAGCTTCCTCCACAGTTGCTCACTGGGTTTTCCTTGGCTCGGGAGGACAAACAGCAGGATTTGTCCCGTTCCCAGCATTCCCAGGCGGATCTGAGCGCTGGACTCGGGATCCAGCAGTCAGGAACGCTTTCTTTTTGTGGGAACTGAACCACGCAGCATCACCTCGAGCATTTGACCTCACGTTTGTTCCCTGAGGTCTCCCAGAAAACTCCCTCTGCCTCTGAATTCCTGAATTCCTGCTGGCGAGGGAATGGCTCCTGGGTGGGTGGGACATGGGGGTGAGGATGGGATTTGTGTGACTCGGGGTGAAAAATCCTCCCTTTTTCACACAGGGTGCTCTGTGCAGCCACCGTGATTCTGCTGGGGGAGGGGAGCTTGTGAAAGCAGTTTGGCCAAAAAGAAGTTAATTCCTGAAGGGTATTTCATTGGCTCTTTCACTGGGAGGGAGTTTGGGAAATTCCTTTGGGAAGTTGGTGTAGCCACCTCCCGCAGCCTTTTTGTGCTGCTGAAGAGGAAGATGTGTAAATACAGATCCCACCCCATGTTGCAGCAACCACTGAATATTTAAAACTCCTCTTTCCTCCCCAAAAATTCCCTTTTTTTTTTGCCCATTGATGGCCCCAAATTGTTTCCTGCCCAAATGGGATGATTATCCCATTTCTCCAACACTTTCACTGTTTGATGCATGTTCCCCATCAGGCTTGGCCGTGTTTTTTTCTGGATAAGATAGGAAATGTTTTTTCTACATAGGAATGAAACAAAAACCTGAGTGACTGAGTAGTAACCCGGTAGTAACTGAGTAGTAGCCTGGTAGTAACTGAGCTACTCCACTTTTCTCCTTCTGTGCGAAACCGAGCGAAATTTGCTGCCGTTAATTGCAACAACATCAGAGGTGAATTCCCTCCGTTCCATCCGTGGGAGATGAATTTCTCCTCAGCTCTCTTTGCCTTCCAAGGCCTCTCCCATGAGCGATCTTGAGTGCCACCTGCCTTCCTGTGCTAGATCATACCTGGTCTTTGCACATATGTAAGACAGGTTCAGTGCATTTGCCCAGAAACTCAGTCAGAGGCCGCCAGCTGCTGTGCAGAGGTTGTTTATTCTAATGTTATCTACAGCTGCGGTGTCCTGCACAGCCACAGGTCCACCTGGCAGCTGAAATACCCTGGTCCTGCCCCCTGGATGGGCGTCCCGTGATTTATATACCCCGTTACAAACCCAACCAGAGGACGGTACGTGTCTTTGTTTGTAACTTTATACCAATTAATCCTAACCTGTTCTAGACATGCAATTTCCTGTCTTATCTCTATTCTACCAATGAATCTGTGCCCCCGTCACCAAGAATAAGGTGGACAGTGAAGAAGGAGAAGGTGACCACACCCTTTAGACTCCATCTTAACCCCCCTGTACATGTTTTACCCCCGTGTACATGTTATCTGATATTTTATATACTATATTTCACCCGGTGCAAATTAACTATTAATGCTTATATTACACTCTTGTGGCCTGTAATTCATCTCTCAGAGTTGGCAAAGTTCTCCAAGGACAAAGATCAAAGGCAGTGCCCTCTGGGGCACCCCAATTTCGGGGTGTCAGGTCCCCTGAATTAGACAGAGACATGTCGTGGGTTCCGACACCTTCCCAATAAAGCCTGGGATTCATCCATGAATATGACAGCGAATATGACAACATTCCGGAGACAAACGATCTCCGCTCCGAGTTAATCCCTGTTTCCCAGCAGGGCTCCATGGTGACCCCCCCGGGTTTGGAAGCGCTGCATGTTTGGTTCATGGATAAATGTTTTGTGTGGCTGGCTCCATGCGTGCCAGGCTTGGCTCCCTCGCCTTCCCGCTGAACGCCTGCTGGGTTTATCCGCAGGGCGATCGCCGGAGCGTCGTTAGCGCCGGGAAAACAACGGGCGATAACACAAAGCGCTCCTTCCCCGCCATCCCATAATGCCTGGGAGACCTCTCGGAGATGCTGCGGCTGCTGGGAAGGGGAGGTGGCTCTGTCAGGAAACACCACACAAGTTCCACGTGGGAAGGGAAGATCCGTGGCCTCATTCCCGCCTGTTTTCCGAGCGGGATTGCTCGTTAACAGCGCCGGCCGGGGAGCGAACAACGGCAGCGCCGCCGTTATCAGACATCTCCCGTAACGAGCTGACCCCGTGGGTTTTTCACTTCCCAGTTTGGTGTCTTTTATTCTTTTTTCCTCCTAAAATGTGGTTTTTTGGGGGAAAGGACAACTTCTTTTCCATGCTGCCCTTTTGCTGGATATTGGGAGCGGGGTTTTGCCGTCACGTGGGGCTTTGGGGCAGCAGAAATCCTGAGTTAGGAGCAGGTGGTTGCTAAAATGCTGAGTAGTTCCTTTAGTTAGTTTTACTCCTTGCCAGGAGTTAAAGGAGTGGAAATGCTCAGTGCTTAGTGTGGGAAACTGTGAAGTGCAGCTGAATGATTTTTGCTTCTTTTTGGCTTGGTTTTTTGGGATTAATGGACAGGCCTTTGGGAAAATCGTGATAAAAATAGTTGGGATCTGAAGGAAGCAAAGGTGTCTTTGGTGTGTGATTCAGGATTTATCTTTATTACAAGAGCCTGGAGGGACAGGACCCAGGGAATGGCTTCCCAGTGCCGGAGGGCAGGGATGGATGGCATATGGGGAAGGAATTCCTGGCTGGGAGGGTGGGCAGGGGCTGGAATGGAGTTCCCAGAGAAGCTGTGGCTGCCCCTGGATCCCTGGAAGTGTCCAAGGCCAGGTTGGACGGGGCTTGGAGCAGCCTGGGACAGTGGAAGGTGCCCCTGCCCATGGCAGGGGGTGGAACAGGATGGACTTCAAGGTTCCTTCCAACCCAGACCATTCTGGGATTGCCATGGTGGTGTCTGTGTCCCATCTATGAGATTCCCTGCAAGTCACAGAATCCCAGAATCCCTGAGGTTGGAAAAGCCCTCCAAGGTCATCGAGTCCAACCTGTGACCGATCCCCACCTTGTCCCCAGCCCAGAGCACTGAGTGCCCCGTCCAGGCCTTCCTTGGACACCTCCAGGGATGGAGGCTCCACCAGAGATCCAAGTGATCCCATTTCCACGCTGTCTTAAACAGGTGTGGCCCAATTGTCCCAGTGGAGAAGGTCAATCTGAAAGGGAAAGTGCCCTGCAGGCCTCTGGCATTTTCCAAATCCATCCTTACTTCCAGAAATTGGGATACATGAGTACAGCTCTCATCCCCACACCATGGCTCCTCCTTGGAATCATCTTCCTTCGGGAATGGCCCCACCCTTGAGCCTGGTGGGGTCTAAGTCAAGAAGAGACAAAAGAAGGAGAACACAGTGGGTTAAAAATGTTTCAGTATCGCTCCCAGCCCACGGATCTCGTTGTAATTCCTGCTTCTCCTGGCTGGAATCACAGGCTGGCGTTGCCGAGTTTGTCATTCCCGAGTCTCTGGGGCTCCTGGGTGGTGGCTGTGGTTTGATGAATGCAATGTTAACACGAGCTGTCGGGTCCTGGGAGCAGCCTCCACGCACGAGGAATTTCCAAACAATCCTTTGGAGACACCCAGGGACAGAGCTGTGATCTCCTCGGTCTTTGATGTGGAGAGCACAAGGCTGAATTTGTTGAATAAATCACGAGTGATGCCGGCACGTGCAGCTTCCCTGAGTTTTCTCCTCTCTGTGCTTTTTGGGGGCAGCACTTCAGGCTGGATTTTCCCTTTTGGGATGTGCACAGACCCCCCGAGTCACCCTTAAATTGGTCAATTCGACCCCTGCTTCTGCCACGATGCAGAAATGGAAAATCTGCAATTTGGGGGTTTTTTTTGTAAATGCAAAAAAAAGTAAACCAAGAGAATAAGTGGAATGACAGATTTTTTTTCTTTAATCCTCTGCTTCATTTTTCAGAACATGAGATAATTCTCTTTTTGTAGTTTCCATCTTGGGAAACTCTGCATTATGCCAAGGGTTCCATTAAATTAAACTTTTTCAGGATTAAGGATATTTGGGTTCTTTTCTTGCGTGGAGACCTTGAGTCCATCACCTCCCATTTCCAAGTGGTTTTGCTTTTGGAGTCATTCCTGGGAGGAGCCCTCAGCTCTGCCCAGGTTCTGTCTGGAGGTGCTTGGGAGGCACCTCCTTGCTGAGTTGCACTGGGATTTCTCCATCCCAGCACTGGATTTGTTTCAAATCCTTCGGAATCAAAGGAGGTGGAGACTGGGAATTCCGATGTCTTGCTTGTCTAGGAGTTCAGTGGTTCCAGCACCAGCCTGTGCAGTATAATATTGAAATTCAAGTCCTGCTGAACGAATGATCTGAGGGGAAAGTTTTCTCCTTCCTACCTTTTCCTAACCAATTCCTCTCCTTTCCATTGGATTTGTCTATAAATAGCATTCCAGCACTGGAATGTCCTAATGGAAATGTGGGGAAACTCTGAATTTTGCCCATTCTGTTGAGAGAAACCTGCATTAGAAACACCTAAAGAACCAAATTGTCACCCCCTGGCCACCTCTGGCCTCTTGTGTGGAAATTGGGGTGGAAATTCCCCTTGGAAACATTTTTTTCCTTTAAATTTAAGACCAGCCTTAACCCTGCATAAAATCCAGCCACGGAAAATAATACAGTGAATTTATTTATTTATTTATGAAAGTTTTGGTATTCTTTGGGATGCCTCAGAGGGATGAATCCTTAGGAAAGCCTCTGCTTTCTCCCCGTGTTTGCCAAGGATTGCTTTGGTGAACAAAGACTTCTTCTCATTAATTAGAGTTGGGTTAATGAGGAGTGAGACAGAAAAGTGAATGTTGGTGCTGAAAGGAGAATTTTGGTGCTGAAAGGTGAATTTTGGTGTTTAAGGGTGAGGTTTGAGTACCTTTTGGGATCCCCACGATACCAGAACCCGCTGGTGACATCGGCCTGGTCTCACTGCAAACTCTCACCCCTGCAAATGAGGCTTTTAGACACTGATGCCAAAATCTGACAAATTGGCTTCTAATTTCAGTGAAATGACATCTTTGTGAGCCCAGGAGCTGAGCTGGGCTTAGCTCAGGGTCCGTCCTAAGCCTTTACCTGTCATTCCTGGATTTCACTGTTTCTTTTCCAGCGATCTCTTCCATTTTCATTAATTTTGTTGAATTTAGATCATAATTACAGCCTTTGCACTGGACAGCACCAATCCAGGGGCACAACAGCATTTTCTTTTGAGAGCTCAGCCCTGCTAAACCTTTCTCAATCCATTTTTTCCCAATTTCTTTTGGCTTTTCATCATCCAGCTGCCTTTTTCGCGGTCGCCATCTCTTTCCAGGAGCATCCCTCCTCCGCCTGAACCTTCCTATTCACTGTCTCCAGCAAGACATTTTTAATAGATAAATATATTTTAAATACTGGGGCTTCGAGACTGGGGGAAAAAAAAAAAAAATAGATCTCAGAGCACATAAAAATAACACTGAGGGGTTTTATTCTCCAAACTGGGCCGGCTGTATGAAAACATTTATTAAAAACGAGCTCTCCACTCCTGAGCATCATTAATTCCGTGCTCCACGTCCCATTTGTGTCGTGTTGCAGCTGCTAATGATGTTCTAGAGCAGGGATGACAAAGGAGAGGGAAAGCTGCCGCTCAGCACCGGTGAAATAAATTTGTCACCTTGCCACCAGCTCACCTGTAATTGGGGGAGTTGGATAAAAACCTGAGTAAAAGCCACTTCTAGGAATATTCAAGGGCAGGGGATGAAAATGTCAGGGATGTTTTTTCAGCTCCTGCAGCACAAACCAGGCTGGAATCAGTGGCCGTGAGTCCCTTCTCCTTGCACAAATGTATATTGATTAATGAAGGGAGAGCGTGGCGCTTCTCAAGTGATAAACAGTTGTGCAGCAGTGCAGAGGGTGTATTAAAGGCTAAGAGCTAATGACTTTTCTGCT
The DNA here is from genome assembly GCA_013399195.1 of Dicrurus megarhynchus. Classification (NCBI taxonomy): domain Eukaryota; kingdom Metazoa; phylum Chordata; class Aves; order Passeriformes; family Dicruridae; genus Dicrurus; species Dicrurus megarhynchus. The sequence continues at coordinate 81,249 of VXAD01009654.1, forward strand.
GGATGGAACACATTAAAAGCAGCGGGAAGCTGCAGCTATTTTATCACCCCACTAATGTCCCTGACAACATTCACTTGGTGGGAGTGAATGGATGGGAATCCATTTGGAGGAGTAAATTAAAATACCTTAAAAAATGCCTTTAATAACAGTTCCAGAACTCAGCGGGATCGGAGAAGGGAGAGATACAAAAGACCAATTAAATTATCCCGTCCATCTCCCTGCCGAGGCACTGATCGTCCTTATTCTGCTGTAGCATTCCAGGAGGATTCCAGTGGCTCAAGTTGGGGCTGGAAGTTGGGACTGTCACAAACTTCCCCCCGTGTCCAACCAGATTTTCCCTTCCCTGCTCGTCTGCGGTGCACGTGAAACGGGAATAAAAGAAAGAAAATCCTCGTCCACGCGATCATTTTCCCATTCCCTGCTTTTTAAGTGATAAAGCTGGGTTAGGAGGCAGCTTGGGATCAGGGATTTGTTGATTTGAAGTTTATGGAAAGGCATCTCCTCGCGTGGATACTCCCAGTGCTGGCGCTGGGATTTTTGGAGGTGAGACCACCTTGGCAGGGAATTCTTGGGTTGTCCAGCATGGGAGCGGCTGCCCATGGAAGTGATGGAGTTACCTGGAAGTGTTCAGAAAATGTGTGGAGGTGGCACTTGGGGACGTGGTTTGGTGGTGACCACGGCTGATGGTTGGACTCAATGATCTGAGAGGTCTTTTCCAACCTTAACCATGATCCTGCTGGAGAGCCAAGCCCTTTTTGGGATGCTGGGAATCTCCCGGGTGCTGGCTAAGGATTGGTGTGCTGAGAATTCCCGTTTTGTGGGGAATTCAGGAGATTTGAACAGTTCTGGTGTGGTTTGGGTGGACAGATTCGCTTTGCTGGTGCTGGAGGAGAAAATGCCACCACTTACAGAGATTCCAGGCTCGGAGCTCCTGGGATGGGGCTTTTGCTGGCTGGAGGTCTTCAGGCGTAACTTGGGCGTCTTTTGCTGTGGAATTCGAGCTCAAAATCAGAATAAATTCACCTGATCTGCAGCATAATCAGCCCTCAAAGTTCACCCAGTGATTTCTCCACCCAGGAATTTCCTCATCAGGTCCGTAATTCCATTGGGAAGGCAGTGACTCTCCCAGAAAAGCACCTGGGCTTGATTTCGAGCCTGTCAGAGATGGAGAATCCAGCACCCCAAGCTGTTCCTGTGCCCAGTCACCCTCTCTGTTAAAAACAGGAGCTCATTTCTGCTCGGCTGTGATCCAGCTTCAGCTCCCATCTGCTGGATCTCCTCCTGGATGGCTGGGAAGGCTGGAATGGCAAAAAAATTGGGAGCTGGGAAAGGATTCCGATGTCACAGACATTCAGGAGGTCACAAAGGAAAGGGTTTTTTACCTTTTTCTGTGCAAATATCAACGTGTCTTGAGAGACAAGTCCAGGTGAGGGGGGCAGCGTAGAACAGGCAGTTGAGTGGAGCATTTTTCCTTGGAAAAACTTTCCATGTGGAGTTACCCAGTCACATTTTTCTGTCCTGACAGTGGCAAAATTGGTTTTTGCTGGGACAAACGAGCCGTAGTTGATGGGAGTGAACATCACACGTCACAGTGAGGGCAGTGAGGAAGAGCTGAGCTGCACCCCAGGGGCTGGATCCGTGTCCTGCGTGAAAATCCATGAAGGGAGAGGTTGGCAGGTTCTGGGATTCTGTAGGAAGGGAATCAGTTTAATTAGAAATTCGGGAAGTGGAGCCAGGCTGGGAGAGGTGGGGGTGCTCACCTGGAGAGGAGAAGGATCCAGGGAGAGCTCAGAGCCCCTTGCAGGGCCTAAAGGGGCTCCAGGAGAGCTGCAGAGGGACTGGGGACAAGGCCTGGAGGGACAGGACCCAGGGAATGGCTTCCCAGTGCCAGAGGGCAGGGATGGATGGGATCTTGGGAAGGAATTGCTGGCTGGGAGGGTGGGCAGGGGCTGGGCTGGAATTCCCAGAGCAGCTGTGGCTGCCCCTGGATCCCTGGCAGTGCCCAAGGCCAGGCTGGACATTGGGGCTTGGAGCAGCCTGGGACAGTGGGAGGGGTCCCTGCCCATGGCACTGGGTGATCCTTAAGGTCATTCCCACCCAGACCGTTCCATGATCCCATGAAATCTTTCCAAGGAAGCTTTTCCTTGCAGTGAAGCCCAGTCTGGAGCACAAATTTATCTCAAATTTACCGAAGAATGTGATGAAAATTCCCATCCAGCCACAGGCTGTCCTTGTGCCTCCTCTCCAACTTTGGGATTCAGCCTCCCATATTCCAGACAAGCCACGAGTGGTTCAGCTCTGTGGGCTGAGTTTCAATCTGCAGAGCCCCTGTTTTTTTCTGAATCCTTGCAGGGTTTCCAGACCCTCTGGCAGCTTCCCCTCTCTGTGTTTAACTGTGATCGATTCTGCATCTACTGGGCTTGTGCAGGGCTGGCCCCAGGAAATGTTCACTTTGTGTTCCAGTCAGGGACTCTGTGAAATCCTAAATATTGAATTGAGTGTTTAGAGGAGGGAAACTCTTCTGCCTGGTCACAGTAATATGGCAATAAGCAGATTTTATGGTTCATGTTCTCGTTTTTTTTTTTAAAAAAAAAACAACAAATGTACATTTTGCTCCTCATCAATATTCCAGTTCATTGGAGCAAAGCTTTTTTTTGTGCCAGGTAAATAAGATTTCTCCCAGACCTTGTTTGTGTGCACTCCTTTGGCTCCTGCAACATCACATTTAAAGTGGGGAGAGAATTCCAGCAGATCCGGGGCGCATGTCCGTTGGGTGAATTCACTCAGGGCCTCTCAGGATAAATCCCATAGAAATTAAAATACCACCTGCATTGAAACAGGCAGAGCTATGGTTAAAAAAGAAAGAAATCCCATGGAGTTAGGAGCATTTGGGAAGCAAAGTTGTAGTGGGATGTAGTATTAACCACAGGAACAGCTGATACCGGAATAATGGATTTTCCTGGGAAAAAGGAAAGCAGGCTCTCAGATTGGACACTGTGAAAAGAGATTTTGCTGCTGAACACGGGTTTGAATGGAACTGATACATTCTAAAATCTGCAGCCCTTTGGAAACCCTGGATGTGCCGGAAAGAAAAGCGGGGAAACGGTGTCATCACTCCGTGTGGGATAACCACTCATCAGGAAAAGAGGGAATTTAGGTCCTCCTCTTTCCTCTGTTGGCTGAAAAAAAAATGGATTCAGTTGGTTCAGGGCTGGTTTTACTCCTCTGCTTTATTGTTTTATTATTTTATGTTAGTGTTGGTGCTGGAATAGGGCTCCAGTTTGGCTCCCCATGGCACTGATGGATCCAAATATTCCCGATCCCACTCCGTGGCCTCAGGGCTGGTGTTGGCTATTCCAGAGCCATCCAAGAGCACTAAACAACCCATTTATCCCAGTATTCCAGGCAAACTGGCTCCCCAGCTGCTGCTCTTCAGGTTTCAGTGATTCCCATCTCGAGCTCTGCTCATTTAGTGAGAGTTCTTCCCGTAGCCTCACGAGGTATTTGGGAGAAATTTGGGTAAAGAGCCCAAATTTTTATCTCCCTTTCTCATTGCTCTCCAAGGCACTGACAGCACTTGATATTTATCAGCTCACAAGAGCCTGGCCAGGTGTTTAAACTTAAGGTATTTAAGTTTTGTCCTTCGGGAATGGTCCCAAATCCAGAGCTGTGGCTCAGCACTGAGCCTGAAGAGCTTTGGAAACTTCCCCTCTCTCCTGTCTTGCTTTAATTCCAGCTGGGCTCTGTTCAGTGCTTTAAAATCGTGAGGTGCCAGCTAAACTCCAGCTTAAAAATTAGATCAGGCTTTATTAATTCTTCTCCTTCAAGGCAGCCACGTCCTGCCCTCATCTGGTGCCTTCCTCTGCCAAGGCATCTCGAGGAGAGATTTTGTGATGGGCAATAATCAACTGATAATGGACAGCCCTCCCAGTGCCAAGGTCTCTTCCTCCATCTGCTGTGTGTTGGTGAAGACAGTTCTGAGCAGGATATTCCCTCCTTTTGTCTGCTTTTCCCAAGGAAATGGAGCAAGGGAATGGAGCTTCTCCCTCCCAAGGCATGGGAGAAGCTGTGATTTCTGCCAAAAAAAAATATTGAAGGAGAAGATAGTTCCTCTAATCCAAGTAGTCCTCACCAGGGAGTTAGAAAATAAAATTATGCACTTCCCATCCTTGGAAGTGTCCAAGACCAGGTTGGACAGGGCTTGGAATAACCTGGGATAGTGGAAGGTGTCCCTGCCCATGGCAGGGGTGGAACTGGATGAGCTTTAAGGTCCCTTCCAACCCAAATTGTTCTCTGATTCTATGAAAAGCTGAAGATTTTGGAGGTTTGGGCTGTTGGTTTGAACTTCTGCGTGTCAAGGACTCATTAAAAATCACCTTTATTGTCCTGAAGCTGCATTTTTGAGGCACCCTTAAAAACATCCCCCCAAGCTGCATCCTTTCACCTCCAGGGCTCTCTTTCTCCAGTCATTTTAAAACCTTCACTGGGGCTGCACAAGGCAAGAACCCTAAAGGAATGGCTGGGATACCGAAATCCCAAAGGAATGGCTGGGATACCGAAACCCCAAAGGAATGGCTGGAATACCGAAATCCCAAAGGAATGGCTGGAATACCAAAATCCCAAAGGAATGGCTGGGATACCGAAACCCCAAAGGAATGGCTGGGATACCGAAACCCCAAAGAAGAATATCTCCAGGTCTGCTTGTTCTGTGTCACCCCGTGGTCGGAGCAGGAATTCTGCCTGCCCTGGAGCTGCTTTCCATCACCTGAAGCCCCAGCCCAGCTGAGAATAAGGAGCAAACCAGGGGATAATGGCAAATGTTTGCCAAATGCATTAAAGACAAACCCCACAGTGTTAATAACCAGCGGCGCTCTCCGATTCATCCTCAGCTGTGGGATCGAGGGCATCAGGAGGAATTTCTTTTTATTTTCAGCAGCCTTCAGCCTCTTTTAAAACCTTCCTGGAGGAGTAATGAGCCATCCCCTCGGCGTGGCGTTGGGATTCAGGTGTGAGGGGCTGGGCATTGTTCCCTGGATGAGTTTCCTTGTTAGTGTGGGGTTTTTTTTTTTAAAGGCTCCACTGAAGTGCCTCGCCATAAAATTAAGCTTTGATCACATCCATTTGCTGTTAATGAATCCAGATGGGGCAGAGGCAGCGGGGATGGTGGCTCTGGGGTAATGCCTGAGCTGCCTTTCATTTTGGGGACTTTCAGAAGCTCCAGGCCTGGCCCAGCTAACGAATCCAGCTGTCCCAAATGCTTCCTCAGACAGGGAGTCCCCAGGGACACCTGCAGAGGTGGCAGCAGGGCTTTGGGAGAGGTTAAGATGTCACAGGGAAATGGCCATTACGTGTCCTGCAGTGTCTTCTTTCATATGGTAATTCCCTTTTTCCTCCCTTTTAGGTTTTGTTTTTTTTTTTTTTCCAATCATTCCAGGAGCTTTGTGTTCCCTTTAAATCAAAAGGGTTTATTCTAAAATCCAGATACTGGCAGGAGCTTTGCTGGGATTTTAATGTTGTTGAAGAAAATAACTGGGAAAAACTCCATAAAAACCACAATAGTTTCTGTTTTAACATCCACTCGTGGGATTTTAGGTTGTTGTTTTTTTCCAAATGTTGAATTATGGAAAGAAATTGAAATGAGCTGGATCCAGGCCAGGTTTGATTCCTCCTCGTGTGGTTTTGTGTCCAACCCAAGAGGGTTTACACGAGGATTCCTGGAAGGACAGATCCTGCTCCTGAGAAGCTGCAGGAGATCAGTTGATGCCACAGGTCTGCTGGAAACCCCACCCTCCTGCCACTGCTGAAATCCCAGTGGAAAGGGAAAAATCTGATTATCCACGCAAAAAGGAAAGGAATTGCTTTTGTCTTCCGTGTCGCTACATGAGCTGGGGAGGATTTTCCTCCTCTTTTTTATTCCTGGGGGATAAATGGTGACTTTAATCCCTCACCACGTTTATCAGCCCAGCATGGGCTTGATTTTAATCTCAAACCACACCAGGCTCTGCTCAGGTGAGACCCCACCTGCAGAGCTGCCCTAGCCCTGGGGACAGGAGCAGCAGGACCTGGAGCTGCTGGAGAGAGTCCAGAGGAATCCATGGAGCTGCTCCAGGGCTGGAGCCAGGCTGGGAGAGCTGGGAATGTTCACCTGGAGAAGGGAAGGATCCAGGGAGAGCTCAGAGCCCCTTGCAGGGCCTGAAGGGGCTCCAGGAGAGCTGCAGAGGGACTGGGGACAAGGCCTGGAGGGACAGCACACAGGGAATGGCTTCCCAGTGCCAGAGGGCAGGGATGGATGGGATCTTGGGAAGGAATTCCTGGCTGGGAGGGTGGGCAGGGGCTGGGCTGGAATTCCCAGAGGAGCTGTGGCTGCCCCTGGATCCCTGGCAGTGTCCAAGGCCAGGCTGGACATTGGGGCTTGGAGCAGCCTGGGACAGTGGGAGGGGTCCCTGCCCATGGGATTGGATGATCTTTTAAGTTCCTTCCCCACCCAAACCATTCTGTGATTTTAGTAGGATTTGGGGAGAGCCTTAAAATGATGCTTTTGCCCTCCCTGGGCTCCTTCCCACATCCCAGGCAGGGATAGAAATGAACCTTGGCAATTTTGGAATCCTGGAGCTGACAAGCCACGCTCACACCTCGGAGCACATTCCCTGTGGAATCAGCACCCAGGGCTGCCACAGCCCCTCCAGACTCTTCCCATTCCCATTTCTTGGGAATGTCTCTGGGATACAAGTCCTTCAGGGATTGATCTCCAAGCCCAGGCTGGGATTGAATATTTATTAAAACACGGATGTTTGGAGCACCTGCAGAAGCGGCACCAACAGGAGCGTCTGAGCAGCAGCTACGCCAGACTCGGGTTCTGTGTGGCCAAAATAATCCCAAATCGTTGCTAATTACAGTAGGAAAGATGGGTTAATTCCTGGGATTGGCTTGAAAGCAGAGCTTAATAAGATACAAGAGCAACCAACAAAGTGGGGTTGGTTTTTTTCTCCAAGTACAATTGGGAGCCAAGGATGTGCTGGGAACAGCACAGGTGGTGCCTGAGCCTTCAGGGATCCCCCCATCCCAAGGATTCAGGAGCACTCCCAATGAGGATGAGGTTGGAAGGTGCTTTTTTAGCAAATCAGGGACAGGGAGCGGAGCAGGATCAATTCCTGTCCCTCAGGGGTTGCTCTGGAGGAGCAGGATTAGGGATCAGGGCGATGCTGCCACAGTTTAATCGGGAAATCAGTGGAGAGGTGGAAGTTGGGCTCGTGGGGATGTGGCAGAGGTGGTGATTTGGGGTTGATGGGGTTTTGCTCTGAGTCACCAACTTCTCCTCACGTCCTGATTAACAGACAAAGCGGGGCTCTTTCCAAATCCCTGGGATCCTCCCATGTAATCTGAGTCCCAAATTTCCCAACCAGGACTCCCAAATGCTGCAGTCTCTTCCTTTGCCTTTGCTGCATTTCAGGAATGACCCTTCACTCTACTGAGACCTTGAATAATTCAAGTTCTATCAACTTGGGACTTCCATGGCCTCCCCTCTGTCTTGTTTGCAGCAACAAAATCAAACACAGTGGGCAAAATAAATACAAACCGTGCCAGGTCACCCTGGGGGGGCTCAGAAATCCCAGAATTCATGGAGCTGCTGAAATCTTGGACGTTACTGGATTGATGGTACGTCCTGCAGGCTGGAGGAGAGCAAACCTGCTCATCGGGGGTTTTAGTGGCACTCAGGGCTCTGGGCTGGGTGACGAGGTGGGGATGGGTCACAGGTTGGACTGGATGGTCTCAGAGGTCTTTTCCAACCTCAGTAATTCCAGGATCTGTGGGATGTGGAGCAGCAGTTTGGGCTGTGTGTTCCTCGTTCCTTTAAAAATCACAATTCTCATTTTGAGGTTTCACCTAATGCAGGAAAGAGCTGGTGAACTTCAGGAAGTGGCTCAGAAACCCAAACTTCCCGAGCTGACATTCAAACCCTCAAACCACTTCCCTCCTTCTCTCTCCCAGTTTTTTCCTTCCCCTCATTTATTCAGCCTCGCGGGAGCTGCTCCAGCACCTGCTCGGCGTCGGGGTGCATCAGCTGCACGTTTCCATCTGCAACAACAATTAGCAGAGCAGGAGAGGGCTGAGATAAAGGTTCACCGAGCTGCTGCTCATGCCTGGGCTTTTGTCCCCTCCCCAGAGCACGGTGATCGTGGAGAAGACGGTGCAGGACCTGATGAACCTCATGCACGACCTGAGCGCCTACTCGGACCAGTTCCTCAACATGGTGTGCGTGAAGCTCCAGGAGTACAAGGACACCTGCACCCTGGCCTACAGGTACGGCCTGGGGCAGCAGCCCAGGGGGAAATCGCTGCTTTTGGGGTTGGCTGCTCTGCTGTGGTTGTCAGGAGTTGCCTCTGGAATCGTCTCTGCTGGGGTGGTCAAGGGTGTTTCCTTCTAGGGGAAAAAAAACTGGAATTGCGGTCGGTGGAATAGGAGGAGTTGTGGCTTCTCAGTGGATTTGTCCACATCACTCTGTGGTTTGGGGTCTTGAGATGGCAGTGGTGGTAGAGCTTAGAAATTGCTCCAGTTCTTCCCTTAGGCAGGCAGGATGGCACCTTCCAGGGCCTAAAGGGGCTCCAGGAGAGCTGCAGAGGGACTGGGGACAAGGCCTGGAGGGACAGGACCCAGGGAATGGCTTCCCAGTGCCAGAGGGCAGGGCTGGATGGGATCTTGGGAAGGAATTCCTGGATGGAGATCCTGGAATGAAATTCCCAGAGCAGCTGTGGCTGCCCCTGGATCCCTGGCAGTGTCCAAGGCCAGGCTGGACACTGGGGCTTGGAGCAGCCTGGGATAGAGGAAGGTGTCCCTGCCCATGGTCCTTTCCAACCCGAAGCATTCCATAATTCCATGGTAAAAGGAGACCTCAAGTTGGACACTGAGAGTTTGAAGTGTCACCTTCGAAAGAAATGGCTGAACGTACCCTCGGCTCTCTGGTGACGTCATTCAGACTCTTCATCTGAACGTTGGCAAGGAATTCAGCTTTATTTGAATTAATTGTATTGAGATTCGGGTACTCGGATCTCGTGGCAATTTGGGAATTTCAGGATGAGAGGAAACGGCCCTAAGTTGCACCGGGAGAGGTTGAAATTGGATATTAGGAAAAATTTCTTCCCTGAAATGTTGGTCAGGCATTGGAAGGGGCTCCATCCCTTCCAATTGGAGTCCCCATCCCTGGAGGGATTTAAAAGCCATGTGGATGTGGCACTTGGGGACGTGGCTCAGTGGGAATGGTTGGACTCGATCCTAGAGGTCTTTTCCACCCAAAATGATCCTGGGATTTTAGGAATTAGTAACTGTGTGAATCCACACTGGGTTTGGTGCAGCTTTCCCAAAACAATTCTATAAACTGACAGGGAGTTGCCAAATGCTCTGTCTCTGTTCCATTGGCATTTTGGGATGATCCATCCCTGACTTTCCCCAGCCAAAGCATGGAATCTCAAGGCAGCACAATCCCACTGGCCATGGAGGTGTTTGGTTAAACCCTTCAGGTGCTTGATTTATCAGAGATTTTCTGATAAATCAGGAAATGTATAAATAAGGGAATTGATAAATAACTTCTCCTATTGATAACTGTTGATAAATAATTTTTCCTAAGGACATCCCAGTTATCCATCTGTAAAATGGCCCTCCTGGACAGGAAAACCAGGATCACGCCCCATCCCATGGGGATAAATAATTCCATGAAAAACCACTATGGGTGCTGCAGGAATGTGGGCTGGAAAAGCTGCTCTGCATCATCCCCTCCATGGCTATTGAGCCTGAAAAAGCCCTTTTGTTTCCTGACCAAGAAATTACTTCCCATTGCCTGATTTTTTTTTTCAGGAAAAGCTTCATGCAGCAAACGGGCTCATCATCATCATTATTACTATTATTATTATTATTATTATTGATATTATTAATATTATTACTATTAACAATGGCAGTGAGCAGAGGCTAAACTTTGCCTGAACACCACCCTAAATTGGGAACTGCTCGTGTGCCATTGTCCAAAATACTCCTTTTTTCATCCCAAACTTCCCTGCCTAGAGCCAGACAATGGATTTGATTTGTTTGGCTTGAACTCCAAGGTCCTTCCTTCCTTCCTTTGCCATTCCTGGCTTTAGCACCTGCTGAGGGCTAATTAGGACAATGCTAATTTGGCCATCTCCTGATTGCAGCGAGAGGAAAAAACAGGAAATGTTCTCGTTTTGCTGCTGTCAAAGGACTGAAATAGAAATCCACATCCATTCCCGGGAATGCAGGGGAACGGAGCAGTTCCCGGCGTTCCCGGTTCCATCCATGAGGGTGTTATGCCCTCTGCAGGGATCTGGGCTCCACACAGCCCTGCCCTTTGCTCCAGGGGTTTTCCCTGGCGTGTTGGGATGGATAAATCCCAGTGTTGATGAAGTTGGGGGAGTCAGGATTATCTGTAGCTCCTTAAAATCGGGATGAACTCCTCGGAGCTGGGAGTCGATCCCATCCGGCAGAGCTGGCGGAGCACGGGCTGCTCTTGGGATGGCAAAAAGTGAGAATTTGGGAAGCCAGAGGGGGTTTTTGTAGGATTTGTTCCCCGTGTGTTCCTTCAGGGGGAATGTGAGCCAATGTGGGTGAAAAGCACCTGAGGGGAGGCTCCTCCAGGCAGGATTTTATCTGGAGCTCCCTGCAGAACAGCTCGGGAAGGACGTCAGCACTGGGAAATGCACAGCTGAGATTGTTCGTGTCTGAGCTCCGTTTGGCTCGTGTTTTCCAGGGATTTAAGGGGAAAAAAAAATCAAACCTAAGGGGGCTGGATGGGATTGGACATTTCTATAAATAGCAGCTCTCGTGTGTTAATCGATGACGAATTCTGGAAGTTCAGCGGAGGTGAGATTGAGATCTCTCCTGCAAATCACGTTTCTGTCCAAATTCCAGTTCCAGGTTGCCACACAAACTGTTTACAAACGTCAGCTCTGATTTCTGACTAATTGATGGGGGGCTGGGGCTGAAAATGCAAACGAAAACGGGAGATGGAGCCCCCAAACCTCCTGCCGTGCTGGCAGCGCTTTGCAGTCGTGTCCAACCCCCGTCTCCAGCGGATTTCCAGGAGAGCAGCCCAACTCCGGAGTTCAAAACCATTTTACGTTCAAAACCTGAGTGTAAAATCGTTTTTATGGGATTTTTGGAGGTGCTGAAAGGCCATAAAAGGCATCACAGGGGCAGGGAGTTCACATTTGCTGCCCTTAGCATGAGTCCTTTTTAATCTTCTGCCAACACCCTTCTCCGACAAAATTTGCTGTCTCGAATGCTAAAATTAATCTCTTTCTATGCCTTTCTACATAAATGGGCCAATATTTACCCACGTCCATGCTGAAGCTGCACATTTTTATTTTGTTGCTCACTTTAAGCTCTGTCTTGTGTGTCCAACCCTTTCTTACCCATCTTCACCCTCACCTCATCCATTTCTGAAACTCTCTGAAGGCTCTGAGTGAAGGCATCGCTCACCCAAGGGTTTATTTTTTTGGTCTTAAAAAGAGATGGGCATCACCAGAATGGGATTCAGAGAGTTCAAAAGTGATGAAATCCTCTGGAGGAGCTCAGCTCCCTCTGTGGAGGCAGCTCCTGGTGCCCAACCTCCTTTGGCTGAACTCTCTCAGCTAAATTTGGGGGGAAAAAAAGTGGGAAATAACTGGGCCTGGGTCGCTCCAAATGGTGAAGAGAAGAAACCCCTTCTGCTTTCCAGCCAGGCAAAATAAATCCAAGCCCTTTTTTTCCTGAGAAAGAGCAAATTAATTCAGCCAAAATGTGGGGTGTGCAGTCAAAAGAGGATTTTTTGATTCCCCAGGAAATCATTTTGCTGCTTCTTAGTGGCATCTTCCCCTCCTTGCATGAACTTTTGGGGTTTAAGTTGCCTTTTTTGACTCTTTTTGGGGTAGGGGTGTCCCCTCAGCTGCTTTTTAACCCTTGGCAGCACAAGCTCGGCATGGAAACATCACCTTGGCCCTGGGAAGAGGAAAAAATCATCCAAAAATCCAGATTGGTACCTGGGAAGGTGCTGGCACACACCAGGATTTTGGCCACAGCATCAAGGCTGCCTCTCCAACATTCCCCTCTCACCAGCAGGCTGGGAGTGGGTAAGATTTTGGGAAAGACATATCCAGGACAGATGTCCCAGACTGATATTCCATATTTTATGGCATCTGCTCTGCAATAAAAGCCTGATCCATGAGGTTTTTTCCATCTTTTCTCCTCCCTGTGTCCTCTGAGGAGGGGAGTGATGGAGCAGCTTGGTGGGCACCTGGATCCAGCCAAGGTCAGCTCCCTTTGGCAGCAGCAGGAATAATTCTGGAGGAGTTTGGGAGAAGGGGAATGGGGATGAATGGAAGCGTTTTGAGCTGTACTAAAAGATGTCACCCTGTCCCAGGATAAGCCACTGGTGGACCCCAACTGGATTGGCACTGATTGAAGGTGCAGAGGGTGAACACTGGCTGGGAAGAGAATGTGGGAAAAAGGAGTCTGTAATTGATGGGAAAAGCTGGGTGTCCAGTGGAGATCGGGGATGTTCCACCCTCTCCAGCACCTTCTCAGTGTTGGAGCAAAACCAACCTGTCCATAAAAATCAGGAGGTGTTGGAGCCCTGGGAGAGAGTGGGGGGGTAATTCCAAGGGAGTCGTGCAGGGGTGAGTGTCCAGCATGGATTACTTTGGAGCTCACTGATTTCAGTGGATCCGTGGATTCCTGGATCTTGCCCAGAGAGGACTCCCCATCCCTGGAAGTGCCCAAGGCCAGGTTGGACAGGGCTTGGAGCAGGCTGGGATAGTGGAAGGTGTCCCTGCCCATGGCAGGGGGTGGCACTGGATGGGCTATAAGGTCCCTCCCAACCCAAACCATTCCAGGATTCCATGGATACCACACCACCAAAAGGTGAGGAAAGCAGGAATCGTGGATTAGGCTCTTGGAAAACTCTGACCCTGGAAAAGCAAGGACACCAGGCCGAGTTTGCAGCTTGTTAGAGCATCCCAGCATCCTCCCCTGTCTCCTCCCCAGCGCTGACTCCACAAACAGCAGGAATTTTGAGGACAGAGGATAATAAGGATCATAAAACAGAGAGGTGGCTCTGTGTGACTCCATCAGGACGCTCCCAAAGAACCCTTGGAATTGTGGACGTCTGAAGGGCCACGATAAGGCTGTAAATAATTGAAGAGAGCAAACAGTGGAAGTGCAGAGAGCTGAGCTGAGAGGGGAAATAACGGGGAGTAATGGGATGAAATTGAGGGAAATAAAACACGAGCTCGGTATCGGGAGTGTTTTTATCCAAGCCTTGGATTTGTTCAAGTGTGAAATAGACTCCCAAGGGAAGGAAAGTATTACTTCAGTCATTTAAATGTGCAGAGGACAAAGCCCTGGCTGATGTATTCCCTGGAACAGTTGTCTTGCCTTGGCACAGCAATGCCCAGATATCATCAAATGCCCTTTTTCCATCTCAGATGTCAGAGCTGCCGGTGGAGCTCTTTTATCCCCCTCAGTTTTCACCGGGGTGAAAAAGAAAAGACCTTTTTTTCTTTATTTCCCCTGAGTGGAAAAACACCAACTCCCTCCCAGCAGCAGAAGGGCCACATGGGAATGTTGACGCCGAGGTCTCGTGTGGCTGGAAACAAAACTCAGCCTTTTGTCTGTGACAGATTGAATGTGAAACTTGAAGGGAAAGAAAATTTGTTTGGGAGTGCATGTGACAAATTCGTTTTCACAAATCCTGTGTGGTTCCTGAGCAGAGCTTGTTTCCTGGTGGATGGGGAAAGGGTGGGAAGAGAAGTGAGCTGTTCTCCTTGGGATGGATCAGAGCTGGCTCCTGTCTCGGTGCCTTTCTCACTGTTTTCCTTTGCAAAGCGCAGATGCTCGGGGTGGTGTTGTTTTGGTTTCTGTTTATTCCCAAAATCACCACCTGGGTGCTGCTGACAGCTCATCTCTGCCCCAGCCTTACAGCCTGGATCCGGGAGAGTGTGGCTGGAATGGCTCTGCCAGGTCCGTGTCAGGGGGTGCTGGGGTGTGCGAATGTCGCTGTTGGCTCAGCCCATTCCAAACTCTGCTCTGTACCAGGCTGGGAGAGCTGGGGGTGCTCACCTGGAGAAGAGAAGGCTCCAGGGAGAGCTCAGAGCCCCTTCCAGGACCTAAAGGGTGGGGAGGGGCTGGGCTGGAATTCCCAGAGAAGCTGTGGCTGCCCCTGGCTCCCTGGAAGTGTCCAAGGCCAGGCTGGACGGGGCTTGGAGCAGCCTGGGATAGTGGAAGGTGTCCCTGCCCATGGCAGGGGGTGGAAATGAGGATCTTTAAGGTCCTGGATTGACTCTTCCAAATCCAGCATCCCGTTTGTCTCCTGAAATTCCCAGTCAGGAATTCAGATGAGTTACCCTGCCAAAAATACGAAACGGGGAAATTCTTCCTGACTGGAAGACGCTGCGATCCCTGACTCGGATTCCCACACAGGATTTAGCTGGAATCTCCATCAGGAGATGCTTTGGATGACTGGAAAGAAGATCCTGGACCCTTCATTTCCCCTTCATTGCTTCAGCCCCAGTCCCAGGCTGGGCCAGCTGGGGGTGGAGGGAGGTGGTGGTTTCCAGGGGGTTCCTGGGCTGGTCCCACCTTGCAGTGACTCCACCATGGGCAGAGGCTGCTGAGCTCCGCTGAGGCTCCAGAAGAAGATGATCCCTGGAGATACCGGGGCAGGGTGACCTCCTCCTTTGGCTGGGTGCCAAATGGAATTTGAAGGCTTGGAGAATTTAGGAAAACAGCCCTTTTTCCCTTAAAAGATCTCTCAAAGTCCATCAGGAGTTGTGTGTTTGAGAGAAGTTTATACGCTGTCCACCTGCGTTGCCATCCCCTCCTTGTGAGCTCTGTGTGGAATCCCTCTCTGGATCCTTTCCTCACTGCTTAATCCACATCTGTGTGACAGGGATTTTAATGAATAATGCAGAATTAAATTAAAAGTGGCACTAAAAGCACGATTTGCTCCTCTCTGAGGTGGTTGTTGCTGCTGTCCCCACAGGACCATCGTGCAGTCGGATGAGAAGCTGGTGATCAGCGCATCCTGGGCCAAGGACGACGATATCAGCAGGCTCCTGAAATCCCTGCCCAACTGGAGCAACATGGCCCAGCCCAAGCAGCTGAGGCCCAAGAGAGAGGAGGAGGAGGATTTTATAAGGTAAAATGTTGTGGGGAGTTGTGAAAGGGTTTCAAGGAGAGCAGCAGCAAAAAGTGGGAACAAACTGACGGTGTTTTCGTAGCTGTCATGTCCCCAGGTGTGAGGAGAGCCATGGAATCATTCGGGAAATGGGAAAGACTTTGGAGATCATCAAGTCCAACCATCCCCAGCACTGCCAAGGCCACCACTGACCATGTCCCCA
Source organism: Dicrurus megarhynchus (assembly GCA_013399195.1). Classification (NCBI taxonomy): domain Eukaryota; kingdom Metazoa; phylum Chordata; class Aves; order Passeriformes; family Dicruridae; genus Dicrurus; species Dicrurus megarhynchus. The sequence continues at coordinate 96,632 of VXAD01009654.1, forward strand.
AGTGCCACATCCACATGGCTTTGAAATCCCTGCAGGGATGGGGATTCCACCCCTGCCCTGAGCGGCCTTTTTGGGGAAGAAGTTTTCCCAATATTCAGGCTAAACTTCTCCTGGTGCAATTCCTGCTCACTGTGTCGTTCAAACAAAGCCATGTGGAGCGTTGTCCTTGTGATCCGAGTCAGGGAAGTGCCTGGGATTGGGGAAGGAGAGAAAGGATTGCTTTGAATCCAGGCAGGTCCCTGTCCTGCTGGTTGGTGCTGCTCTGATTGCCCATGTGATGAAGGAAGGGAGCAGCATTTTCTGACCTAATGGAGGGGCCAACTGGTTGTACTGGGCAGGAATTCCCAAAAATGATGCTGTGAAAGGAATGCCATGACCTGGTGGAGTTTCCCCTCCATCCCAGCTCCAGGAATTAACTCAGGAGAGTCAAATGAAAAATAGTGGTACTTCCAGAGGGAATTCTTCAGGCGACAACTCTCTGTGCCCAAACCAGGTTGTTCCTGCCTTTCCAGGGCAGATTCCTTTTCCCTGCATGCTGGGAATGGCTCAGCTCCTGAGTGATTCCAGAGCCTGCACATTCCCATCCCTATTCATCACTCCCTTGACTGGCACTTGGCTGTAAAACTGGAGGAGTAGGAGAAGCTGTTGAAAATAACAAGTCTAATTTGCCCAGATTGTCATTTTCCTCCTTCCCTGCCTGGAAGCCCCGTGACAGGGAGGATGCAGCCTGGAGAGGATGGGATTTGTGGGGTCACAGAAGGGTTTGTAGCTTGGGCAGGGATTTAAAACATCCCCAGTGGAACAGGGAGGCTGCAGAGGTCTCTCTGTGCAGTCCCTGAATTGAATTTCATGGAGTCAGTCCTCACCTGCATCTTCATCTTCACATTTATCCTTCATTTCCTTGCCTGGGAAGCCCTTCCTGGTTCTTCCTGTGATTCCTGAGGCATCAGCGTGGGATACCAGAGCTCCAACGGGCCCTGCTGGCTGAGTGGAAATTCCTGGTGAAGCAAAAATGGATGGCCGAGCTCAGCCTGATGCTGACAGAGCCAACATTTTGATCCTAATACGCATTTTATTCCATTTATTCCATTTTCCTATCCATTAATTGAAGCATTTTGTGACACTGGATCAGGGGAGCTGCAATGGAAAGCCATCAGGAAAAGCCTATTCCACACTGAATTCCCTGGGAAAAGCTCCTGTGCTGGGGCATTTTTCGGCCCAGGCTTTAGGACAAAGATCTTTTCTCAGTATCTGTTTGCACAGAGCATCATCTGTTAAGCCCCAGTTCCTCCCAGTGCTGTGTGAATGCTCCTGTAGCATTCATTTAAATCATCATAATTGGTCTGGGCCAGATTTAGCCATTGATGGCTCAGAAACTTCCTCCAGGACCGGCTGATGGTTGAATAGATCCCTCCTGAAAGCTTCAAAATAAAATTAATTGCTTGTCCGATTTTTTGTCATCCTCTTCCCATTTAAGCAGCCTTTTCCCAGCCTTTTCTCCTAACACAAAGGAACATGATTTCCTCGCTGCTGCTGCTTCTTCCTCTTGGCACTGCTGATGGATTGGGAATAATTCTGCCTGGACACTGCAGTGGAGCCAAAGGGAAGTGGGTCCTGTGGATTCCAGGGGCATGGCTGGGATGGGAGAGCTCATTTCATTATCACTTTTAACCTTTAGGGTATTTAAAACTTCTATATTTGATGTTCATGGGCCCTAATCCTTGGCCAGCAGAGCAGGACTACCCATCCCTTCCTGGAAAAGAAGGTTCAAGCTTGATGAAATTTGGGAAAATGTTCTTTTTGGACATGGAATTACTCAGCAGCATCCCTTTATGAATATTTGGTAAATTAAATATGTCCTAAAAGTTCACCACCGGTTTTTGTCCCGTGGCCTCAGAAGAGATCAATGCACAGCTTTCCCTCCTTCCCATCTTTCCTGGCACTCATTTGTTTAATTAAAAAGAATCCGAACAAAAAAATCTTTGCAAGAAAGAATCCTCTGCCTGTCTGTGGACAGAGATGGATTTTGTTGTCTTAACCCCTCGCTATCTCTCCAGTGAGGAGATGTCCAGAGGCAGGGAAGGCTCCAGCAGAACTTCCCATGAATATTCCAGTGGGGTTGGGCAGCCAGAGGGACCTGCTGGAGCATTTCAGAGGAGCTCGGAGCTTGGTGAGGAGAGGGAGGGAAGCAGAGCCCAGCCTCTGCTCCTGGAATTGGTTTTTGAAACTCTGGGTGTTTGGCCCCGAGGGGAGTGTGAAACAGGCTGCCCTTACCTCTGTGGAAAGGTGATCCCTCAGCTCCTTACCCCGGCAGATCTGCTGGTGATTAACCCCAAAGATGTTCCCAGCTCTGCCTTGGAGAGGGAAAAGCAGTGGGGAAAGAGCTTGGATCTGGTGGTACAGAAATTCCTGGGGTTTGGAGCAGCTCTGCAGCGAGTGGGGAAAAGGTCCAGGGAAACCACGGCTTTGGGAAGCTCAGGAGGCGGCTGGGAATTCACATTCCAGGTTGGGATGAAGGTCTCCCCTCCTTGCAAATAATTCTGGTTCTAGAGCTGAGATCCAAACCTGAGCTGTGGGGATTTTCCTCTCACTTTTGGGTTCCCAACAAGCTCCTGAATGCTGAACTTGGGATCAGGTTCTTGGGCTAAATTTAATGGAGCAATTAAAAAACCCCTTCCCAGCACTTCCAGGTGCCACGGGACTTTTCCTTTCAGTGCTTTTGGGTTTTTAATGACTGCAGGGAGCTCCAGCTGCCTCCTGCTTCTGCTGCTCGCTTCAGGATGCTCATCCTCACTTGCTCTGCACCAAAGGGATTGGATATATCCAGGCAATGGAAGGATCCTGCATCAAATCATCCCAAATGGACAGAATTACCCAACCCCAGCTGTTTATTGGCATCTCTTCCCTTGGTTTAGGATGAGCAACGGAGCTGGGAAGGGTCTGGAGCCCCAAGAGCGGCTGAGGGAGCTGGGAAAGGGGCTCAGCCTGGAGAAAAGGAGGCTCAGGGGGGACCTTGTGGCTCTGCACAACTCCCTGACAGGAGGGGGCAGCCGGGGGGGTCGGGCTCTGCTGCCAGGGAACAGGGACAGGAGGAGAGGGATGATTCTGCACTGCAGGGAGTTAAAAAGGCTCCATGAGGATGCTTGGAGGTGATAAACTCAAGAGGTCAGGACAGAGCTGCTGGGACAGGTCACAGCTTGAATTTCTTCAGCTGTTTCCAAAGGGATCAGGGTGCTGCAAATTCCCATTCTGTTAAAAAAGTCTGGGCAAGCCCAGGAAGTGGAATTGGCAAAGAATCCCAGAACCCATGAATGGTTTGGGCTGGAAGGGACCTTAAATCCCATCCAGTACCACCCCTGCCTTGGGCAGGGACACCTCCCACTGTCCCAGGCTGCTCCAAGCCCCATCCAGCCTGGCCTTGGACACTGCCAGGGATCCAGGGGCAGCCACAGCTTCTCTGCCAGGACAGCCCAGATTTCCCTGCCTTGGGGTGGGGGTGATGTTCCCTTGTTCCCCCTCTCTGGGCAGCCAAGGTTTTCCTCAAAAGCTGAATCTCAGCTTGTTCAGCTGCTCTCTGGTGGGTGTTTTTGTAGCACTGAGCTTGAAGTTTTCCATTATTTTTATTCTCTTCTGCTGTCTCCGTGTTTTTCCCACCCCAGGTCCTTTCCTGAAGCCTTCATGGGAGGCTTCTCCCTTCCTTTCCCTCTGAGCTCTCCCCTTCTCAGCTTTTCTGGCTCTTCCCTTGTTTCTTTGTCTCTGTAGGATAAAAGATCTCCCTCTCCAATCCCTCAGGCTCTATTTATTATATCCACAATACTTTTAAGGGGTGAAAGGATGGGTTTGTGAGATTGGCAGCAAACTCGAGCCCCTTTATTCCCCCTGGGAACACTTTTTTCCCCATCCTAGGACTAGAAATCTGAGTTTTCCATAGGTGTGAGTCATTTCCCTTTGATGAGAGTCTGTTCCTTTATATGAAAGGAGTTTTTAGACCTTTTCCTACAGGAAAATTTGCCTCATCCAAAGCACAACTGGTACCAATCCTGTTACTCTCAGGAGTTTCACCTCAGGGGTGTAAAACCGAGTGAGTTCCTGGCTCTTCCGTCCGCATCCCAGAAGTTTCCTTCTGCTTTCGCTTGTCTTGTGAAGGCAAAGGAGTTCTGGAGGATCTGGGCTCGATTTGGGGGTTATTTTTGAGGATCACATAAATTCAGAACCTGGATCCAGGATCAGTTTCATTAATCCTACAAATGGCATTGTTAATCTCAGAAAGATCTTTTCAAAGGGAGGCTGTTTTTAATTTTTTGCCTTTAATGAATCCAATTGAGCAATTTAAGACCATTTTGTGGTTGGGGGGTGTTTTCGTGGGGTTTCTTTTTCTCAAGTGCCAGAGAATTCCCACAAATACAGGGATAAAATCTGGAAATAACAGACCAGAAAGTGCCACTGCTGGGGTGATTTTGCTGCACTCCTCAGAGCTCTTCTGCTCAGCGGTGATTCCTCATGGTGAGCTCAGAAAAGAGCTGACAGTGGAGATTTGCAGAGTTGGATGGAAGTGGAATTCAAATTCCCAACAAAAAGAGCAGCTAATGATGGGAAAAGTGTGCTGAGGACCAGGGGAAATGTGCCTCACTTGGAGCCTGCCAGTGAAATGCACCTGGGTTCAGCTGGGAGCTCTTGGAATTGGATGTAGGAGCTGTGTCCTGATTTATTCCATTCTAATGATGCCCAAAAAGTCCTGTGGAGTCTCCTTTTCTACCTGCAAAAATCAGAATATTTGCCGTGGGAATACTCCTGGGACACAACCAAACATTTTCTTCACGGAGACAAGGATTGGGAAAGCTAAATCTAGATGGAAAACATGGAATGTGGCAGAAGATGACAGCTGGAAAGAATTTTTTCCAGCTTTTTTGGGTTAAACACATTTCTCTTGGTCATTATTTTTCACCAGGTGGGATCTCCTTGGAAGTCAAATAATTCGTGGATTGATATTCCAAATCATTTATCTGTCATGATCAGCCATTGGGGTTTCACCAGGGATTTGTTTTAATGGATGTGGGGAAAAAAAGGTGATTCAGGGATTGGAAAAGCTGATTTCCAGGGAAAGATGGAAAAAGATATTTATTGAAATCCCAGGGAGAGGCGGGAAGCACCTGCAAAGTGTGAATTCCCTGTGGGGTGAGGAGGGGTGGGAGTTGGTCGGGATGGAGTTTGGAACTCTGAGGAGCGAGGTGGAATTCCAGGATTGTAAAAACAAGAGAGAAGAATGGGAAAGACCTCCCTGGGACAGAGGGGATTTTCTCTGGAGCTCCCTGAGACAGCATCCCCGGGATGGTGCCACGAGGGCCGGGTTGGCCTCCCCTGAGGTGGAGCTGAGGCCTCCTCCTGCTCTCCCTGGTTCCTCCCTCCTGAGGGCGGCTGTCTCGGGGTGACTTTGTGATGTGTATCCCCTATCACCGCTCTGTGCCCAGAAATTAACTCTGTGCCTTTCTGTGCCTTTAAACTGAGAGGGGGGAGAGAAAAAAAAACCGAGTGAACTTTTCAAAACAATTGTTCAAGGACACGGACACAGATTCCTTGCAGCAGCCAGAGCGGGGGAAGCTCCTTGCTTGCTTTTCAGCCAGCTTTGGGCTCCTTTTCTCCAGAGGGAGACGGAGAGCTGACCTTTGTTTCCTGGGACTTTGGTTTTTCCCCTTTTTCTTCTCCTTCTGGACTGTTTCAACCACATCAGAACACATCAGGAGAATTTTTCTCCGAGGCCCAGAGTTGGGCCCACGGCCTCGCCGACCCAGCTCCGAGGAGGAGAGAGACCACACCTACAGAAGGACTCTGAAATCTTCTCAGGTTTCTCTCCATAGTGAGAGATTTCATTATTTAGCATTATTATCCTTTTCCCGTGTGTTGGTTAAATAAATAGTTTTATCTCTTTCACTTTCCTTTGAGGAAAATTCCTTTTTTCCCGAACCCGGTGGAGGAGGCGTGGTTGTAACCTGCCTTTCTCCCCGAGGATATTTCCTCCAAATTCGGCCAAACCAGCACAATGCTTTCCATTTCAGGGCTGCTTTTGGCAAAGAGTCCGAAGTTCTGATCGGGAATTTGGGAGACAAACTGATCCCTCAGCAGGAGATCCTGCGCGACGTCAGCGACCTCAAGGCCTTGGCCAACCTGCACGAGAGCCTGGAGTGGCTGGCAGGACGCACCAAGGCAGCTTTCTCCAGCCTCTCAGCATCCCAGAGTAAGTCATTCCCGTGGGAAACCTGTGCCTGGGGGATTGGAACAGCATCAACACGGGGTTTTAGCAGGAATGAGCACCTTTTGTTCCTGCTTTTTGGTGTCACAGGGAAGCAGAAAGCGAAGTAGCTTCGTCTCTTTGTTTCCTGAGCATCACTTCCAACTTGGAAAAGTCTTTCAGCTTTTGAAGGCAGAGGAGTTTTGGAGGATTTGGCCTCGATTTGGGGGTTATTTTTGAGGGGGTCCTAGGACTCAGGGGGATGTGGTGAGAATACAGGGAATTTCTGCAGTTTGGTTTGTGAATCTGGAGCAGAATCCTGGGGGAAGGTGCCCAGGACTGAGCTCTCCTGGGAGTTGGGAATTGAAAATCAGCTCAGACCTTTTTTTTCTGGGAATTCATGAGGGAAATTTGCTGGTGCTGAATAAGGTCACAGCGTTTTATCTCCATTAAACCATTGCCCCTTTTAGCAGAGCCTCTCTGGGTGACTGAAATCTCTTCCTATGGCTTCTAACTCTGGTCTAGAGCAGGACTTCAAACTCCTCGCTCAGCTTTCCATGCTCAGGTCCTTTGGATCCAGAAGGATAATTAAGGTTATACAATCAATTAACAATTAAAACCCAAATGACTCCAGGTAGCTTTAATATTCCTGTAACCCAGACTTTGACTTCTCAATACCTGGGTGACAACACTCTCTCTGTTCTCGCTTCAGAGGAGTGAAAACAAACAACAAAATTAAACAAAACCCAGTGGGAAATGCTATCAAAGTTCAGTAGCCAAATATTTATTTAGTTACTGGGAGAGTTCTTGGGGCTGAGGATTTATGTTCTAACAGTCAGAGCTGTTGAAATAAAACATCATTTATAATTCCAGGTCTGGTTGAAACTCGGGTTTTTAAATAAATCAATATTTTCCAGATATTAAAGGGCACGAGCGTGACTTTCAGGCTTTGGAGAGGACGTTCCACGCAGTGGTGAATAAACATAAAAGCACAGAGTGTAATATTTCACTTGGCAGCGTCCTCCTGACAATAAAAATTCATCTTTCTTTGTAATAACTTCATCCTAAAATGTCTGTACACAAATGCCAGGAGGATGTGGAACAAGGGGAAGAAGGGGCAGTGGTAGGAAATGACAGAGGCTGTCCTGACCTCGTGCTTATAAATGAGATTTTGATCTTTAATTGTTTCTCTTTTCTGCCCCAACAACTTGAGATTAAGTCCTGGTCCCACTCAGGACACCATCCAAGGACCAGAATTTTTGGTGCAATGCCAGAAATTCCGTAATCCCAACAACTCCATGATGTGGAGGTGGTGGCCCTGGATCCTGTCCTTGGGGAAAGTTAGCCAGCTTTTCCAGCAAAGCTTCCCTTTGGATGCAAACAGGGAATTGATAAGCACAGCTCTGAATATCCAGAAGGTGGAGCTGGGCAGGTCTGATTTTGGGAAACCCTAAGAGGAGGCGTGACCTGCTGGTGGCTTTGGGGTGAGGCTGTCAAAGGCCCCTTCCCAGAGATAAAAATTCAATAACCTCTGGCTGTGGAGGTGCCACAATTATCCCTCATTTAAACCCAGCCTTGCTAGCACAGAGTTTTATCAGGCTGGGCAGTCTCTGCATTGTTCATTATTTGGTGTTTGCTCAGCTGATGGCTCTTCCATGGCTCTTCCCTTATCTGCTCCCCTTCAGAATTGGATTTTTTATTTCCCCAACCAGTCAGATATGACAAAGTCATTTCCTTCTGCTCTTGTCTTTTGAGGGAACACAAACTTCTTTTTAACAATCCTAACATTTAAGGATTGAAGTTGCTGGGAGAAGATGAATTTGCTGAGGAAGTCGAGTCAATTTTAAAGAGGTTTTATAGGAAAATGGAAGTCGAGTTTCCCTTCCTCATCTTCTGCAGACAGAACACACCCTCATCCTTTTCCCTTGTGGAGCTCCAGCCTTCTGAGGTTCCCTGAATATTTTAGGGAAGGAATTATTGTGCACCATGCAGGAGTTGGGACAATCTTCTTAAAATTTTTGACATTTTTAAGACCATTGCTTGGTGTGTGTAGGGAGGAGGATGAAAGATGAGCTGTTGGTTTCTGCAGTTGGAGCTGCCCTTTAAATTCAGCTGTTCTTGGCATCTCGTGACTTCAGATTGTTGTGATCACCGGGGAATGACTGACAGGCTTAAACTCCGTGTTTGGAATTGCTTTGTCATGGAATCATGGAATGGTTTGGGTGGGAAGGGACCTTAAAGCTCACCCAGTGTCAGCCCTGCCCTGGGCAGGGACACCTCCCACTGTCCCAGGCTGCTCCAAGCCCCAGTGTCCAGCCTGGCCTTGGACACTGCCAGGGATCCAGGGGCAGCCACAGCTTCTCTGGGAATTCCATTCCAGCCTCTGCCCACCCTCCCAGCCAGCAATTCCTTCCCAAGATCCCATCCATCCCTGCCCTCTGGCACTGGGAAGCCATTCCCTGTGTCCTGTCCCTCTGCAGCTCTCCCGGAGCCCCTTTAGGCCCTGGCAGAGGCTCTGAGCTCTCCCTGGAGCCTTCTCATCTCCAGGTGAGCACCCCCAGCTCTCCCAGCCTGGAGCAGCTCTGGGGCCTCCTCTGGACTCTCTCCAGCAGCTCCAGGTCCTGCTGCTGTGGCCCCAGGGCTGGGGCAGCTCTGCAGGTGGGGTCTCACCTGAGGGGGCTCCGGGGCAGGATCCCCCCTCCCCTGCTGCCCACGCTGGGATCAGCCCAGGCCTGGGGGGTTCTGGGCTGGGGCAGGTCCAGCTCTCACCCCCTAACACCCCAAATCCTTCTCCGAGGGCTGCTCCTGAGCTCCTCCAGCGCAGATAAATCAGGATTGGCTTTCTCTTCTACGTGATTTATTGGAATTAAGCTTTTTGCATTTGTACCGTGTGTCCACGGCTGTTACAGCTCAGTAGCTGCTCTTCCCTCAGCTGCTTTGTGTGGAGAAATCTTTATTTGCTCGGTGTGTCGTGTTCACCTTCTGTGTGTGGGCCTTGTCTGTGTCATCCTTGATGAGTAATAACAACATTTTAATGCATTTTTCCAGTTGTAACTGGGAAATCAGGCACCAGCCTGAGGAACGACCTCCTGTCCTGTCACTGCCTTCTCCACAAAGAGAAAATCTCTTCGGGAACAGATTGTGAGACCATTCCCTCTCTTCTTTATCCAGGCTGTGGCCACAGTGGATATTTTCTCCTGTTCACCCCAGATTCCAAGGGGGTGTGGAAGATGTTTTCACCTTTTCCTCTGCAGATGGGCAGCTGCTGGGTCAAACTGGTGGCCGACAAAGTCACCCAGATCTTGTTGGTTCAGAGGAGAAGCAGAGGAAAGGAAGGAAAAGCTCTTCTTGGGTATTTTATCTGCTTGGCCATGGCTCGTGTCCGCAGATCTTTTTGTCAATCCCACATCTCTTCCCCCACAGAGTCCCATTCTGGGTGAGCTACAACTTCATTCCAAAGCAGGGGAGGCAAAAACGAGGTTTGCTACAGCTTTTTCCTAAAATTCCGCATTTCTCTGCCACTGCCTGGCTTTATTAACGATAACACCGAGCATTTGCATCTCATTTTCCAGCCACAGATCTTAAAATCTGCTTTTCAAAGGTTCCTGAGGGCCATTACAGCATCAAGCCCACCCTGGAGCACTTTGCCCCCAGAGGATCATCAGCCTCTCCTTTGCTTCCGTGAGCCTGGAATGGGCTTTGATGGTTGAGAGGGAGCATCCTGCCCCACTCCAGGAATGATGCTTTTAAAATTGCTGGTGGAGCCCCTTTCTGCCACGGGGAGCTGTCATTTCCAGTCACTTTAAGGCCCCTCCAGAGCGGTGCAAAGGGGTTTCAGCACAAATGAAAATCAGGCCCGGTGTGGAGGGGAAATTGCTGCCTTTCATTCTGCAGCCAGGCCACCCAGCAGTGCCGAGCTCAGGCAGGGCTTTGTGTTTAACCCCCTAATGAACTGAATTCAGCTCCTAAATGGGGCTCTATTTCTCTCAAGCTGCAGCTGATTTTTTTTTTCCCCTGTCATTGAACTTGTACCACATCTTGCTGTATTGATTGCTCACGGGGAATTGATTTTTTTTTTTTTTTTTGAGATCTATTAATAGAGAACCTTATTTAAAAGCCAGATTAAAGATGATCAACACGGGCCTGCCCTGGGGCAGGGGAAGGACTTGGTGAATGCTGTGGCTTTGTTACTGCAACAAAAGTAAATTTCTGACTGCACCAGAAAAAGCTGCCCATTTCCATCGAATGCAAACCATCTGCCATTAAATTAACAAGGTAAATCTTGAGTGCTCTGATTCTTTGGTGAATATTTTCTGCTTCAACATGACTTAATCTAAATGACAGCTTTTTATTTAAGCTTCATAAATAGTCTTATTTTCCAATATTTCTTCTTTTCCACTGCCTGAGCAGTTGGGGCTCTTCTGGAAGAGCACAAATCCTGCTGCCCTTCCCAAGTGCTCTGAACCTGCTTCATGTGATCATCTCCAATTTGCTGTGCCCCCATGGATGGACCTGCCATGGGAACAGGAATTAACCTGGCCTGGGAGCTGCTGGGTCAAACTGGTGGCGGACAAAGTCACTCAGATCTTGCTGGTTCAGAGGAGAAGCAGAGGAAAGGAAGGAAAAGCCCTTCCTGGACATTTTATCTGCTTGGCCATGGCTCATGTCCACAGATCTTCCTCTTGTCCATCCCACAGCTCAGCCTGCTCCTGCTCTGGGATGCTCAGTACCCAGTGTTCTCCACATTTGGCTGCTCCAAACCCTGGTGTCTCCACAGCAGGCTTGGGGTGCTGTTTAATGAAGGAATGATATCCCTGTTTAATGAAGGAATGATATCCCTGCCTGGTCTCCTGGGTTTTCCCAGGTGGGAATGCCCTTGAGCAAGGACAAGGAGCTCTGCCATCCTCACCCAGACTGATCTGTCAGGTCCACACCAAACCAGGGGTGATCAGCTGATAATTAATCACCATTTGTAGCTTTGATAGAACTACAAATGTACTTGGACTTAGCAAAGCTGCAGCAAACAGCTGGGAGAGCTCAGAGCCCCTTGCAGGGCCTGAAGGGGCTCCAGGAGAGCTGGAGAGGGACTGGGGACAAGGCCTGGAGGGACAGGACCCAGGGAATGGCTTCCCAGTGCCAGAGGGCAGGGCTGGATGGCATCTTGGGAAGGAATTGCTGGCTGGGAGGGTGGGGAGGGGCTGGAATGGAATTCCCAGAGCAGCTGTGGCTGCCCCTGGATAGGGGGCTGGAGGGGCTTGGAGCAGCCTGGGACAGTGGGAGGTGTCCCTGCCCATGGGATTGGAACTGGATGGGCTTTGAGGTCCCTTCCCACCCAAACCATCCCAGGATTCTACAGCCAAGAGCTGAGCAGAGCAATCCAGGCAGAGAACAAGAGTCCAGCTGGGTCCCTTTTGGCTGAGCTGACTTTTGGAGGACTCAACCCCTGGAAAATTGGGGATGGCGAAGTGTTAAATCACTTTCAAGACCAGCAGGGAACTGCTGGACTCGCGGAGGTAAAATGCCTGGTTTGGTTTAACCGAGCACGAGGAGGTTATTTTGGTTTATTTTAGAATTTTGGCAAGAAAATTTCGTAGCTTAAATGTGGCTGTGCTTCACTGGAGCTGAGGGATTGAACCCACACAGTCACCAGTCACCTAAAAGCTCCCGTTTTCCCATCTAAGTGATCTCCTGGTGCCATCCAGAGCCTGTTTCCCCTCTGGAATGTCTGCAGTGAAGCTTTTCCCATGGATTGCAGCTTTCCCCAGCCTCAGCCCTTTCCATCAAACATTTAATGGGATGAGGAAACGAGACGTTGTTTTCCTGGCCTGGGCTGCTCATTTATGGGTTGTTGTGGGAGACAGCACCGGGAATCTGTCCCAGGATCGATCCGGTGCCGAGGGGTCAGCACTTAACTCACCATCATCATTACGCTAATTACTCTCATTCCATCTTTCCTTCCTCCCTCCCACCCAGCAGCCTTAAACGCAGGGGATTGTCATGTAAATAAGTGACCTAATTAGCGATGCTTTCAAACCCTTTTCCAGCCGGGCTCCCGAGTGAGTAATGCCAGGAAATCGGGGTTTTGTGGGAATGACTCCAAGGAGCCTGCTGGCCACTCCAGTTGGTTCATCCCATTAAAGTCCTTTTATCTCTCCTGGAGAAAAAGATTCGCTGAGGGCAAAGATTGAGAGCAGAAAGTCCTCCCTGCTCCTCCTTTGTGTGACAGAGGTGATGCCTTGCCCTGCTCTGGAAGGGGCGAAATAATTGTCAAAATTATGGGATTGGGCCTCAAAATTACAGCTTGATGTCACCATTGGGTCACTTTGATCTCACCAGCACTTAAATTCCTATGGGATTTGGGGAAAATCACTCCCAAATAACCAGGAATTGTGGAGAAATCAGGCGAAGAGGCCGATCATCCTGGTGCTTGTCCCTTTTTCTTTCCCATTTCTCACCCTGAATTTGAAAACTCTTCATCATTCCCATGGATGTTCCCATTCCCACCTTCCTCTGTATTTTCCTGGACAAGACTCATTCATTCTTTGTCTTCCAGACCTCTGGGCTGCAAACCAATCTGGGAAAAACAAACGGCCCTCAAAAAACCACTTTTAGCTACAATTGTAAAAAAAAATTATCCTTAAGGATCTGTTTTCACTGTATTTATTTTCATACTTTTTCTCCTGGGCATCAGGACACTGATTAACTTCAGGAATTTTACTCCTTTCTTTTCCAGTAAGTCCAACAGACTGGGAAGTTTAAGGGTTTTTTGGAAATACATCCCTCCTCTCAGGCCCAGAGAAATCCTGCAGTGAGGTTTTGTGGGTGTTTTTTGGGGAAGGTGCAGCTCAGTATCCTGGAGGACTCTGAGGAAAGACAGGAAAAGGGGAGTGAGGTTTTGGCTCGCTGAAGATTAAAGGAAGTGTCTCCAGTGACCTGGGATTTTCCCTGTTTTTAAGCAAAATTTGGTGAAGCACATTGGGAAACACCAAACAGGGAAAAAAAAAATCCTTCTGGAACTCAGAAGAAGATGAAAGGACTTCTTAACATCAAGTCACTTCTGAGATAACAGAAGTCAGCCCAGGAAATGATAATTCTGAGAAGGGCAAGTTCTGGGAAAGTTATGTTACAAATGACTGAAAACAGGGAAAATGAACACAGAGGAGTTTTCCCAGCTGAGGAGCAATTCCTGGACTTTTTAGGGATATCCTTCCATAGCAAAGTCAACTCTGTTCCTAATCCCGTGTTAGGATCCTGCTCTTCACTCTCAGAAGAAGATGAAAGGACTTCTTAACATCAAGTCACTTCTGAGATAACAGAAGTCAGCCCAGGAAATGATAATTCTGAGAAGGGCAAGTTCTGGGAAAGTTATGTTACAAATGACTGAAAACAGGGAAAATGAACACAGAGGAGTTTTCCCAGCTGAGGAGCAATTCCTGGACTTTTTAGGGATATCCTTCCATAGCAAAGTCAACTCTGTTCCTAATCCCGTGTTAGGATCCTGCTCTTCACTCTCCCAGCACGATTTTACTTCCTTCAGTGAAAAAAACCCAGCTTTTTAGGGAAAAACACCTGATCTTTGGAGTTTTTTATATGAACCAAATGGTTTTGGGTGGTTTTCAGGCCTTTTCCAGACTGCAAAGTGCTTAAAGGAAAGTGTGGATCAACCAAATTTCCCGGGGTTGTAGGATGGAGCTCGAACTCCCCACACACTTCTTCTGTTGCCTCTCTGTTTTATTTAACAGGTTCCTTTCCCCCCCCAATAATCCTGTTTTTTCTCCCAAGGCTGCATTTTTGCAGAAAAATGGAAAACAAGCCACTTTTTGGAGGAGTTATTGCCTTTGGAAAAGTGCTAATTTCCTGGAGAAATTTATGCCCGGCAGCGGAGGCAGGCGAGGAGCTCCGCAGGCAGCGCTAACGAGACAATTCATTAAGTGCCGAGTGTACACACGCTGTAAAAAAACATTAATTCCCCAAATGAAAAACTAATCGAGTGTTTAGGCTGCTCTTTATCACCAGTGACACTCTGGGCTCTGCTCAGCATTAGTGTTTACCCAGCTGATGGGGGCTGCAGCCCTTCCTTATCACCAAAGAGGTCGGGATGCTTTTTTCCAGCCTCGTCCCTTCTCCCGCGCTTGGATTTTAAGGGCACAACGTCCGTGGGAGGAAGTTCTCAGTGCCAGCCCTTCGCTGTTGTCTTCTTGCTTTCCTTCTCCTTCTCTCTTGCTCTTTTTTCTTCCCTCTGTGTCCCTGTCAGAACCTCGAGGAGATGTGCAAGGGGAAAATCCCTTCCTTAAGTTTATTCCGACGCAGGCCCAATTTTTCTCCTAGAAAACAGGATTCCTGAGTGGAAATTGGCTCTGAGATTTATTAATGAGCAGCTCTCCCTGAGCTCATTTTCTCTTCACTTCTGTTTATCCTACAAGTGTAACTTGGTCTCTTTGGCACCAGTGAGTGCCCTTACCATCGATCCCATTAAAAGGGGAATTCCCAGTAAAATGCTGGAAATTTAGACAATTCCACCCTCCCGTCTCTCATTTGAAAGGCCCTGATCTCTGAGTTGTCCTTTCCTGATGTTTGTGCTGTTTTAAGGAGAATCCCGGTGTTTTCATCACTCAGCCCGTTGTGCAGGTCAATGTTCTCCGTATCCCAGAGCTTTCCAGGGACCAGGACAAGGAGCAGCATTTGGGATTTGCATGGGATACTCAGTGCTGTCACCAGCTCCCACACTTGGCTGCAGAGACCAAGTGTCTGCAGGAAGAGGGACAAGCTCATCCTGGATCCATCCTTGTGGGAGTGAAGGATGTGCAGAGCCACTGTCCTTGGAAACTGCCTTTCCCTTTGGATCCATGTGAGGAAGACATCCCAAATCCAGGTGTCAGGTGCCAGATATGTTGGGGGTTGGACTGATGACCTTTAAAGTTCCCTCCAACATTCTTTGTTCCTTTCCATTCCATGATCTTGGATGTCTTGGGAGATACCATTCCTTCGAGTGTTTTATTTCCCTGGATTTAAATTGTTAAAGAGAACAATTTAGGTAAAAAGCAGCAATATCTGGGTGAATATTTGAAGTATTTGTTCATATCTAAGAGGCTCACACCTCAGAGAAGCACAGGGAAGATGTCAACCCCAAAATCCAGCTTGGCTTCCTGAGTTCCCATCACTCTGACATGAATCCCATGAACTGTGGGAGAATCCAAATCCAGCTCCAGCTTTTATGGCTCATTCCAGTCCTTTCCTGAAAAGCTGGAATCCCCAAATGGACCAATTTAGGAGAGGGCAGTGACTGAGCTGTACCTTGGCGTCACCTTTTGGTGGGGCACGGACACCTCGGTGACGTTCTTGTCCCCTCACAAAGTTCCTGCTCACCAGCAGCAGCTTTCCCTTGCTCAGCTGTGCCCCGGAGGACTTAACAGAGAGGTGGTTTTTAAATAGCGAAATATTTTTAAATTATTAACTTTTTTTCATGCTTTTTGGGTGCAGAAGTCAGAGGTTTCGTGGCAGAAATCCTGCTGAAATAAGTCCTTGGTGTTGGATCTGATGCTCACACCCCACTCCTTCAAAAAATAATCACATCTCTCATTCTCCCCAGCTTCACCCAAAGCTTTTTCCTTTAAATACCAGATATTCTCCTTTTTTGAAGATGTTTGAGTTGTTTTGTCTCCAATGGCATCGTCTCCTCGTGGTGCTAAAAGCTGTGGGAGCGGGAGGCACGGAGAACCGAGTCAGCTGGAATGGCAGTGATGGATGAAAACGCCTTATCCAGGTTTTACCTGCTGGGAACTCAAGCACAGGCAGAGAAAGTGGTGCCTGAGACTTTCCCCAGGAAAGTCTCCAGCAGAGAGAAGAGTTAACACTGACTCTCCAAAAGCTTAGTCCAGCACCTACCCCCTGACAAATTCCCTTTTCCCTGTGTTTTTTGGAGTTACTCGTCTGCAGAGGAAGGGAGGAAGAAATTAAAATTTAAGAAGCTGTGAACCGGCCCTTCAACTCAGCAGGAGTTTCTTGCTACATCTCTTTCCCAAAGGAACTGGATTTTCCCCAGTTTTCTGCTGGATTTTCCCTCAGCAGAGCTGTAAAATGTCTCTGTGAGCCTTTCCTTTCCCCCATAAAGCAAATTAGGGAATGCTGGGCACATCCTGAGCATTTTGGAAGTTCCTTCCTGAGGTTCACGTTGCAGAATTTGTCTCCTTGGATTGATTTTGCTCCCTGTGCTGTTGAACCACTGGGATCTGTCAGTGGTCACTCTGCTCACACTTGAGTGGCTCCAGGGAATTGTTTCATATTCCAGAGGTCTGGCAATCCACATCCATTGATTCACGAGGCACAACCTGTCAGGAGGCACCGTGGAACTGCAGAACGACTGCAATCGGGGGTGACAAGGCCTGTGTTGAGTTTATTTTTCTCTGCTTTGCTGGAATGAAACGTTTCTTTTCCTCAGAGGGAGAGGACTTGGCTGTGATTTCAGCCAGGGAGGAGAAATCCCAAACAAAACTGGGACTGTCATCCAGCAGCACGGAAAATTCACCTCAGCCAAATGAATCCGTGAAGGCTCCAGGATGATAAAGGCCAGTGGAGCAGGACATTGGCCAGGGTGTTGTGGTGGCCAGGTGGGCTCATGTTCAGCTGGGTGGAAATGGAAATGGGTGAGGAAGGAGGAGAAGGGGAAGAAGAATTGGATGGCTGGTCGGTTTTTCCAGCATTCCAGATATTTTTTTCCCTTCTTCCAGCATTTCAGCAGTCAGAGATCCCTCTCCTTTTCAGAGTGTGCTGAGTCCACACCCACAGGAAGGCTCAGCCTTTGCCCAAAGAAGTGCCCAACTCCACAGCCAGCTCCAAATGACATTTTTCACTCAAGGCCCTTTAATAATTTAGGCTCTGATTATTTTTTGCTGCTCCAGCTCATTTGTTGGCTTCGTGCTGCCAAGGATGATGAAGTAAAACTGTCTGCAGCGAGACTTAAAGGAATGGGATTTTCTCTCCTTGGTCCTTTCTGGATGTCCAGAGAAGAAAGGAAAATTGATGGGCTCTGAAAAGCTTCCTTGGAGCTCCAAAAGCAAAAATACACAGGAGAAATTCAGATTCATCCCCCAAAAAACCCCACTTGAGCCTCCTCCCTGCCAGGGGGGCCCTGAACACCCAGAAGGATTTCAGTGCTTTAAACAGGGAGCGGATTGTGCCCGTCTCCCTCCTCCTCTTATCTCCACTGACAAATATAATTACAGCTTCACTTAAAGTGCTGCAAATGAATTGTGGAGAGGAGAAAAATGGTGTGAGCCTCTCCCTGCAGCAGGAATGAGCTGACTCCTGCTTTTCGGGTGATGGCTCCATCCATCTCCAGCACTTCCAGGGCAGGATCTCCGGAGAGAGCTGGCTCTGCTAAACAGAGATGATTCCTGCACCAAGTCCATCTCCAAGAGGATAAAAACATCTCAAAATGTAGGATTTTTGGGGCTAAAAAATGGTGGTTTTTCATGCATGGTAAAGGTGGGGTTTCCTGCTTTCTGCTGTCACCAGATAAGGATCCCTAGGCCTGACCCTGAGCTGAAGTTCTGCCACCCTCCGGTGTCACTTGGAGGACAAACAGCTCTCCCCAAGTGCCTCCTGAGAGTCCTGGGATAATCTGGAATTAGAGGTTGTGTAAATAAACCCCTCACCCCCTCCCTGGTAATTTCATTTTCTTTGTGGGACAGAGCTCAGTGAGCAGAGAGGCTGGGAGGAGTCTCAGGGAGGGGGAATCCTCGTCACTGCCACCCACCCAGGCTGGATTGTCACTGTCATTTCCCTCTTTATTCCTCTTTCACACTCCAGGCCAGCTCATTACTTCCAGCAGCATTTGCCAGGCTGTGAATTTCTCAGTGTTCCTTGGTTTAAAAAGTTACTCCGGGAATTCTGCTGTGGCCTCGGGAGTTGCTGAGGGAGGTTCATTCATGGAGTTAATTCATGGAGTTAATTCACGGAATGGTTTGGGTTGGAAGGGACCCCAAGGATCGTCTCCTTCCACTCCCTGCCATGGGCAGGGACACCTCCCTCTATCTCAGCTTGCTCCAAGCCCTGTCCCACCTGGCCTTGGACACTTCCAGGGATCCAGGGGCAGCCACAGCTCCTCTGGGCATCAAAAATCATCTACGTCCACGTTCTGTGATTTCCACACTTCTTTAATTGTACAGTTCTCTCTTGTTTGTTCACCTCTGCTTCAGTTGGTTTTGCACACAATAAAAAGGGGTTTTTTATCTTTTCACTTTGTTTTTTTTATCTTTCCGGGCTGGATCTGAGGGTGTGCTGAATTTTAGGCCGATTATTTTCAGTGTTTAATCCAAAGCTTGGCTCTCCCAAAGCAGGGCTGTGGCTGTACCAAAGTCACACTTCCTTAGATCAGTGTCCCTCAAAATGGAAGTTGATGGTCAGCAGTTCCTTGGGAATGTACAGATCCTTCCCATGCACGGTTGTGTTGGATCTGGGAAGGATCTGGAGCCCCGGGAGCACCTGAGGGAGCTGGGAAAGGGGCTCAGCCTGGAGAAAATTATTCTGTGATTCTACAAAGAGGGATGCCAGGGATGGAGAACTCCTTGAGGGAAAGAATAATGTTGCCACGTAAAGAAGCAAATACAAAACATCAGTGAATTAGGTTAGGCTGGAATTTATATCCCAGACTTCGCCTTCCCTGTTAGAGAAGTGTTTTGAAGGAGCCAGCAAGGGTAGAAATCTTTTATATGGCACAGGAATCTCTACTTGAGACCACAGGACGTAGGGATTGTGGGGGTGGGACTTGGAGATCCAGGAGATCCCTTTGCAATCCCATTATTTAATTCAAGTGGGAGTTGTGCAAATCTGATTTCAAACTCTGCTGATCACCCCAGGCAGGATGCCAGCTCTAAAGTGCTGCTTGAACAAGGACTTGGACTCAGATATTTGGGATTCACTTCCTCTGGTTAGGGTGGAATGTGGGATAACAGAGTGTTCCTCCGTTACGGAGCTGCTTCTGCAGCTCCAGTGGCTGCAGGGAGGAGGTTCAGGGCTCAGGCCCTGGGGTAAAACACAAGGGATGAAGTTACGGAGTTGGAGCTGCTCTGGTGGCTGGGATACAATCCCAGGAGGTTTTTTAGGGAGGTCTCAGTGGGAAGGAAATGATCCATGAGCAGCTCCCGGGTGTTGCCTGCGGTTTAATTTCTTTACTGCCTGAGAGCTGTGGTTAAGGAACAAACCCAAAGGAAGGCTCCTGTGAAGGGATGGGAACAGGTAAAGACTCACCTGAGGTTCATGGGGACATTGTGGTGACCAAAAAGGACCCTCTCACCTGTGGGTGCCATGCCTCGGCTCCCAAGCAGCTCTTTCCTCCCTCTCAGCAGAGCAAGATAAACTCTGCTGGATTCTGCAGCCACAGGAATTCTCACCCCAGAGCAATCTCTTTGCAGGCAAATGTGTTCTGATGGTTGATGAAACCCCTGAGATCCACTTGGGAGTTGAATCCATTGCAGGAGCACTTTGCTCCTTGAAACACTCCTGAATTAGAGAGGTTGTTGCTCAGGAGGTGGAGGGAACACCCAGAGTTGGGATGGGAGCACACAGGAGATGGGATGGAGAATGTCCCAAATTTAACTCTTTTCTCTTGCCAGCCATGTCCCCAGGCCAGGACAGCCACGCCAGCCTGGAACACCTTCCTGCATCCGAGCAGATCCTGCAGAGCCTGAGTGAGCTGGCCAGGTCCTTCCAGGAGATGGCCGATCGCTGCCTGCTGGTGCTGCACTTGGAAGTCAGGTAAAAACCTGGAATTTGGGGATGGAGGGGGATCCTGGGAGGCTGCAGGTGAAGATCATGTCCACAGGACATATTTTAGCAGAAGACAAATAAACTTGTCCACAACAGCATCAAAGGTTGGTCCAGAAATGTCAGATCACCAAATCGTGGGTGGCCAAATGTGGGATGGAGGCAGGACACCAAAGGTGGAATTGCCTGGGGAGGTCTGTATCCTAAGCAAAAGAGAATTTAGGAAGAAATTCCTTAATGTGGGTGTGGTGAGGTCCTAGCAGGGGTTACCCAGAGAAGCTGTGGCTGCCCCTGGATCCCTGGAAGTGTCCAAGGCCAGGTTGGAGCAGCCTGGGATAGTGGAAGGTGTCCCTGCCCAGGGCAGGGGTGGCACTGGATGACCTTGCAGGTCCCTCCAACCCAAACCACTCTGTGATCCCATACTTACAGATCAGAGACCAGGAAAAATGTGATTTTTGGGGGGCTTTGTCCTTCCAAAATAACACGGTGGTGTTTTCCTGGTCTAACAGGTGTCTCCAAACTTTTTTTTGGATTGCAAATAGGAGCTTCTCCTCCTACTTTTTCCAACAGTAACAGGAACTGGGGAACCGGCTGGATTTTTTCCAAGGGCTGGATAATTTCATGAAGTCTCCGACTTCACTTTCAAAGATCAAAGGCAGCAAATCCCTTTCTTCAGGCTGCCAGCTGCCCACTCCAGGGCTGGGAAGACGTTTTTCCCTGGAGAATTGTTTAGGCCAGGTGTATTTCCATTGCTTCCCTTTGCTCTGAAGCATCAAATAGAAGGGGAAGTCAGAGATTTGATGGATCATCAGTTTGTTGTCCGCTGAGGCATCCCGAGCCACGCCGTGTCCCCGTGTGCACGGGCAGAACTCTGCTGGAGTCACTGTGGAGCTCTGGAAAAAAAAATCCACATTAATTCGTGTCAGCACTCCCTCATCCTGCCATCCATCATCTGCTGGGCTTGGAAGGACTCGAGGAAAAGGTGGTGGAAGTCTGGAAATGGAGCTGTTTTCCTGCTGTGCTGTAACACGAGGTGATGCCCGAGGTAACCCGCACTCGTGGGATGGGTTTCTGGCCTCTGTGGCTTTTCATCACACTTGGGTCAAGCAAAAACCCCTCAAATGGAATTTAGGGGTAAATTCTGCTGTAATTTAGAGCAGAGCACTGGCCAGCTCCTCCAGGGCTTCCAACAGGAGCCAAGTTCGGAGCTCTGAATTCACCAAACCACGTCCCTGTGTCCAAAGGGTGGAAGGGACTGAGGAGGGATGCTGACATCAGGAAAACCCCAGCGGGGTGGGAGCTTCCCTGGATCCCTCACTCTGCATTTCCAACCACCTGCAGTGGCAGAGAACAACCCCAGTCCCTCTGGTGCCTGTTCCTAGCAGGATTCTCTGCCGTTCCTACACCCATTCCCTGGATCTGTGCCGTTTCCAGGGTGCACAGCACAATGGGAATTCATCCACAGAATCCCTGTGCTTTCAGCAGGGACTCAGAGCACTTTTGGCAAGAGCTGGGGAATTTATCCCACCTCTGGCTGCTGCAGGTGCAGCCTGAGGAGACACAGCCAGGTAGATTTGGGAATTTGACACAATTATCCCCTTTCTCCTGCCTCAGAGCCCCTGTTCCTTCCAGATGGAGGTTGGTGTTGTCTTCTCCTCCTCCAGTAGCCCTGGACATGACCCTGAGGTCACCGAGATCCTGCTCCTTGGATTTGTATCTGCTTCCTTAGAGGAAACATTTGGCACACTCAGATCATTCACCATTCCATGGAATCACATCCTGCAGTCCTGGAAAGGTTTGGGTTGGAAGGGACCTTGAAGATCATCCACTGCCACCTTCCACTATCCCAGGTTGTTCCATGCCCCATCCAGCCTGGGAATGGAAACATCTTTTGTTGGAATAACCATGAAATTTTAGACTGCTTCCTGTCTGTTACAGGATTTTCTTATTTCAAAAATAATATCTAAAATTATGTATAAGATGCTTTTTACCCTGGGAATTGCCCCAAATTGGACTTGCTTGTGATGGACACCTCAAGGGTGTTTTCCAGGGAAATGTGAAAGCCTGGACATCTCAGTCACAGCTTTGGGCCACTCTGGTGTGAACTTCCAGTCTCCCTGTGCTGATCCTGAGTTATGCCCCAAATGCCAGGGACTCTCCCCCAGGCTTTGATTTGTTCCCCTGGCAGGTGAATTTCAGAATCATGGAATCATTTAGGTTGGAAAAGACCTTTAAGATCATGAGGTCCAACCATTCCCAGCACTGCCAAGGCCACCACTGCCCCATGTCCCCAAGTGCCACATCCACAGGGCTTTAAATCCCTCCAGGGATGGGGACTCCAGCACTGCCCTGGGCAGCTGTGCCAGGGCTGGACAGCCCTTTCCATGAAGGAATTTTCCCTAAAATCCAATCTAAACCAATCTCCTGGTGGAAGTAGAGCCCAAGCCTGTTCCCACTGAGTGATTACAAAAGTAGAAGGATGGAATTTTTCCATTCTGCTATGGAATTTTTCTGGACACAGCACTTGGAGAGAAAAGACTTAATGACAATTTTTTGCAGAATCCTAATAGGGAATTTGACTGCATGGAATTTCTCCTTCCATGGAGGGATGATGGTTGGGCACATCAGGATCTAACTGCGTGGAATTTCTCCTTCCATGGAGGGATGATGGTTGGGCACATCAGGATCTAACTGCATGGAATTTCTCCTTCCATGGAGGGATGATGGTTGGGCACATTGGTGAACAGGACAGAGTTGCAATACTGTGAAATGCTTGGGAATAGGCACAATCTTGGAATTTTAATGATCATTCCATGACCCCTGGCTCCCTCATTCTGCCAGTTATCACTGCTTTGAGGTTTTCATGGAAGGAGTTCTTATTGGAGCATTGGTATCATGTGGGAAGTTGGGGAATCCTGGGGAAATTCAGCGGGATGATGGAGATCAGATCTGTCATCAAGGGTCTGTTGGATCCATCTCTGACGATGGACAATGCCAAGAGGAGGATGCCTTTAACCAGGACATCACTGCCCATCTCCTATTTTTTTACCAGCTTGAGGAAGGCAAAAACCCCTTTGCACCCCAGAGATATTTTAAAGTGGGGGTTGTTGCATCGTGGTGTTTCTCCCTTGTGCCTCACAGGGTTCACTGTTTCCACTACCTGATCCCTCTGGCCAAACAAGGGAATTACGCCATCGTGGCCAACGTGGAGAGCATGGACTACGACCCCCTGGTGGTGCGGCTCAACAAGGACATCAGCGCCATCGAGGAGGCCATGAGCGCCAGCCTGCAGCAGCACAAGTTCCAGTACATCTTCGAAGGTCAGGCACTTCCCAGTCCTTCCTTAATAAAGGGTTTTCCGTTCTCATCCCAAAACTCCACAGGATTCCTTTTAGGGATAAAGCAGAATGAGGTGCTGTTGTCATCTACAGGACGTTGATGAGTGAGAACCACATGGGGTTTGACCAGCTGGGAGAGCTGGGAATGTTCATCTGGAGAAGAGAAGGCTCCAGGGAGAGCTCAGAGCCCCTTGCAGGGCCTAAAGGGGCTCCAGGAGAGCTGGAGAGGGACTGGGGACAAGGCCTGGAGGGACAGGACCCAGGGAATGGCTTCCCAGTGCCAGAGGGCAGGGATGGATGGGATCTTGGGAAGGAATTGCTGGCTGGGAGGGTGGGGAGGGGTTGGGCTGGAATTCCCAGAGCAGCTGTGGCTGTCCCTGGATCCCTGGAAGTGTCCAGGGCCAGGCTGGATGGGGCTTGGAGCAGCGTGGGACAGTGGAAGATTCCCTGCCCATGGCAGGGGTGGCACTGGATGGGCTTTAAGGTCCCTTCCAACCCAAACCATCCTGGGATTCTGTGAATCCCTGTTTGTTCTCGAAGAGGGAAGTGACTCCACACAGAGCCATGGGGACCATTCACATCCTGTTGAAGTTTAAATTCATACTCATGGTCCTCATTAATCGCAGGCACCTCTTAAGCCCAGGTCTGGGATTTACAGGTACCCCGCACTGGCTGCCTGTTGATGAACATAAATCCTTAATTTAGACTTTTAATTGGCCTCTGGGCTTGCCCAGACCTGTGCAGTGTAAACCAGGCTGGGTTTTTGCTATTTGTAATGTGACACGAGTGGATGCCTCATTCTGAGGGGGTGGCCATGTCCTTTAGCCCCCAGCTGTGTCCTTCTGACGTCCTTCAGACACAGGAAACTGTTCAAGGTGATCAGAGAGGGGTTGTGCATTGAAATGCAGCTCATTCCTGCTCCTGGAGACTGAAGTTACCAGGGAAAACACCACCTTGGATAACGGATTAAAATCCTGTGGTTTTTTGGGAGCCGCAGTGATCCATTGCTCTGCCCAGACAGGGAAGGGACATTATGCAAAGCCTGTTCATAAATCAGTGGTTGTGATAACACAGCTCGGAGTTTTGGGGCAGTTTTGTGTTTTTACTAAAGAAGGGAACATGGAGGAAAAGTCCTAAACTGCACCATGGAGATTTCTGAGGGTGTCCAGGTAAAATCCAGTTATCCCTTGATCCAGCCCACACGCTCCACGTAACAGTGCTCATTTTGGGGTTTTACCATGAATTACTGGCACTAAATCTCTTCCTTCTTGCAGGTTTGGGCCACCTCATCTCCTGCATCCTCATCAACGGCGCCCACTACTTCAAGCGCATCAGCGAGTCCGGCATCAAGAAGATGTGCAGGAACATCTTCATCCTGCAGCAGAACCTGACCAACATCACCATGTCCCGCGAGGCCGACCTGGACTTCGCCAGGTGAGCAGGAACCTCGGCGTTTGTCGCTCTTTTGGTGTCCACAGGAGCAGAGGGGGCTCCTTCCAAAAGTCTCAGGTGGCTGGGTGCACGTTGAGTTCAACACACGGAGGTGTTGGTGGCAATTTTCGCTTTCCTTTGATTGAACAACATTCAGAGGGACATGGAATCATATAATCAGGGGGTTATTAAGGTTTGGAAAGATCTCCAAGGTCGTCAAGTCCCAGTGTGGATCCGTTGAGGGTGGTGTGAGGTCCCACCAAAATGTCTGTGCTTGGTGCTTCCTTGGGGCTTCTCCAAGACCAAGACCCAGGCAAGAAAAAGCTTCCAAAGGTCATTGGTAGAACTTAAACTGGATGAAATTGGGGCTTGGATTTATTCCCAGGTGAGAAATATTTTGGTTTGTTGAAGGCTCAGGGTCACGAGATCCAGGTTGGCTTGAAGGGACGTCTCCCTCAAGTTCTGTTACCTTGAAATAGCAGTAACAGCAAAATAAACCCAAAACTGGGTGTGGCAGACCCTCTGCAGACTTCTCCCACATTTTGGGATTTATTCACTCGAGGAGGATTGAGAAATGAGCAGATGGGTGAAGGGAAACCCTGAGCAGTGGTTTTGGCACCTGGACTACAGGGAGCTCCTCAGCTGATGCTCTGTGGCAGCAGCTGGGTCAGGAGGGGACAGCTGAGCCCAGGAACAGCCAAAGGAAGGGTCTGGAACACGGAAATGAAGGAATGGGGTCAACTGAGAGAGGTTTGTGTGGCACTTGGATCTGAGCCACCACCAACACTGGAAAAACTTGGTGCCATCATTTGGCCGCTGCTGTTGGAGGCTGGATTCGGAGGGAGGTTTGGATTCCCATGGATGAGGAGGAGTGTGACTGAGTGCCTCGTTTATTTGGGGTCTCATCTGGGGAATGATCATTATTGATTTCATTTCTTCCTATCAGCATTGGCATGAGGAAGTTGTGAATGCTGAGGCCTGGAGGGAGAAAGATCAGCTAGAAACTCTCCAAGGAATAAAATTCAGTCTTTTCTTTCTTAAATGACCACCCTGTAGTGAAGGAATTTTTCTAAGATCCAACCTAAACTTCCTTTGGCATGACTTGAGGCCATTTCCATGTGTCCTGTCCCTTGTTCCCTGGGGTAAAAGCCTGATCCCCACCCTCCCACAGCAGCTTTGTGCAGATTTCTTCCCATCAAATCCATTCAGCAACATTTCTTTGTAGCTTTCACGACTGCATCACCTCCCTCTTTTCTTTTGGGGCGTAATTCCGTGCTCTGAGGAGCCCGTTTGATTCTTTAGTTCTTCAGATGACTCCTGAATGTTTAAATGTTTATTATCCAGATTCTCCTTTTACATAAACAAGGCTCTGGTGCTTCCAAGCCCTGCCCTGCTCACCTGAATTCACAATCACCTGAGCAAGTTCCTCACGTCACCCCAGGGACTCCACGTACCCAGGTCTACTCAAACTATTAAATAAACATAACAGTTCCCCTGCAGAAAGCGTAAAACAACATCAGGCTGGGATAAAAGTGATTTGTACCTCTGTGATAGGGCTCAGGCAGGAATCTGTAAACGCTCTGTGCTGTGGTGAACTCTCAGTTCTGCCTTTTTCAAGATAAAGTACATTTATTTTTCAAGATAAAGTGGCTTTTTCATGTGCAGGAGCAGTGGTAGAGCTGATGGAGAAATCCTCACTCCCCTGCTCTTCCTTCCCCCCACACCTCCTGGGATAAATTCCCTCCCTGCCTCACTTCTTCAGGGAATTGGGGGATCATGAGTGGGACAGGAGACTCCTAACCCTGCCCAGATATTTGTGTCCTTGACACAGAGGGTTCAAGGAGCAATTAGCCTCAGTTAACAATCAGTGCATCACTCTCCCCACAGCCCCTCTCCATACATTAAATCTGAATTCTGGACCAGGCCCCTTTTCCCAAAGTAAACCTGTTTGAAATCAGATGTGCTCCAGTTTGTAGGAAAGACCAGACCAGCTGAGAAAGGAACAAAAGTCCTTTAAGATTTTCCTGGGTGTCGTGCTTTGGATTTTGCTTTTATTTTTCCCTTCTGATAAGGGCTCCGAGCCTTTTTAGGGGCCTCAGAGAGCACTGGGCATCCCCTTTCTCCTCTTCTCAGTGACTTCAGGCAGTAGAAATCCCAACCAGCGAAGCTGGAAGGCAAAGCCCTTTCTCCTCTGAGGCCAAAATCACGTGGAGGATTCACAGCAAACCCAGGTAACGCCTGTTGGTCCTGGTGAGGCTCTTGCTGTTTAAACCCCATTTTTCCAAAGCTCTGTAACCTGCAGGTGACAACAGCAGCATTTGCTGCTTGGGGAGCAGTCCCGTGGCAAGGGGAAAAGGTTTTAAATGAGTTTTGCCTGAAGATTCTCAGCTCAAGGCAGGGAAAGTCTCGGCAGAGCATCACAGAGCAGAGCTGGGAGCACGTTTGCATTGAAAAAAATTAAATTGCCAAGTGGTATGTGAGGAGTTTTTTCCACCAGGAGAAAGAGTGAAACAGGCCGGTCCTGGCTGCTGAGGTGTCACAAAGGATTTGAAGCATTTGCTAAATTTCCTGCAAATATTAATAGGTTTTTCACTCCTGCGTGCGTTCAGTATCTAGGCCAGCAGAAATGCAGGAGGTTGTTGGGGCTTCCAGTACTTTATGAAGGAAAAAGGATTTTCTCCCTGGGTAATATCCATGCAAAGCCTGGGACTGAGCATGACTTCCAAATACCTCCAAATTTCCAAAGTTTCACACCCAGAATTAGATTTATGGCACGAGAGGGATAAAAGCTTCACATTCGAATTCCTATTCAGGTCTTTTCCCTTGTGCCTTCCTTCTTCCTCTCCCTCTATCCCCACCCGAAATTCTCGTGGATTTTATGAAGATTTCATCAGAGGTAGTCACAAAGGGTGAGGATTCTGCTTCAGACTTACCCTTCCATAAAATATCATTGAAAAAAGTGGCTTTCTGAGTCATACAAATGTTAAAATTGAGTGTGCTGGAGAGTGAATCAAGGTGGTTGCAAAGGGAAGGGAGAGAGCAGGGACGAAATGGGAACATTTTCTCTAACAGGTGTCACTGTGACCTCGGAAACAAAGGTTTCTGAGCAGTGCTGTCATTGTCCCTGGGCCTCAGTGTCCCCCTGCCTTAGGTGGTGGCAGCAGAGGGATCCAGAGGTGTCCCCACATCTCAGAATCAGTTGGAGCTTTCCCTGTGCTGCCATTCCAGTTGTTCCCATGGCCACCCCTCCTGCAGGCACCAGGAGTCTTTTCCTGCTGTTGAAGACATTACCAGGGATAAATGGGCTGTGACATGTTCCTGTAGCAGATGTGGCTCCTCGTTGTCACAGCCGGTGGATCCCGACTGCTCCAGAGAAATCCCTGGAGAAATGGGGTGGGGAGAAGCCATCATAGTTCCACTTGTTCCTGGTTTGGCCATCAGTGAACCCAAATCGTGGAGTCACAGGATCACTGAGGTTGGAAAAGATTTCCAGGACCATGGAGTCCAAGCAGTGCCCGATGCCCACCTTGTCCCCAGCCCTGAGTGCCACATCCAGGAATTCCTTGGACACCTCCAGGGATGGGGACTCCAAACCTCCCTGGGCAGCCCCTTCCAGTGCTTTGCAACCCTTTCCATGAAGGAATTTTCCCAGTATCCGCCCTGCCCCTCCCCTGGCCCAGCCTGAGGCCGTTCCCTCTCCTCCTGTCCCTGTTCCCTGGGAGCAGAGCCCGACCCCCCCGGCTGCCCCCTCCTGTCAGGGAGTTGTGCAGAGCCACAAGGTCCCCCCTGAGCCTCCTTTTCTCCAGGCTGAGCCCCTTTCCCAGCTCCCTCAGCCGCTCCTGGGGCTCCAGCCCCTTCCCAGCTCCGTTCCCTTCCCTGGACACGCTCCAGCCCCTCGATGGGTCTGGGGAACACTCCTGTTACTCAAAACCCATCTTTATTCCAAGGCCAGGTTGGATGGGGCTTGGAGCAGCCTGGGATAGTGGGAGGTGGCAGGGGTGGGACTGGATGATCCTTAAAATCCCTTCTCACCCCAAGCATTCCATGATTCCATGATCCTGTGAAAGTTTAGGATGGAGGATGCAGCTGGAGCTTGAGCTTTTATCAAACCCGCGTCAAACTCTGCGTCAGTGCTGGGTTGGATCCCAGGGCTGGGGTGCCAGGTTTGGATCTTCGGCACTCCGGGCTCCTCTCCTGCCCTGGCTGCCGGGCAGGGCAGTTTTTTCTTGGATTATTCCCAGATTTCTGCTGTTTCCTGCTGCACAAGGCTGTCGCAGGCAGGAGGAATCGGCAAGGACCTGCTGCCATCTACTGGGAGCTGCCGAGGGAAAGGGAAACATTCAAACATCCCAGTGCTCTGGAGGAAGACTTTTCAATGCCAAATCTTATTTCTCTGGCTGATTCTACTCTTGATAAATACTGTGGTTGTGCCCAGCTTGGCCGAGGTTGGAGCTGGTGGAGGGAATCTTCCTCTGAGAGCCATCCTTGAGCTTGATTTGTGTGTGGAGAGCATCAGGTCCAGCAAATCCTGACCTGGATCCCTTTGTTCGGTGTCAGGCGTCTCTGCAGAGCTCCCATGATGTTCCTCTGGTGCCTGTGGGTGAGGGAAGTATCTCAGATGTTCTCCTTGGGGCTGCCCTCAAGCCAGCACTAAATTTGGGGTGTTTAAATCATTCAGATTGAGTAAACCTCACATTAGCTGAGTAAACAGGGCACTCTAATCCCTGCACTTCATAGCCTGATTTGTGAAAGGTAAAATCCCCAAATCTTCACGGTCTGGATCCCAGGAAGTCCCTTCCCTACAGGGGATCCAGGGACAGGACAGGCTCTGGAGGAAAAGCTTCCCCTTGCTGACTGGACTCGTGTGTCTGGAGCACGTCCTCGTTTGGGTTTGCAGCTTTTAATTAACAAAGCTGCTTTAGTTTTCAATTAAGGACTCGCTTACAACAAAATCCATGTTTTCTTTCCCTTTCTTTTCCGCCTTGTTTGCTCCCCCCTGTAGTTTCCGCTGAGCTTTGATCTCAGTGCAGGTTTAATTAGCTGTAATTAGTGGTTTCACTGCATTAACCAAAAATCCCGATCGCAGAGGATTAAAATCCACCCTTCAGCTTGATGCCCTCCTCCTCCCCTTCCTCCTGCTGCTTCCCCAGGGGGATTTAGGGGATCGGAGGGTCCCTGTGTGGCCCTTCCCCAGACGGGTGCTGCCCCTGCATCCCAAAGAGCCGCCCTGTTATGGGATCATTAAAATTCCCTGGAACAGATCACCCATCCCGGGATTTAATTCCCAGTTAAATCTGCAGCTGCCAGGAGTTTTAGGATGCCACCAGTCTGTGCCTTCGCAGCATTCCATGGAGCACTTCCTTGGGTCTCTCCCTGCTTTCAGTAGGTTTGGAATCATGGAATTGTGTAGGTTGGAAAAGCCCTTGAGTCCAACCATTCCCCCAGCACTGCCAAGGCCACCACTGCCCCATGTCCCCAAGTGCCACGTCCACATGGATTTTAAATCCCTCCAGGGATGGGGACTCCACCCCTGCCCTGGACAATCCTTTTGGGGAAAGAATTTTCCCAGTATCCAACCCGAGCCTCCCCTGGCCCAGCCTGAGGCCGTTCCCTCTCCTCCTGTCCCTGTTCCCTGGGAGCAGAGCCCGACCCCCCCGGCTGCCCCCTCCTGTCAGGGAGTTGTGCAGAGCCACAAGGTCCCCCCTGAGCCTCCTTTTCTCCAGGCTGAGCCCCTTTCCCAGCTCCCTCAGCCGCTCCTGGGGCTCCAGTCCCTTTCCCAGATCCTTTGGCCTTTTCAGCCAGGTCCCTGCTCCAGGTTTCCCAAACTTGCAGCTTTTCCAGTCCTTCACGAGCTCCTGGAAGCTGTGGAGTGGCCAAGTCCTTTGCTGAAGCTTCCAGCTCCTCAGCACAGGATGGAGAGGAGATTTTGGAGGATGTGACTCTGCTCTTCTCCATGGATGTGCACAGTCCTTCTCCTCAGGGCTGCTTTCAAATATTCCTCCCCAGGACAACCCTTGAGGTTTTACACCCTGTAGTAACCCCAGAGTAACTGGAGTAGGGGCTAAATTAACACAGCAGTTCCTCCAGCCCTGACCACGCTGCATGTGGGAAGTCACAGAGCATCCACTGTCCTTAGGAATCGCTCCAAGTGCCAGAGGAAGCATCTGAAAATATCAGCAGGCTCTGGAAGGCACCAGTCCTGCTCAGCCTTCCCAGTGGTGACTCAATGTTTTATTTTGATCAGGCATTTCAGCCCTTCCCGGAGGCGCTTTTAATCTTCGCTCTGTAACCTTTAAAGAGTGAGGTTTTCGTGGCCTCTGCAATGATTTTTTTTTTTTTT
>VXAD01009654.1:127758-154001 GCA_013399195.1 Dicrurus megarhynchus
TTTTTGCCTGGATGGGGATGTCTGAGCTGCTCCGAGTAAAGAGATTAACTCAATTTTCCTAAACTGGAAATGGACTGAAAAACTGAGAGGCTTCATTGACTTCTCCTCGCTCGGTTCGTGGTGTGTTAGAGAAACAATCAGTGGCAGTGAACTTCTCAGCCAGCACAAACCTGGCGTTGCCATTTCCAGAGGACGGGCTGGGGGAAGATGGCAATAAACATTTTTAAGAAGTCTGATTCGGCCAGAGCACGTTCTTCCTCCGCCTTAAAACCATCAGGATAAATTCTCCTGGAAATGAAGTACAAACAAATCCCTCATTTATCCCCGAGGTGACAGGCTTTTGCTGATAATGTGCTTTCTGGAGACTAATAAGTTTTGAATGTCGGTAGGGGAGGGGGGGGAAAAAAAGAAAAAAAAATCAAAGTAATTACTTTGTGTTCCCAAGCTCCTTATTTGAGGAGGTGCCTGTGTATTTATCTCCCTCTGTCATGCTGCATTGCTAATGGTAATTAAAGGCAAGGGATTTTTCTTGCTGGAAGTTTTTCTTCTTATTTTCCACCTTTAGTGATTTTGGCCTCGGCGACGACGCTTTGCCACCGGCCAGGTACTTGTGAACTGCTTTAATAGAAGGTCTGGGTTCAGGAAACTCTGCTTGTGCAGCTGGAATTGGATCATTTTGTTTATCCAGGCCTGTGGAACGTGAGGTGGGCATTGGTTTTTTTTCAGGCCGGGGTTTGGAAGCACATCCTGGAGGTGTCAGTCCTGGTGGCCACTGTCATCTCTGTGGTGGCTCTGGGAAATCATGGAGAACTCGCCAATATTTGCTTTATTTGCACAGAATTTGGGTTGTCGGTGGTGGCAGAGAAAATATGGAGCAAACCCATGCGGTCCATGGTCGGGAATGGGATCTGGATCCTTGGGAAACCCACCCAGGACACGTTGGCTGGGGCTCAGGGGGTGGGACAAGGAGTTCTGCTGGGTCCCCAGCCTTGGAGGGGACTTCAGTTTCTCCCTACACTTCCATTTTGCACAGGAAACATGAAAGACATTTTGTTGGGAAGAGATTTTGGCTGGGAAGAGGCCACAGGGCTTTCCCCACAGGCCCCTCAGGCTGCAGAGTCTTAGACCAAGTCTAAAGTTTGGATCAGGAGGCCAAAATTGCAATTCCAGATGGTGTCCAGATCCTGAAAGGTTTTTCATCCCACAGAAATACGAGGATGAGTGTCAAAGCTCATTTTCAGGTCCAGGTAAAGCCTCTGTGTGATGGATCCACCATCTTTAGCAGAATTTTGTGTGCATAGAGCAGCTTTGTTTGTGTGCTTGCTCTGAAACTTCTGTAGGAACATTCCAGCAAATCCTCTTCTTTCCATCCAATCCAAGGACCTTCCCCTGATTCCCTGCACTTCCACAGCTTCAGGCTCTGGAAATCACATCGAGCATCACACGAGGGGTTGGGCTGGAGGCACGGAGGCAGCAGCGTGCAGGGATGGAAATGTGATCCAGTGGAGCTCCCAAGTGAGGAAGAAGAGGGAATTCCATTGGTTTTCCTTAATTAAAGGGATTTTTTTGCTTTAGAGTAGCGAAGAGCGGCACCTCCCAGCACACGGAATGGGCTTCACTGGATCGTCTTCACTTGGAATCATGGAATCATTTGGGTTGGAAAAGCCCTCGGAGATCATCAAGTCCAACTCTTTACCTGTCACTGCCGAGGTCACCACTGAGCCATGTCCCCGAGTGCCACATCCACATGCCTTTGAAATCCTTCCAGGGATGGGGACTCCAGCAAGGCTGGAAAACCCTTTTGGGGAAGAAACTTTCCCTGATAGCCAACCTAAACCTCCCCTGGAACAACTCAAGGCTGTTGCCTCTTGTTTTGTCTACTTGGGAGAAGAGCCCAACCCTCAGACTGAGCTTGAGCAAACATCCAGAGCCATCCCATGGGAACAGATCCCACTGTGGGTGTATGGGAATTTGAGCTCCATGTCTGAGCTCTCCCATAACCTTGGATCTCCTGTTTGGGTTAGAAATTGGTGGGTTAAAGGTGGGCTCTGCGCTGGATCCTGTTCTGGGAGGCTCTGATGAAATTCCCAACAAACAGCTTTAAGGAGAAGGACAGATTTTTAAGAAGGGAATTTGTGTGACACACACAAAAAAAGAAATGACAAAAAAAATAACAGGAAGACCCATCAGTGTGTCACGAGCAGCCATCCCAGGCATTTGTCTGCAGCTGAGGGAAAGGTAAAGATTGGATTGTCAGCTGGAGATGCATCTCTATTGCCTGGCTCCCACCTGCAAATGGAAGCAATTAGGAAAATGTCCTGCCTTTTTCACAGGAGGTGGCATCTTCCCAGCACGAGCCCCACAGCCAGAGAGACACGGACAAGGCCTGAAGGAGCAGATTGCTTTGCCCTGTCAGTCAGATCTCATTAGGACCTGCTGTGCCTCAGACCCCGTTATCAGCTCGGGAATAACTGATAGCAGGGCTGGGTGATGGTGCTGGAGTCACTGCTCCTCACTTCTCTGGGCTCTGCAGTCAAATCTGCCACAGGTCTCTCTCTCTCTCTCTCTCTCTCTTAATTGGATTAAGCCAGGAGTGAAGCTTTCTGACCTGCTGATGCACCCTGGAAGCAGAAATGTTTCCCTTGGAAGGGGTGGGAGCGGGCAGGGAACGGCTGGGAGGGAGGAAAATGTCGGTGTTGGGACACAAGGGGACGGTGAAGACGTGGCCGGATCTGGGAGCGGGGATTGCGGTGTGAGAGAAGAGAGGAGCAGGAGGAGCAATGGCCCAGGGCCAATTCCTGGTGGGATAGAGGAGGGAAAAGGGAAACTGAGGAAAGGACAGGAATAGCAGATGTGAGAGGACCAACAGGGTTAAGCCATGACACAGCATTGGGGTGGAGCCGGGATGTCAGCAGGTGCAGCCCAGGAACATCAGGGTTCCAGCTCTTTAAGTCATTCAGGGGAGGTTTAGATTGGATTTAGGAACATTTCTTTTCCCCCAGAAAGGGCTGCAAAGCACTGGCACAGCTGCCCAGGGCAGTGGTGGAGTCCCCATCCCTGGAAGAGTTCAAAACCACGTGGATGGGGCACCTGGGGACATGAATTAGTGGTGACCGTGGTGGTGAAATGGTTGCACTGGACACTTGAATTCAGGCAGATTGAGATACATTCCTCCATTTCCTCTACAGTTAATTACTCTTTAATCACCAAGACCTTTAATTCATTAACTTTTGGTCTGGTTTGGAGGTTTTGGTGAACTCGGGGCTACTGGTGAGTCCTGGTGCAAAGCCCCATGTTCAGCTGGTGGCCCTAAATAATCCTAAATAAGGATTTCCACCAGCTTCATTCTGCAACCAGGAGTTTAATCCTTCACCTTCTGCTGAGGATCCGTGCCTGGGGATGTGCTGGTCATTCCAGGTGGTGGGATCTGTAGCATTCCCTCATCACTTACCTTCAGGGTTTATTGTCCTTGGCCAGAGAAAGGCCCAAAATGGTTTTTCCACCTTTCAAATGGTGAGAGCTGGAGCTGATGCTGCTGGGGGCACCTGGGGACCTTCCTTTCTCCCTGGTGCTGAAGGATTGATGATTTTGGGGGGAGTTATCCTCACGCCAGGGAATGTTCTCAACAATCAGCCATCTCCTGGCTCTGGGATCACAGAATCATGGAATGGTTTGGGTTGGAAGGGACCCTGAAGCCCATCCAGTTCCAGCCCCTGCCATGGTCAGGGACACTTTCCCCTATCCCAGGTTGCTCCAAGTGCCTCACCACCCTCACAATAAACCCTTTCCTTCTAAAATCGAACCCAAATCTACCTCTTTTAGTTTAAAACTTTCCTTTTGTCCTGTCACTGCCTCTGGACTCTGTAAAAAGTTGCTTTCCATCATTTTAAATTAATTCTCTTGAAGGACTTTAGGCTGCAAAGAGTTTGGGATGTAACCAAGGTCATATGGGCTCCGTGGGGTCAGCTGGGGACAAGATGCCATTCAGCATTTTCTGACCCATGGAGGAACAGCTCCACATCATCTTCTCCCCTCCCCTGCTCCCCTTTCTTCTCTCTTCAGCTGTGCAGTAACATCTTATTTGGGGGACTCAGCCCCCACCGCCGTGTTCCCCAGGAACTTTCCCGGGAAAGGCGTGATCCATCCGAGTTGGGTTTTGGTGTGATTGCCATAATTACCCTCGGACTTCCACCCTCGAGTGACATGAGATGGCCCAAAAGGAGAGCTGTGATTTTTGCAGTAAAAAAAAAGAAATAAACTGAGAGATGATTCTTGAAGTGCCAAAGGCGAGAGGCTCCAGGGCAGGAATGAGCAGGGAATGCAGATCAGGCAGCGCCATCTATCCAAGGTGGAGCCTCTGCTGAGGCTGACATTAAAAATTCCGACTCAAATGCGGGAAACATGGAGTAAAGGAGGTGAATTATTGATGGGGAGCAGGGATTACCATATCTGACAGATGGAGTCTGTCTGAGAACATTCTGCAGAGTGGCATCTGCACCGTGCCTGATTGGCGTCCCTGAACTTTCGCACGTCAGATGTCGAATATCAACACACAAACTCTGATGGAGCAATTAAATCTGTCCTGTAATGAACCTGGCCCTCGTAGCCAGGAGAAATCCACACGCTCAGATAGAGTCCAAATGCCTCCATTCTTATTTTTTAGGGAGCTATTTCAATAATTCCATCCAAAGCAGTGCATTGAATGCACGC
This sequence comes from Dicrurus megarhynchus, assembly GCA_013399195.1. NCBI lineage: Eukaryota > Metazoa > Chordata > Aves > Passeriformes > Dicruridae > Dicrurus > Dicrurus megarhynchus. Next base: position 132,469 of record VXAD01009654.1, read on the forward strand.
ACGTATGATGTCGACATTTAGATATATTCAGGAAATTATGTGCAGTCTATCATCTCTTACTCAAATTTTACTGAGGGCTGTAAAGCTCCCCCTCATATTTTATAATTCGTATTCTGGATTGGAGCTCAAATAATACAGAAGAGCTCTAAAATTCAGCTGCCACCTCACGTCACAGAAATGCATTAACACCTAAAGCTGAAATGGCTCAAGTGCACCCAGAAGTCGTAGATCAGACACGGATTCTACGTTGTTGTGGGGAAAAACAAAGAGGAGAAGGAAAGAAGAGCGAGTAAGAGTGAGTTTGATGCTTTGGTGGGGAACAGCTTAGATTGGGAAGAAGCAAGATGGAAAATGTGGCTTTTCTAGTAGGATTCAATGCCTTCGGATGGCTGGTTGTTTTCCTAAGCCCAGCCCAACATGGGAAATGGGTGAATTTTTCTGCCATCTGTAAAAACTGGGGTGCTGGGGAAAATTCAGTTTTCCTTCATGGAAAATGTGCAGATTTTGGGAATCATCAGGAAAATATGCCTTTAGTCCCTGGAGGGGGTTCAGGGCTGGAATCTGGGAGTTTTCTCAGCAAGCATCAGTATTAGGAAAAATCTCTTCAGTCAAAGGGTTGCCCAGGGCAGGGCTGGAATCCCCATCCCTGGAGGGATTTAAAGCCCTGTGGATGTGGCACTTGGGGACACGGGGCAGTGGTGGCCTTGGCAGTGCTGGGAACGGTTGGACTGGATGATCCTAAAGGGCTTTTCCAACCTCAGTGATTCCATGATTCCATGATTTTGTGGAGTGGCTGTTGCTGGCTTGGATCCATCCCGTTGGACACAACAAGGAGCTTCCCTCTGGGCCCGTAATCACAGAATAGAGAAGGTTGGAGGGGACCATGGTGGGGTCCTTGCCACCCTCAAAGCAGCCTTTGAGAGAGCAGAGAAGTTCTGGATGTGGTATCTCCAAAGTGCCTGGGGAAATTCTCAAATGGGAATTGAGAGAGGTCGATAAATTAATAAATTACTACGGAAAACTCCAGGTTCAGCTCTCCCAGCAGAGTCCTTTGGAGGTTTTGTGCAGTTGAAGATGCGTTTCTGGAAGGAGATGAAAAGCAGTTCAGAGAATTGCTGTGCTTTTGATGGCTCTGAACTACTCCACCAGTCCAGAAGCAGTGCAGGGATTCTCTTCTCCCTCTGTGGGGACCGGTTTTGTTTCCAAGGAGTCACATAAAAAGTGATGAGCAAAGGGATGCAACTCCAAGGTATTCCACGAGTAAAACCTGTTTTTTCCATGCAGTGGAGAGTGGAGATAAAAACCACATCTACAGCTGTGGGTCTCACCCTGCCCTGACATTGCCTTGATAATATTTTCATTTCAAATGCTCAGATTTGTGCTGCCTGGCAAAAAAATACTGTAGTGAAGCTCTGTTGGATGAAAAAGTTGGGATAATTGGAGCTAAACCCACCAGGAATGGCCAGAAGAGGCCACAGTTGTGCTGCACACAGCAGTGCGGGAGCTGCTCTTTTAGGAATGGTAGGTTTCAATCCCTCTAAATACGATTTTTACCCTCAGAATGATAGAGAGGGAAAAGCAATTTCAGCCCAAAATGCTGCAAATGAGCAGCAGCTGCCCATAAAAACCGGTGACCTCAAGCCCAGAGGTTTCCAAGCACAGGGAGAAGTGTTGAGAACTGGCAGAGTTGGGATGAAATGTTCCTCAGGCCAGCAGCCAGCACAGAAAGCAAGGAGGAGAGGGCTGAAGCTCTTAATCCCTCATCCAGAAGATCCACAGTTCCATGTTGATGTCCACTACTTCTGGACATCTCAAAATTTGGCATTGAACCCATGCTGGTTTCTTTTTGCGCCATTTCTTCTCCTTGGATGGTGGGGGTCATGTCCTTGAGGTGGTGGTGGTGATGGCACTGATGTGATGGGTCACTGAGTCGGGTTGGAGGCTGCCACAGGGTTTTGTTTCCTCCTGGTTTGGGTAACTCCATGCCCAGCAGTTCCTTTCCCAATGGCAGCAGTTTCTAGGCTGGATCAAGGCACCAGGAGAGGAAAAAAAGGGCCATGAGGCAAGAGAACCCAAAAAAATAAACCCTTCCATGAAAAACATTAATGCAGTCAAGAAAAAATGATAACGAATTTGATTTGGTGGCAGCTTGCCCACAAAAACCTCTCCATTCCCTAATTTTGGAAGCCACCACAGCATCCAAAGCAAATGAACAAAGGTGGCCAGAAAAAAACGTGGAGTGGTGTTTTCAACAATTTGGGGCTGTTTGTCCAACCCCAGCCAGGGGTTCAAAGCACCAGGGCCTGACTACGACCTACTACAGGGGAGCACTGAGTTATGGAACCCATCTGTGACCTACTGCAGGGGAACACTGAGTTATGGAACCCATCATGGCCTACTGCAGGGGAGCACTGAGTTATGGAACCCAACCATGACCTACTGCAGGGGAGCACTGAGTTATGGAACCCAACCATGACCTACTGCAGGGGAGCACTGAATTATGGAACCCAACCGTGACCTACTGCAGGGGAACACTGAGTTATGGAACCCAACCTGGCCTACTGCAGGGGAACACTGAGTTATGGAACCCAACTGTGACCTACTGCAGGGGAACACTGAGTTATGGAACCCAACCACAGCCTACTGCAGGGGAACACTGAGTTATGGAACCCATCATGGCCTACTGCAGGGGAACACTGAGTTATGGAACCCAACCGTGACCTACTGCAGGGGAACACTGAGTTATGGAACCCAACCACAGCCTACTGCAGGGGAACACTGAGTTATGGAACCCAACCACAGCCTACTGCAGGGGAACACTGAGTTATGGAACCCAACCACAGCCTACTGCAGGGGAACACTGAGTTATGGAACCCAACCACAGCCTACTGCAGGGGAACACTGAGTTATGGAACCCAACCACAGCCTACTGCAGGGGAACACTGAGTTATGGAACCCAACCACAGCCTACTGCAGGGGAACACTGAGTTATGGAACCCAACCACAGCCTACTGCAGGGGAACACTGAGTTATGGAACCCAACCACAGCCTACTGCAGGGGAACACTGAGTTATGGAACCCAACCACAGCCTACTGCAGGGGAACACTGAGTTATGGAACCCAACCACAGCCTACTGCAGGGGAACACTGAGTTATGGAACCCAACCACAGCCTACTGCAGGGGAACACTGAGTTATGGAACCCAACCACAGCCTACTGCAGGGGAACACTGAGTTATGGAACCCAACCACAGCCTACTGCAGGGGAACACTGAGTTATGGAACCCAACCACAGCCTACTGCAGGGGAACACTGAGTTATGGAACCCAACCACAGCCTACTGCAGGGGAACACTGAGTTATGGAACCCAACCGTGACCTACTGCAGGGGAACACTGAGTTATGGAACCCAACTGTGACCTACTGCAGGGGAACACTGAGTTATGGAACCCAACCATGACCTACTGCAGGGGAACACTGAGTTGTGGAACCCAACCACGGCCTACTAGAGGCAGACATTGGCTTGATGGACTCAACACAACCTACTATGGACAGAAACTGATTTGTTAAACTCAACCATAATTACTACAGGTAAATACTGGCTTGATGGACCCAACCACGGCTACTACAGGCAGACACTGACTTGTGGAACCCAAACACAACCTACTACAGACAGAAACTGACTTGTTGGACTCAACCATGCTTACTACAGGCAAACGCTGGCTTGATGGATCCGACCGCAGCCTACTACAAGCAGACATTGACTTGTGGAACCCAACCATACTTACTGTGGGCACACATTGACTTACTGGACCTGACCACAACCTACTACAGGCAAACACTGGGTTGATGGACCTGACTACAGCCTACTACTGGTCTTGACCACAACTACTACAGGCAGACACTGACTTGTTGGACCCAACCATGACCTACTACAGGCAGACACCGACCTGAGGGCCCTACATGAGCTTCTGCCCCAGTTCTGTCCCCATCAGGCAGATCCCATCGTGTCCTTCACCCCTTGGCAGCTCCCAACCATTCCTGGTTTATCAAAGCTCAGCTGGCATCACTGAGCACCTCCCTGCCCGCATCCAGTTCCACATCACTTGATCCTAAATAAAGCTGGGGCGTTGCCACAGTCACTGTTGATCCCAAAGGGGAGCGAAAACTGTGGGATTTTTTGCTGACTGGAGCAATCTCCGCAGCACTTTCCGTGGAAGTGCTGACTCCCTCTTCTTTCAGGCTACATTCATTTCCACATTCCCTCTCATTTATGCATGAGGCAAGGGGAAAAATCCCTTAATATTCCTTATAAACTGGCAGATGGTATAGATAATTTTTTTTTTTTTTACTATATGCAGTAAAATGCAAATGTGTGTGGCTTGTTTAAATGCTGGCATTAATAACTGATATTTAAACAGGCCAGATTAACACTTTTCCTGATCTATTAAAAAGATTTCTTTCCAATCATTTGCACACTCAAAATCAATTTTTATACAACATGTAAATTGAATTTAATTTTTTTATATAAAATTGCATTTATCTTCCTGAGCCATTAAATTTACTATTTAATATGTACTTTCCAGCTCACTTGGCTAGAATTTCATTGCTCTTTATCTGTATAAATTTAATTAGCCTTGATATCATCAGTATATTATAGAACTAATTAAAGATTTAGATAAGTGCTGAGGGTGCTTGTTTAATACCCTGTAAAGTTCCGTTTGGAGAGTGAGAATTTCCATCTTTCATTAGGATCAGCCGGTTCAGAGCTCCAAGGAGTGGCTCAGACATTGTTTTTTGAAGAATTATTTAATGGGGTTTAATGGATTTATCCTTCCTTTGAAAAGCTGTGTAATTACTGTGTCTCCCTGCACGCTGGGAGAGGGCTTGGAGTTGTTCAGGGATGGGTTTTAAGTGCTCCGGGCACGTGGTGATGCTCAGAGATCCCCATTCACGGAATCCTGGGATTGTTGAGGTTGGAAAAGTCCTCCAAGGTCATGGAATCCAGGCTGTGCCCGATCCCCACCTTGTCACCAGCCCTGAGTGCCACCTCCAGGAATTCTTGGATACCTCCAGGGATGGGGACTCCAAACCTCCCTGGGCAGCTCTTTCCAATGTTTACCAACCCTTCCCATGAGGAAATTCCTGCTGATGTCCCACCTGAGCTTCCCCGGGCACAGCTCGAGCTCGTGTTGCCAGCGGTGCAACATTGTCCAAGCGATGAACCCCAGGAGGAAGGGAAAAGGAAATGAGGAAATATTAATGAGGAAGTAATAGACAACGTGGATAAATACCAGGATAAAAAGGAGGAGAGAGGACAGGAGAGAGCTTTGGGAAGGGTGGTGACGTTCTGCACGTCCCTTACCCTTCCTTTTGCTAATGAGCTCCGCGTTTCAGAGGTGATTTCTCATCTGTATTTGACAAAAAGCTCTGCAGTGGTGACAAACCCGGTGGCAGAGCTGCACTTGGCACCCAGAGGTGTTGGCTGGGGGTGGTTTATCCCAAAATGGCTTCATCTGTAGAAAAAGCAACCCCCAGGTGAGCTGATTTGTATGGAGGGCTTCCTGCGCTGTCCCTGTGGTTTAAACTTTAAAAGGGAAAACAGTTGGAATTTCTAACGAGGTTGTCTCTAATTAGAAGGTTGCACTTGTGCTCTTTTGAATAAATACAGTTGTTTTTCTTGCCTGGCTCTGTACCTGATCAGAGCCCTGTGTGGGTGCTGTACAAGGGGTGAGGGCTTCCCATCTCTGCTACTTTTTCCTGCCTTGGATAAATGACTTAATTTTAATTATTCTTCCAGCTTATTATTTTCCAGGTTATTTATTAAGGGCTGTGATTTGCAGGGCTGTGAAGCACCACTGCACTCCAAATTCACATTTATTTCCTCCTCTCATGGTTTGTTTTCATTCCCAAACCATTTCCCACCTTGGAAGTTTGCACGTTTTAGGTTTTTAAGTGTTTTTCTTATGTTCTTGTGGTAGCACAGCCCCAGAGCCACCTGTGCCTCCTGCCTCAAATTGTGCCCCGTGTGGTGATGGGGCAGCTGCCTCCAAGGGGCTGTGGATGAGGTGAGCACAGAGAAGATGGAGATCACAGTGATAGGAACATTTTTTGCCTCATTTTGGGTATTTTTTTCAGTCCATGGAATCATGTAGGGGCTTCTTCCTCACTCCAGGCAGACAGGAGAAGTGTCCAGGTCTTGGTGTGGCGTCTGAGAGGAGCTGAGGTTGACCAGAACAGCAAAACCATCTCTGATGTGAACTCCCCTAAAGCACTTTGGGCTCTTCTGGAGGCACAGAAGGAGCGTTCCTGGTGTTGTCCCCAGAACTGCTCTGGGTTAACCAAAAATAAAGGAAGAAATTGAAGAAGTGCAAGTCAGGATTTACATTCCCCCATGGAATGGTGGCCTGAAGGTGATGTCCCTTGTTTAGGGTTGTAGCTCCAATTTAGGATGAGCAGTGGTTGGGAGAGTGGAACTGGATCCATTCCTGGAAGTGTCCAAGGCCAGGTTGGATGGGGCTTGGAGCAACCTGGGATAGTGGGAGGTGTCCCTGCCCATGGCAGGGGATGGAATTCGATGATCTTTGAGGTCCCTTCTAACCCAACCCATCTGTGATTCCATGAAAAGCTGAGATGCAGCTGTCCCCCCCCATCCCTGTTTTCCATCTTGTTTTCAGAAGCTCTGGAGATGGAGCAAGCAGCTCCCTCCCATATTTGCAGATTTTTGATTTAAAATGCTGCTCACTGACACGTGTGTGCAAACATCCCTGCAGTCTTCACGAGGTGCAGAAATTACAGTAATTGCTGCTTTACCTGGATTTGCCTTCGGTGTTCTGAGCTTTCAAAATTATCTTCGCAAACTCCTGCTGGCCAGAGCTCGGCTCTCCTGCCCCAGGACCCTGTAACCATTCTCAGCTCTTCCCCATTCCCACCTCTAAAGACTCCAAAGGGAAAAACGCCCCATGGGATTTTCTTCTTGGTCAAGCCAGGCCTGAAAATCCATTTATTCTGCAGTACTTGACTGAAGCTATCTCACTTCTTGCTGTATTTTCTGGTTTTTTTGCAGTCACTCGTGTCCCCCCTCTATTTAAATGCCATGGTTCCACCATGATCTGCAAATATCAAAATTGAGTGATTTTATAACCACAGCTTTGGTCTTTTTTATCATCTTCAGTTTCTTGCTTGTCCTGTCTGGTGGTTTTTCATAAAATCAAAGGATTTGGGTTGGAAGGGGCCTTAAAGATCATGGAATTCCACCCCTGCCATGGGCAGGGACACCTTCCACTATCCCAGGGTGCTCCAGCCTGGCCTCAGACACTTCCAAGGATCCAGGGGCAGCCCCAGCTTCTCTGGGAATCCCATCCCAGCCCCTCCCCACCCTCATCATAAAATCTTCCTTCTGTCCCATCTCCCTCTCCCCTGATTAAGTTTTTATCCCAATTTCCTGTAAGTGCTTCCCACTTCACCTTTGTGACTTTCCCATTAGAGCAGCAATCCCAGGTGCTGCCAACACGCCTCCCTAATCCCCCAGAAGAGAGGGAGATAAGGGACAGGATTTAGATCTCTCCTTTTTTGTTGTTCCCTTTGGCTAATTCAGCCCCCAGACTGGAATTCCTGCCCGGTGGATCCATTCCTGCCTGCACTAAGGCAGAGCAGGCCCCCAGCTCCAGCAGGAAGGGATAACTAAAGTGAGATCCTTTATTCTGAAACATCACGCCCAAGGTCCTCCTCTGAAGAAGAGATCAAGTCGTTCTCAGGGAAATCAGAATTTCATTTGGAATTCACCTGGCCACCTTTTGGAAACTTCTATTTTTTTTTTTTTTTTGGGTTATAGGTGAACATTAGCATTTAAATGGAGAATGGTATTAATAGCTCTCAGAGGAGCTGGGCTCATCCTGATTGCCTTTCCCAAGATTTTTTTTCCTTAAATGAGAAAGCTTCTTAATTGTTACTCCCTTTCTCCAAGAACAGAGTTCAAGAGACCATTTTTTAAATACGGATCTCTCTCTGTATAGAAGCTCAAAATGTCTCCTTGCAAAATGGGTTCGTTGGTGGCAATTTGCTGTTTTCTTTTAAAAGTGCTGCTTCAAACCCGACAAAACAAACTGGTTTGGGGGTCAGGTGGCTTCTGCACTTTCGGTTTGCCCACGGGATGGTTTTTTTCCTGCAGCTGGGAACTATTTCCATCCCATTAAAGGGATATTTAACCCTCCCTATGTGCTCTTAGCACAGAGCTGTTCTTCGTGTCATGGTGGATCTTCCTGGGGCAATTCCAGACGGATAAAGGGAGCAGGGAAAGTTCAGTTTTGTGTTTTTTGTTCTTAGGTTTGTCCTAAAAAATGCCAAAAAAAAATTCAAGGCAACTCTGGACCCAGTCCCATTGCCAGTGGTCAGCGGAAGAGGCCCCTGGTGTCTTGGTTGGGATGTGAGTTCATCATATGAAAAATGGATTTTATGTTCTAAAAATTAACAAATCCTTGTTATCCAAACCATCAAAATTAGTTAATTGTCCTGTATGAGCAGGATATTAATGATTTGGGATACCTCAGGCAGTCCTTCACTTCTCATTCCCCAAAATATTGCCATCAACATTGGAGCTGGATGCCAGTGGGGAATTTTTTTTACCATCCTGAAGAGCTGAAGCTTCCTCCCCTTGTAAAGAGCAGCTGTTATTCCATAGGAATTTGGGAGAGATGCTCCCTAAGAACCTGTTCCATGCTTTTGTGTGTAAAACCTCTCTGATCAGATCAGCTCAACAAATCCCATGGGTGCTTTTCAGCAGAACACAAGTAAGTGATGACCGTGTGAGTGAACGTGGAAATAAAAGGATTTCCCTGCTGGGATGAGTTCCTGGGACGCTTTGTTCCCATCAGCTGCATTCCTGGAATGGCTTGGGTTGGAAGGAACCTCCAAAGTCATCCAGTGGCCATGGGCAGGGACACCTTCCACCATCCCAGGGTGCTCCAAGCCCCGGCCAACCTGGCCTTGGACATTCCAGAGATCCCAGGGGCAGGGAAGTTTTGCTCCATGGCCTTCCCAAGGTGCCAGAGCTCCTTAGGGGAAGGAACCAGGACTAAAGCTGCACAACCTGATCCCTGGACAAGCTCAGCAGCACAGCCCCAGCTTTTCCTCACAGCTCTTTCCTCACCTGTCCTAAATCTGGGCTGACTGATGAATCCTGCACCTCACAAACACAGGATTCATCTGTCGCTCTTCTTGGGATCAGATTATTTTTTAATTAAAAATTTCCTCTGAAATAAAAAGGGGAGCAAGCGAGGCAGCAGGGAAGGAGCACAAGGTGTGCATTTTTAATTGAGTGCAATTAAAAACCTGCCGCTCCGGCGTGGCAGCGCCCGCGGCCAAGCCCGATTTGCATGAGTAATTATTCACTCCATTCCAGAGTCTGCTCAACTTTGCCTTCCTTGTCTTTGAAAGTATTAATAAATATTGATCAGACACTCTCCTGTTTGCCTTCGCCCAAGCAGCTCTGATGGACTCAGCCTCTGATGTTATCAAATAACGAAATATGAAAGAGGGAGTGGGATGAGCCTCTTGTTCTGTGATTTTTTTATTTAGGGCTCTTCATTTTCCTTTCACGAGTGTGTTTGTCCCTGCCATTATAAACCCTCTTGTGATTATCGAGAGGAGGCTGAGGAAAGCGAGGTGTAAAGGATGGAGGGAATGAATAAACGGAGGACAGGTGAGGGGAATCTGCTCCCTGGAACGCAGGGAAACTGCTTTGTGTTTGTAAAGTTGATGTTTAAAACCGAGGAAAAGAATTAATAATTATCAACAGCTCAGTCTGTCATCTGGCAAACAGGTTAATTAATAATTATATGGGATCGGCATTCCTGTCCAAAGAGGAAATTTAGCTTCCCAAGCTTTCTTTTGGCTTTAATGTGGGCACAGCCAAGCACAGGGAAGCTGATTTACCCTTCCCACATCATCAGCCTGGGCACGAAGAGCTTCCAGGGCTCAGCAAGGGATACCTGGGGGGAGAAGAGATCAAAGCAGGGCTGGAACTGGATGGGCTTTGAGGTCTCTTTCAACCCAAACCATCCTGGGATTCTCAGTAAAGGGGATTTTTGTCACTTTGACTTTTAAGACCTGCGCACGTTGGGCACAGGGTGCCCAGAGCAGCTGTGGCTGCCCCTGGATCCCTGGAAGTGTCCAAGGCCAGGTTGGAGCAGCCTGGGACAGTGGGAGGTGTCCCTGCCCGTGGCAGGGGTGGCACTGGATGGGCTTTAAGGTCCCATCCAACCCAAACCACCATGGTCACCACTAAACCTCATCCCAGTGCCAATTCCAATGCCTTTGGAACACCTCCAGGGATGGGGATTCCACCCCTGCCCTGGGCAGCTGTGCCAGGGCTGGACAACCCTTTGGGGAAGAAATTTCCTTTAATATCCAATCTAAACCTCCCCTGGCCCAGCCTGAGGCTGTTTCCCCTTGTCCTGTCCCTGTTCCCTGGCAGCAGAGCCCGACCCCCACCTGGCTGCCCCCTCCTTTCCAAAAATCCCTCATTTTGGAGCCCTCATTCTCTATCCAGCAGCCTTTCCTCCACCTCATCTCACCTGGCTCCATCAGCAGCTGTTTGGCCCAGCCTTTGAGGCACAGGAGCAGATTCTCAGGTCCCAGCAGGAGGCAGTGCCTGGGAGGTGACACAGGAGAGGAAAATGCGGAGCTCTGAAGGCCCAGAGCTCGGCAGGTGAGGTCTGAGACCCTCCAAAGCTGCAGCTGCTGCTGTGATTTGCAGTCTGGCAGCGTTGGGTGCTCTCTGCAAAGGCAAAGCCACCCCTGAGAGCCTCAAAGGCAACCACGAGAGGAATTCAATATTCAGCTTTGCTGTGCTTGCCCTGGTCGCTGGTTTAATGCATTCAAGGAGGAGAGGAAGGGAGGGAGGTGAAAACTTTTCCTGGAGCCCCAGCTCCTGGGTTTTAAATGATTTATTCCACCTGCCCTTGTTGTCCTGCAGAAGCTGGAGGAGTCATGCAGGGACCTCTTCTTCAGCTGCTCCAGCCCCTCTCTGCTTTGCTCCTCAGCCAAAAAAATGCTGAATATTTGGCTGAAACAAATCCTTGCCGTCCTGTGGTGCCTGCAGCCACACCGGGATCCTTTCACTTCTCCTCCCCTGAGTCTGCTGAAGGTTGAGAGATTTGGTACTGTTCACCTGGAGAGGAGAAGGTCCCAGGGAGAGCTCAGAGCGCCTTGCAGGGCCTAAAGGGGCTCCAGGAGAGCTGCAGAGGGACTGGGAACAAGGCCCGGAGGGACAGCACACAGGGAATCGCTTCCCAGTGCCAGAGGGCAGGGATGGATGGGATCTTGGGAAGGAATTGCTGGCTGGGAGGGTGGGGAGGGGCTGGAATGGAATTCCCAGAGCAGCTGTGGCTGCCCCTGGATCCCTGGAAGTGTCCAAGGCCAGGTTGGATGGGGCTTGGAGAAGCCTGGGACAGTGGGAGGTGTCCCTGCCCATGGCAGGGGTGGCACTAGAGGGGCTTTGAGGTCCCTTCCAGCCCAAAGCATTGTGGGATTTTAGGATGATGTTCAGTAGGAAGATGTCTGGGCTTTGTTCAGCTTTCTCTGCTCGTGGCACTGCTGAATGAAAGCAACAACTTTTGGAATTGTGCAAAAACAAGGGTCTGGACCATCCAGCAGCACAATTACCCAGGTTTTTTTTCTCCTTCCAGGCAGTACTACGAGATGCTCTACAACACAGCAGACGAGCTGCTGAACCTGGTGGTGGACCAGGGCGTGAAGTACACGGAGCTGGAATACATCTACGCCCTGAACCTGCTGCACCGCAGCCAGACGGGCGTGGGGGACCAAACCACGCAGAACATGAGGCTGCAGCGGCTCAAGGAGATCATCTGTGAGCAGGCTGCCATCAAACAGGCCACCAAGGACAAGAAGATCACCACTGTGTGACCCCCTCTGCCACCCAGCTCACCTGGGGCTGGCAGGTGGCACCTCCTGTTTGGGTTTTTTTTGCTTGTTCATTTTTGTTTTGTTTTGTTTTGGGGGGTTTCTTTGTTTGTTTTGGGGGTTTTGGGGGGGGGTTGTTGGTTTTTTTTTAGTTTGGTTTGGGTTTTTTTTTCTTTTTTTGTTTTTTTGTTTGTTTCTTTTTTGTTTGGTTGGGGTTTTTTTTTTGGTTTGTTTTGTTTGTTTGTTTGTTTTAATCAAAGGCAAAAGCGCAAATCTTCTGGGCATCGTGGTGAGGAGGGAAATGCCATTTGAGATTTGGGGTATGGGGTGGTTTGGGTGTGTATCCACATAATGCTTCCTTCGTGTTCTCCCCAAAGGGGTTCCACAGCGGGAACAGCGTCCCACTGGGGTTTGGGGCGGGATTTTCAGCTTTGCTCTGTTGCTGCTGCTTCACCTCGAGATGTAAAGGGAGCTGTGGGGTGGGAAAAGGGAAAATTGGGTCTTGGAAGTTCAGACCACGCTAAATAATCAGCACCTTGCCAGTCAAGCCCAGACCTGTTGGTGACACGGGGGGATGTTTTTGGTTTTGAGATGTTTTTTGGAGAGCTCTTCCAGTTGCTCTCTCCCATGTTGTAGCCACGTGAAGTTTTGTGCTGTTTGCACTGCTGAAGGCTGGAGTTGTTTATTCCTTCAGGTGCTGATCAGCCAGTTCTCCACGTAGGAGGGAACACGGGACCGTTTGTTTCCACCTCTCCTCTTTCATTATCCTGGAGCCATCTGGCGCCGGCACCCGCAGCGCTGCGTGGATGCAGCAGAAAATTGCCAATATAAAATAACAAAAAAACTTCATTCTCTTGTGCTGGATATCATCTTTGAGTCCCCCCCCAGCTCAGAAGAGATTTTGTGGCCGTCACTTGATGCACTGGAAGGACGGGCAGGGTTGTGTAGCTCAGCACCAATGATCAGCAAGGGCAGGAGGGCAGATCCCAAATCCAGGGCACCGTTTCTGCCCTGCCTCGACCCTATAAATCCACCTGGCAAAAGGTTCCTTATTTCTCCAAAATCAGAATACGCCGCACTCGTATTTGCCAAGAAAACTGGGGACCCAGCTGGGTTTCCTGTGCTGAGAAAGGTTCTCTCTGAGCTGTAGGTGCTTTGTGTGTCAACCTTGAAATTGCAGAATTAAAGGATGTTTAAAGGCTCCGGTGGTTTGGCTGGCTGTTTTTAAGAAGTGTCATTTCTGAGGTGTTTAAAAAATTCCTTTCCAGGCCCAAATTCAATGTTCTCCAAGGCTTCATCAGTGTGGAAATGATTTTCTGAGTCACATTCAGTCCAACCCTCAGCTACCATGGACCAACTCAAGAGGCTTCTCAACACCCACGTCAAAAGCAGAACCCATCACTTGTTGTTGTTAGGAACCTTTTTCTGGGGTTTCTTCCCCAATTTTATTCACAATCCCAATTTTTCTCATGTCAGTTTTGGCCATTGACACTGGAGTTCCTCCCTTTCCCTGATGGGTTTGTAGGAGGGAGGCGAATTCCGTGAGGGATGGTGATGGGATGTTCGTGGGATCACAGCTCTGTGCTCACCTGCTCCGACATCGGGAAGTGCTGCAGTGCAGCTCCTGGAACGCTGGATATTCCCTACCCAGACTCTGGAAAAGGGAAAAGGAGCTGCTTGCTACATGGAAACCCCATTTCAGACCCTCTGAGCTGCAGGAGTGATGTGTGAGGAGCTCTGAGTTCAGACTGGGTGGCTGTGGGCTCATGTCAGGTTGGGTTTTATTCCCTTTGCCTTTAATTTCTTCCTAATCTGAGGCTCTGCTTTGCTGATCTCAAGCTTTGCANGATAAAATCAGGAAAATCTCATCTTTGGGAGGTATTTTTGCTTCTAAAACCAATTATTTGAAATATTTTTCCTCGAGCTGCCCCTCACATCGTCCATCACAGCCCCACGAGGTGTGAACAGAGCAGCAGTGACACTCAGGGACTCACCTGCAGCAGGTGGAGAGGAAAGAGAAGCTTTAGCAATTGAGCTAATTAGAGGTTATAATTAACCAGTGTCTCTCCTCAAGTGCTCAGACTCTCAGTCGTCTCCAAACCTTCACGAGGGAAGTCAGTATTCCCTGGCTATTCCAGGCATCCCACCGTGGAGAAAGGCAGGAGCAGCCTGTGGGAATCCAGACCCCGAGCACCTCATTCCAGCCCCACACCAACATTCCCTGCTCCATCTTCCTCTCCACATCACAAGAACGTCGGGCTCGATAATCTCAGAGGTCTTTTCCAACCTTAATTCCAGGATTCCAAGAAGATGTTGCAAGAAAGAATCCTCAGCAAAGAGTCCTCACTGAGTATTTTTTCCTGGGAAGGAGGTTTTGGAACGAGCCGTCTTTTCCTCCCACCAGAAGTGTAACGCACCACGGAGGTTGGGATTTTGAAGCACAGACGTCGGGTTGTTTATCACAGAGAGTTGCTCAGCCTGGAGAAAAGGAGGCTCAGGGGGGACCTTCTCACTCTCTACAACTCCCTTACAAGAGGTTGCAGCCAGATGGGATTTGGTTTCTTCTCCCCTAAGCAACAGGAAACGGCCTCAAGGTGCACCAGGGAAGGTTTAGATTGGATTTGAGTGAAAAGATCCCCTTGCAAAGGCTCTGGCTTGAGTGTTGGTGTTTGTTTCAAATCCTCCCTCACTGACAGGAGATGGAGTGGGCGTGGGGGAGAGATTTTGGGAGCATTTCTTGTTTACTGAGCTGGGCTGTGGGTAGAGACAAGCTGTTGTGGTTGGGAGTAAATAACTCCTCAGACAATCACCATGTCCACGCGCCCTCCTCAGCATCCATCTGGAGCCACACTTGGGGGGCCAACCCTAAGGGGCTTGAAGAAGAAGGTGGCTCTGGCACACCAGAGGCTCCTGAGGTGTTTCCAAGTCCCCTGAGGACACATTTGTTCACCAGGTGTCTGGAGTCCTGTCCTCTCCACAGAGGAGCCACCACCTTTTTGGGTTTGGGCCGAGTCCCACAGTCCCTTGTTGGTGCTCAGGTGTCCTCATGATCCTGTCCACATTTATCGGGCTCTGGCTGTCCTGGATTTATCAGTTCTCAGGGATGGAACAGAAGCTCAAGGCTCCTGAAAGCACCAGCCCTTGGGAAACTTTTCTGCCTTCCCAGCATTGACCTTTCCTTTCTTGTTGTCTGGTTCCTATTTCCCCATCCCAGCCCCACAGGGCATTTATAACACATTTGCAGTGGGAGATGGTTTCCCAAAGGGAAAAAAAACACAAGAGGGTGTTGGAAATGGTGCAAAAATCCCAGGAACCTCCTTTATCTTCGACCTGAGCTGTGCAGAGCACGATGTACCCCAAATCTGCCCTGCAGGAGGGACCCAGTTCTCACTGGGACAAGAGCACAGAACATCTCCAGTTCTGCATCCAGTGCTGGGAACCAACAGCAGCAGGACCTGGAGCTGCTGGAGAGAGTCCAGAGGAGGCTATGGAGCTGCTCCAGGGCTGGAGCCCCTCTGCTCTGGAGCCAGGCTGGGACAGATGGGAATGTTCACCTGGAGAGGAGAAGGTCCCAGGGAAAGCTCAGAGCCCCTTGCAGGGCCTGAAGGGGCTCCAGGAGAGCTGCAGAGGGACTGGGGACAAGGCCTGGAGTGACAGGACACAGGGAATGGCTTCCCAGTGCCAGAGGGCAGGGATGGATGGGATCTTGGGAAGGAATTGCTGGCTGGGAGGGTGGGGAAGGGCTGGGCTGGAATTCCCAGAGCAGCTGTGGCTGCCCCTGGATCCCTGGAAGTGTCCAAGGCCAGGCTGGACATTGGGGCTTGGAGCAGCCTGGGACAGTGGGAGGTGTCCCTGCCCATGGCAGGGGTGGCACTGGATGGGCTTTAAGGTCCCTTCCAACCCAGTCCATTCTGGAATTCTTTTCTCTGCTCCAGTCATTCCCCACAAATAGTTTCGCTGTCCTGACGTGACCCTGCAAGACACAAAAGTTCACAGACAAAGCCGGGAGGTTCTGTTTTGTAAGGCCCCATGAAATGCTGGCAGCTGTGCCAGGAATCATTCCTTTGGTGCTTAAACAGACAAGGAAATACTTCTCCAGACCACAAGCCCAAAACATTTCCATGGGGGCTGTAAAAGTTCATGAGGGTTTCACAATTTCCTTTTTACAGCCTCATAATCTTTACTGGGTTTTAATTATCCCACAATTTCAAAGCCTGCACCAGACACAATAGGAAAGGTGGAAGGAAAAGCAAATTGCTCTGGTTCCCTTCATAGTTTGAGTGTCAGTCCTCTCCTGAGGGTTCCTTCCCTCTTTTTATCCTCTTGATTAAGGATGATCCAAACCTGCCTGGAAGATACAAATTCATCTCTTGGATGTGCATAGATAGGATAGAGATGGATGGATGGAGGGAGGGAGGGAGGGAGGGATGGATGGATGGATGGATGGAAGGAAGGATGGAGGGATGGATGGATGGATGGATGGATGGATGGATGGATGGATGGATGAACGAACCCCCCAGCGATATCAAGGTGTGGCTCCCCCCCCAAACTCGTCACCTGCCATTCCCAGACAGCTCTGGCTGGAGAGGTTTGCTGAGGAGCCTTTCCACTGAGGCTCTCCCTTTGTCTTTGATTGCAGCAGTTTTATTTTATTAGCATGAATCACAATTGCAAATCTCGTTCTGGATGTGGTGGTGGCAGCGAAGGGGAGGGCACTCAGGGAGCGGGGAGGAGGTGCCAGGAGGAACCGAGCACTGCAGCAATGTCAGTTCTGTTGCTCACAGACGAGCAGGGAGCTCTGTTCGCAGTGGAAAGGAGTCATTTTACGGAGCTGAGGCACGGAAAATCCCACAAACGGCCACTTGCACATTGATCCCGAGGCTTTGGGATTCATTCCCACAGTGGAACTTCCTGTGACACGCGAGCCCCGCTCACCACCGCAGTCCTTGGCCGCAAAGCTGCCTGAGCTCTAATTTCAGGAATTTATTACCCAAGGATTCATCCTAGCACGCTTTAAATGCCCAGTGACCCACACCGGTTATATCCCAGGAGCACCCCGAGCCTGGGGCAAAGCTGCGAGTGCAGAGCAGGGGATGTTGGGCCCCGAGGACTCCGTGCTCCAAACGTGATAAACTCCAAAGGAAGCTGAGATCCAGGGAAGTCAAACATTGCTCTCCAGGCCACGGTCCCTGGTGGACTGGCCCTGTTCTTTCATTCTTTTCATTCCAGGGCCTTCCACTATCCCATCCTAATCCGAGCTGGAGCTGCCCCGTGCCCTGCAGTTCAAATTTCAGCTTTTCCATTGAACAGGGAGCGTGCTCAGAAATGAGGCATTTCACTTTATTTTCCATTCCTTCCTTTGCTGATTGGATCTAACCCCCGAGCCAGGAACAAAAAACCTCGGTGGCTGCGGCCAGCATGTAATCATTAAATTTGCTTTTGGATGACCCGTGTGAAATTCATCAGGAGGTATTTATTGGGAAGTTCATCGCATCGGTGTTCGTCATTTAGTCTGTTAAGCTGAGGCACAGTGGCAATGAGGGGAGAAAATTGAACTGTTCAGGCCTTGGACTTCAGTGTTTGTAATTTCCTCTGCTGAGTTGCAGCATGAAATGTGTTTGGCACGGACAGATCCCTCCTTGGGCTGCCTCAGCTCATCCCATGGCACCCAGCTACTGTCGGAGAGGAGAAAGCAGGGCTGGGAAAAGGAGAGGGGAACACAAAGCAGTCGGAATCCTGCCCTTGGTGCTGAGCGCTTCCAAAGGCCTGTGGTGATTTAAATTAGTGTTACGGTTATTTTCCATGCCTCTGTCTTTCCATGCTGCTGCTCTTGCTCCTGGCTCAGTCCCGTCTCCATCGCTGGGCTCTGACAGGCACAGGGAGGCCGAGCCTGAGCTGAGCAGAACCAGGACTAAGGAGAGAGAGAGAGAGCCAGGCCCAGGAAGGGCGATGGCCCCAGGGCAGGGACTGTCCCTATGCTGGCCCTGATGAGGATCGCCCTGGAATCGTGGGGCAGCTCTGGCCATTCATGGCAAGAAGGACACTGAGGGGCTGGAGCCCCAGGAGCGGCTGAGGGAGCTGGGAAAGGGGCTCAGCCTGGAGAAAAGGAGGCTCAGGGGGGACCTTGTGGCTCTGCACAACTCCCTGACAGGAGGGGGCAGCCGGGGGGGTCGGGCTCTGCTCCCAGGGAACAGGGACAGGAGGAGAGGGAACGGCCTCAGGCTGGGCCAGGGGAGGGGCAGGGTGGATATCGGGAAAATTCCTTTCCCAAAAGGGCTGTCCAGGGCAGGGGTGGAGTCCCCATCCCTGGAGGGATTTAAAATCCCTGTGGATGTGGCACTTGGGGACATGGGGCAGTGGTGGCCTTGGCAGTGCTGGGGGAATGGTTGGACTCAATGGCCTTTGAGGTCTTTTCCAACAACTCTGTGATGTCCCAAGCCACTCCTGACCCCTCATCCAAGACTCCCCAGACTCCTGTAGGCTGCTGGCAGCTGTCCCCACATGGGGCCTTCTCCACACTCCAGGCAGCCACTTCCGATGGGACACGGACACTCCTGCCACCAACTGTCCCAGGGAAAATTTGGGGAAGGTTCAGCAAGAAACACAAGAAGATCAAGAGGAAATGGGTAAACACAAGTCATCGGCTGCAGGGAGCTGATTTAAGGAGCTTGGATGTGCTCCCAGCAGGAATCCCAGGAACACAGCCCTGGGAAGAAGCTGAAAGGAAGGTGTCAAATGACCTCCCACCTCTGCCCCACCAGCATGAAAGCTGGACCTGCCAAGCTGAGTTTAATGGGATTTAAGTTGCCTGCTTTCCACCTCACTTCTCTTCCAACTCAGGAGCATTTGGAGTTTCTTCCTCCCCACACCCAGCTGCGTCCTTTCATTGCCTGGAGCTTCTGGGTGAGTTGCTGAGCGCATTTGTGCGGGGCTTTTACGAGTGCAGGGGGCTGCCCATAAATCTGCTTTGCGTGTGGCATGTACTGGGGAGCTGATTGTTTTTATAATTGAACAGTAAATCAATGTATTTAAGGCCGGTGTTTGCCATTAACACTGCTGAGGGTGAAGTGCTCCCTCTGTCAATAGTGGGGAGGTTTTATGAGGACGATGATTGCTGATTTACAGCTTCAGCTCTGGGGCTTGGGGTTATTTTTAATGGTCGTTCAGTGTTTGCTGTTCCAGAGGCAGGAGAGTTTGGGGAACATTTCACACCACGGCCAAGCACTGTTTGAAATTTAAAATATTTGGGGAAACATCTCACCCATCTGTGCCCCATCAGCCAATGAGGTAACAACAGATTAATGAGTGTTCCTTCATTAGCACAGCTGGAGTCACTTCTCACCTGCCTGGGCTGCTCCATCCCCTTTAAACTTTTAGCTTGAGAAACTGAGAGCAGTGAGGGCTCTTCCAGGCATAATTTGGGACTGAGTCTATCCCAAACCACTGAACTTCACCGATCCAGGAATGGTTGGACTCAACGATCTCAGAGAGCTTTTCCAACCTCTGGGATTCCATGATCCTATGGGGCTGTCACTGGGTTGTAGCCATCCCACTGCACACACGGGGGGGGGGATTTCCCTCTGACCCCTCAAAATACATTAATTTCCACCAAACCCCCCACCCAGCACAAAACCAACCCCCATAACTCCGTGCAGCACCCTCAGACGTGACCCCTTTCCACGGAGGGAAAGGACAGCTGCCAGGGAATGGCTCCTCCAACATTCCTGGCCAACCTTGCTGTCCAGGAGAATCAGAAGAGCACCAAATGAAGCAAACCAGGGGGGCAGGGCAACATCCTGGAGGTGGGAACCCCAAACGCTGCCAGGAAATGGTGCCAGTTGGGATCACGGAGAAGCTGGAGTTAAACTGACGGCAGAGAGGGTTGACAAGGCAGAGGGAAGTGCACAAATCATTGGCCAGGTGTAAAAAGCAGCACAGATCCTGGAGGAAGATGGACAGACAGCTGTCAGCCCTTTGGGACAGCCTCGCTCAGCTTTCAGAGTGCACTTGATGGAGGAAAAAGCTCAATTTTTCCTCCTTTCTGCTGAGAAAGGAGAACATGTTGCGGGTGATCCCCTTGGCTGGATGTGCTGTGCTCATCCGGGGATGTGGCACTGGAAGGAGGAGGCCTGGGGTGACATTTCCCACCACCCCAACTGTTTTCTGAGTCCATCAAAATTCCTGTCACCACCGAGGCGTTTTGTTTCTGGTCCTTCTCGTAATGGCCCCGTTCAGGACCAACCTGTCTCCAGCCCAAAATGCACAATCATTTCACTCCATCCCTCATGGAGAGGGGTCCTCAAGGAGCCACCCCATCCCAGAGCTTCCAGGCAGCCACTCCCTGCTCTGCCAAGCCAAACAGATGGGGTGGGGGGGAGACAGGGAGGGAGCACAAGCGTGATCCCGAGGTTTTTTAGCTGCCTGAATCATCCCAAATCCCAGTGGAAGGGCAGGCATTTTCCAGATGGTAGGAAATAAACTCTGGGACACGTCCATGCTGAGAACTCATTAGCCCTGCTGGCCGTGCTCCAAGCTCGGTGGCAATCCGTGTAAACTGGATCTGGACCTGCCCTTTTTTCCCTCTCATCTGTTCCCAGGAAATCTCCAGCCCTGTCTTACAAGGACAAGCTGCCCAGCTCGATTATTAATTTGATTACGTGTGGCCTTTGCCTCTTGGAGGGGTTGGAGCAGGGGCAGGTGCCTTCCTGCAAATCTGCAGCGTGTTAACCTCAGCACCTGGGCTTGCCTTCCCTACATCCATCTGCTTCCCACTCCTTTGATGCGAATTCCATGTGGAGTCTGGCGAGTTGTGAGGGGTTTTTCTGCCTTGCAGGTTGTGGAGGCACAGCAGTGGACGGGGGAGGAAGGTGTACGTTGGATATACGTGTGACGCTTTCCGTGCCTTAAACGGACCTCCCCCGATGGGGGAGATTTTAGAGTCTTTGCCAGAAGCCCAAGAGAAGAATGGGACCTTCAGCCTTCTCTGCTTTCAGATAGGTGTTTATTAAGTCTTATCAGAGAAATGGAGTAACCAGCGTGACCCAGACATAGCACAGAGCAGAGAATGCAAGAAAAGCTGAATTGTCAAGATTGCACAGTCTTTTTAAAGGTAAATCACCCAATGAAAACTTAAAACAAAAGGTATTTTCACTTTTCCACCAATGTTCAATAAATCACTTTGTCACGTAGACAGGAACTGCGGAATTCTTTATCCAGTCATCCCATGTCAGAACCCACGACATGTCTCTGTCTAATTTAGGGGACCTGACACCCCGAAATGGGGGTGCCCCAGAGGGCACTGCCTTTGATCTTTGTCCTTGGAGAACTTTACCAACTCTAAGAGATGAATTGCAAGCCACAAGAGTCTAATATAAGCACTAATAGTTACTTTGCACCGGGTGAAATGTAGTATATAGAAGATCTGATAACATGTACATGGGGGTACGACATGTACAGGGGGGTTAAGATGGAGTCTAAAGGGTGTGGTCACCTTCTCCTCCTTCTTCTTCACTGTCCTCCATATTCTCAGTGACGAGGACATAAATTGATTGGTAGAATAGAGATAAGACAGGAAATTGCATGTCTAGAACAGGTTAGAATTAATTGGTATAAA
>VXAD01009654.1:154407-197534 GCA_013399195.1 Dicrurus megarhynchus
GTAGATAACATTAGAATAAACAACCTCTGCACAGCAGCTGGCGGCCTCTGACTGAGTTTCTGGGCAAATGTGCTGAACCTGGGGTTTTGACAGCCGTTTCTCTTAAATGTGCAAAGACCAGGATAAGAGTCGGCACACAACAACAATCCTCCATTTTGAAGCTTTTTGCCTTTTATCTATTTACTATATTAACAAACCCAAAACTCTAGATTTTTTCACCCTGTGCCAATCTTACATAATATTCTATCACCTACTTCACACCAGTGTAGATTTTACTTCCTCCCAGAGGGTAGGCAATTTTCCCCACGGACAAAGGTCAAAAACAGTGTTGTCCAGGGGAGTAAATCCCTTTAAAACAGGCAGAGGGATATTTTCTGCACTCTGGATTCCCACATATATGAATTCTATATTGTATATACACACAGAGGGTGGGATTCCAGCCCCCCCAAACCACAGGGAGGGGGTTCTGCTGCCCTTGGTGGCTGCCACTGCCACCTCCCACAGGTGTCCAAGCCACCTCCTCCTGCCCCTGAGCCGCTGGCTGAGTGACAGGAGAGCCACAGGAGCAGCAGCAGGTCCTGGCAGGGCCGTGCTGCTGGGGGTGTTCCTGGCTCTGTGTGCAGGGCCCTCAGCCCTGCGTGGCTGCAGGACGTCAGGCTCATTGAACAAAGTGAATTTGAAAGTGAAACATGGAGTGAAAGGCTCTCTCTGTATTTCTGTTTCTCTCTAAAACCACGCAGACCTTCCAGAGCAGAGCTCTCCGAGCCCTCTGACCAGCCCTGGCTGAAGACAGAGGTTTCCACACCCCATCTCCTGCAGGGGTGACCCCATTCCCTGCGGTCACAGGGAGTCCTGGCGCAGCAGGGAAGCAGGGGACGACGATCCCGCAGTTTGCAGAAGGCAAAACCTGCAGATGTGGGCGATAGAACAGCGTGGGTTTGGGGAGGGGAACGTCCTGGAGGTCGTGAAAGCTTGGAACAGCCACAGCAGCACGAAAGGGAGCAAGAAATCACCGCCCTGCAGCAGCTGCTGCTCGGCTTTGCAGCTCTGCTGATCCAAAATTGTTCTCCTAGGTCGCAACGAACCCCAAATCCTCCTGTGATAAATGGATGCTATAATATTGGCTTTTTGCAAATGTTAAAAGAAGTGATGTAACAGTGGCTCTGCCGCAAATAGATGCTATATGAAAAATATGATATATAAGGTAGCGTTGTTGTGAGGATGTGGTTTTCTTAAATACTGTTTCATTTAACAAAAGAAACTTAGAAATAGCTATGCTTATGAACTATTTGCCTGGATTCCATTCTGAATGGTTACTTGAAAAGGGTTTGAATATGGTTCTGGGAACTGCTGGAAGCAAGATTCCATTCTGAGTGGTTACTCGAAAGAGTTTGAATGTGCAATCACCTGTAGGATCGATTCCGGGAACTACCAAAACAAGATTCCGTTCTGAATTGTTACTGGAAAGGGTTTTGAATATGTATAATTGTTTATGGATATGCATAATTGTTGATAAATATGTAATACTTCCGGTGTATAAAAAGGGCATTTTAGAGGCCACAGGGGTGCTCTTGGCTAAGCGCCAAAAGCACCCAGCGCTGTGACTTTTGCTTTATTATCTTTGCCCCTTATTGTCCTTTATTAAACTTTTAAATCTTAACAGGAGAGTGAACTTCGTTTTTTCACACTCCCAAAGCCCATTCCCAGACAGGGCTCCTCCTTCCCTTTCAGGGTTTTCTGTCCTTGCTGAGCTCTCCAGCCTTTCCCTTTCTTGCCCATCCCCGAAGCAGCTGGAGCAGAGCCTTCTGTGCCGGGGGCTGCGGGGTGCTCGGTGCAAAAGGAATAAATCCCATTAAGGGGTTTAACATTTATGACCAGCGAGATAATAAAAGAATGTCATTTGGGGTAGCTTTATTGCACTTATCATAATGTTTCCCTGAAGCACAGAGATAAAAGTCAGCGGGTAATGTCCATAAGGAGTTTTTATATCTTCCTCTTCATTTTTTTTAGCAATAACCACCTCATTCGAAGACAGGCATCACTTTACCAGCAATGGAAATTCACTGCAATAACCCCATCCCCGATATTAAATTGTTTTACCACATGGAGATGTTCTTCTCCTGTGTTTATCTTGCAGGGACTTGTATTTGGAGACATTCTGACACATCTTCTCCTCTTTTTTCCCTTTATTTTCTGCCTTTTCATTCTCATTTTACCCCATTCTGCAATGTAAGAAGAAAGGTGGATGACAGACTGAAACACTAGAATATCTTTAGCATCTTTACAATCTTTAGCATCTTTACTTCAAATTTGTATTAGGAGCGGATTGGTGCCTGTAAGACACACGTGATATAAAAAACAGGACAACGCACAAAGATATCTCAAAAGCTGTCATTTTGCTTTCCCCTGCTGAGACAGTCTCATCTCTCATTATTTCCCAAATATTTCCAGCTAAATGATACAGGTTATTTTCTCCACCAGTTCTGAAACTGTACATTTTTCTTAAGGAAAAACACTGCTTCGCCACCAGCTATGGAGCGTTAACACGTGTTGTGACAAAAAGTATAGCAACCGAGATCTAGTTCATATTTATACATAAAAAATTAACATTTCTAGGTCTGCTCCAGTGCAACTGGAGGCACAAAACTCACTTAAAGTCATCCCTTCAGGGGAGGAGGAGAGACACAGTAATTTACTAATCCCTAACAAGAAGTGTTTTCCCCTCCAATCTTTTTCACCTTGAAATTCCCCTTTTACACTATTTTTGGCCCTCCCCGATGGGATGGAACAATCACATCTTGCAGGTGGGATTCCGTGTGAGCCACGGCACACACGGAAGGCATTTGCATCCTCAGGGTGTCAATGTTAATATGCAAATAGGGCTTAATGAGGGTCTGGGTTACTTTGTGGTTGACCAAAGATGCAGAATAAACACTTTGGTCTCCCTCCACGCACTGAGGCGGCAGTGAAGGCTCTGTCTTCGCCAAAAAGTCTTTGTGCACCTCTTTATCTCCTTAAATTGACATATTTATAACGTTTATAAATTTGTCCTGCACCTCGATGCGGGAGCGAGGCCAATGGCTGCCTCAGGGAGGAGGACTACAACTCCCAAGATGCTCCGCGGCCCGGCGGACACGGCCAGGGCTCTCTGCGCTGAGAACTACACCTCCCATGCTGCACCGCTGCACGCTTCGCGCTCCTATTGGCTGGTGCTGCAGTTGGCGCCATCCCCGCCCTGGTGGGAGCAGCGCTTTTTCGTCTCCATGGCAACGAGTAAACAAATGGCGGCGACCGGGCCTGAGCGGGGACGGGACCGATAGCGGAGTCTCCTCCTCCTCCTCCCTCTTTATCACAGCTCATGGTGGGCGGCGAGGAGAACGGGGGAGAAGGCAGCCTCGGGGAGCGGCTTCCTCCTTCTCATGAGCCGCCGCAGCCCCTCGCTCAGGGCTTCCCCGAGGAGCAGCCCCAGCTCGGCCCGCCTCACCGCGAGGACGAGCAGGAGGAGGACGGCGAAGAGGAAGAGGAGTCAGAGCGCTCAGAGGTTCAGCCCAGGGCTCGCCCGCTGTTTGGGGAGGGGTGTGTGCTTGTGAGGGAATGGCCCTTTTCCCCCTCAGTGTAGATGTGGGGGAAAGAAGGGGGAGCGAATGGGGGCACCTCTCATTTCTGCCTTGTTTAGGGTCCCTTCCATCCCCGTGGTGTCCAGGGTACTTCTGGATTGTCCCTCTCCCCCACAGAATCAATTAGACTGGAAAAAGTTTTGAAGATTCTCAATTCCAACCATTAACCCGGCACTGCCAAGTCTCCTGGCCATATAAAACTGCGGATAAACTGGCACGTGTGGGGCCAAATGAAACCCCTTTCCTGTTTAAATTCCCAGCGCTGAGCTTCAGCAAGCCCCTGGACACACGTGAATTTTCTCTCCCTGCCCTGCTGGGCTTTAAATCCCAACACCACGAAATACCACCTCATATTTTGCCTCGTGGAAATGCTCTCCACTGCTCTAACATGTAGGTGCTATCATTTCGATGATTACATTATTAATCTCCATCCCTAGATCAGCAACTGTCGTGTGGCTCCTCGGAGCTTAGAGGAATTTCACAAGCCATTGGCTGATTTTCTCGTTAAACCCACGCACTGGTTCATTAGTGCCATCTGTCAAGCAGCCTCTTCAGCAAAGATGGTTTTTTTTTTTTGTCTGAAGAGCAGCGCTGGGCTGCTCATGCTGAACAAATGCAAAGGGGCTTCCAATGGCTCTGTTCATATTGGGGTGCAGCGCTGGTGTTAGTGCGGATTTGCTGCGAGGTTCACATCCGTGGTGATGCCCGAAAGGTGGGCTGGAAATCAATCCCCACAGACTGTTGTCTACAGAGCAGGTATTTGTTTATTGCAGCGCTGGTGGTGAGGGGGATTTCTCCTCCTAACTCACCCGCCTCTGTCAAGTGCTGTGGTATATTTATATAAAAAGTACATTTTGCTTTAATGTTGCTATGTCATTGCAGCATCATCACAGACGTGCTGGAACTGATGCCTTAGGTTTTGACTTTTATATTTTTCAAATCCTGCACTGCCCAGTGTGTAACTCTGAGGTTTCTTGTAGCCTGTTCATTTCTGCTCTCTCCTGCTGGGCAGACACAACAAAGCCTCTCCAGGCCTGCTCTCCAAGGACACCCAGACCGTCCTGGGCCCAAAATGTGTAAACCAAAGACTCTAAAGGGGGGGCAAGCTTGGGGATATTACATCATTAACCTGAAGCTTTAATTGGAGAATGAACCCTGATATGCAAATGGACCAAACCTATAAAAGTGTGAAGAACTCGTGACCTGGGGTCCATCTCGGGGTCCATGTTGGCAGCAGCCTCTGGCTCCCCAGGGGTACCTTTGAAGGCCTTTCAGATAAATACCGACCTTATTCCCTTACTCCTGTCCAGTCTCTGTTTCTAGGAGGCCTCTCAAGGCATCAGAACTAATTTACATAGCATGGTCCCATGGTTATTAGATAATTCTTTGCACTGCGCTTGTGTTTCCCCAATTCCGGGGTCTTCGGGGGTCTTTGATGAAGGCTTCTAAAGTCTTCTTCACACTTGAACTTTTCAACTTCGTCTTCGGGGCATGTGCAGTTACGGTGCTCCTTCATCCATCTGGTCTTAACCAGCCTAAATTCTTTGTTTTGTGGCTAATTGGCTTTGCACTTGCCAATTTCTCATTAGTGCTACACTTATCTACCTCTAAAACTATACACCTGCTACGTTTGTTTGTTTTTTTTCTTCTCTCTTTTTGTCTATTCTGCATTTAAGCAACTAGTTAACTATACACTAGCCATTACATTGTATAAAAAGTTATTCCTATCAGGTTAAATGGGGTATCAAAAGTTCTGATTCAGGTCGTATAAGCATCAGGTTATATAGGTATAGAAGTTAGGATTCAGGCTACATAAGTAAAAGCTAGCGATGCCTTTTCCTGGTCTTAAAATCAAGAATCAAACACGGTTTGAAGAGAAAAGGGATTTTAGCTCTGTATTTATTTTAAGGATCCTTAGGTGCACCACGTCCAGGTGGAATGCACCTCAATGCACCCCACAGTGCACACCCACAAAAGATCTGGTATCTCATTATAGGTGTTACTAATTAGCATTTCTATCAAAGATTCCCCAATGAGAGGCTCGATGAGCCCCCCTCCCCAAGGAACCTTCCCCTGGATGGTTCTATCTCAGTTTACAAAATGTGTTCTGGAGAGGACCTTGGGCTCTGGGGCACTCTGATCCCTAACTATGAAGCTTGTAAAATGTTGAGTCTCCTAGCTTGACAAACAAGCCCAAAAATGTAGGCTAAAAACCACTAAGAATACAGAAGTTATAAAAAGGTATAAAAGAAAAGGCAAAAAAATCATCATGGCATCATTGTGATTCAGGCTATATAAGCATAGAAGGCTATGCTTCAGGTTATGTTGATATTCTTCAGGTTACATTGATAAAAAGTCATGATTTGGGTTATATTGATATTAAGGTTACACAGATAACTTATAACCCAAGCTATGTAAGCTTGACCTAAGTTACACTGATGCCTTAAGAGGCCTCCTAGAAACAGAGGCTGGACAGGAGTAAGGGAATAAGGTCGGTATTTATCTGAAAGGCCGTCAAAGGTACCCCTGGGGAGCCAGAGGCTGCTGCCAAGATGGACCCCGAGATGGACCCCAGGTCACGAGTTCTTCACACTTTTATAGGTTTGGTGCATTTGCATATCAGGGTTTATTCTCCAATTAAAGCTTCAGGTTAATGATGTAATATCCCCAAGCTTGCCCCCCCTTTAGAGTCTTTGGTTTACACATTTTGGGCCTAGGAGGGTCTGGGTGTCCTTGGAGAGCAGGCCTGGAGAGGCTTTGTTGTGTCTGCCCAGCAGGAGAGAGCAGAAATGAACAGGCTACAGGAAACCTCAGAGTTACACACTGGGCAGTGCAGGATTTGAAAAATATAAAAGTCAAAACCTAAGGCATCAACATAGACATCCGTAATCAACGGGAGCTGCATGGCTCAACACCTCGGGAAATGGGCGCTGTGCTTCGAGCAGGAGAGAAAAAATTAAAAACCCAAGCAAAAAACCCGATGAACCTTCCTAAACGTGTCGGGCTGGCACGTGGCACGATCCTGTTGAGCTGTTTCGAGGGCAGCATTCCTCATTTCCCCTCACGCCCGGCGCCTCGGCGGGGTGGCGAAGTGTTGGAAGCAGCGTTTGATCGAGGACTTTTATTAAACCCTGCTCCCAGTTGAACCCCAGCAGCCTCTGGATTCTACTGAGTGTGGAATTCCCCTTCATAAATCTGCCCTTAATCCGTTCCTCCCTTCCCTGGTGTTTTATAGGGTCGGTTGGAGGGAGTGTTGGACGAAGACGCCGCCGCTGAGGGACTCCACACCTTGGGCTACTCGGCCCCTGGGACTGAATATGTTTATCTTCATCTGACACTTCCAGTAAGTACAAGGAAAAAAAAAAAAAAAACATCAGTTTAAGGTGTTTCCCTGCACAAATATTTCCTTTTTTTAACAGCAAATAGTTGGCCTAGTAAAAAAAAAAAAAAAAAAAGTCAAGAGAAAGGGTTTTTGTCTCTGCCTGCCAATGCTGTTTCATGCACGGGGTTTTTGATAAGACTCAGAGTGGAGGAGATTTTTTTGGGGGGGGGTTTTTTCCATGTAGTAGCAACAGCAGGAAGGTTTTTCCTTATCCAGGTGTGAAAATGTATCTTCTTGCTTCAGTCAGCTGGAGGAAAAAAGCAGAGGAATGTGTGAAACACCTGAAAATGCTGCGTTCAGGAAGTTAGAATGGTTGTGTCTCCCCAAAGATCTCTGCTGTCCCTCCCTTTTCCATGCAGCTTTGTTTCCCTGGCGTTTTTCCTGACTGCAGCTCTCTTTTTGTTGTTTCCAAGTCCTTCTTTTGACCTTTTCTCCGTTGCTGGCTGCTCTAACATCACTTTCTGTAGATGTCACCCTGTCTGGAGGGACCTCGGGGCACCTCTCCGATGTCTCCTGCTCCTGTGCGAGCTGAGTTTACACAACCAGTTCTTAAAATGATGATTAAAATCCCCTTCCTTTTCCTTTTTCCAGGGTCGTGAGTTGAGTGACATCAACATTCTCTCTGGATACGTTCACCTACAGAAAATGGAGCTTTCCTCCAATAAAATTAATGGTATGGAGTAAATACACCACAAGTTCTTGGGCTGGGAAATCATTTCAGATGAGAAAAGCACTGGAGCACGGAGCTTTAGTGTCACAAAGCCTGGCTGACATTTTAATGGTGTAAAATATTCCAGCTCCACAGAACCAGGCTCGATCTCCTCGGAAATATCCACGGCCCATTAAGACCAGCATGTGTTTAGCAGTGGCAACATGGAGCTTAAACTCTCAGTTTATTACCCAGAGATAAAATCCCAGCAAATATGTCAAGGTTAAGGTGGAGATTTGACAGAATATTTCAAGTTATGCCTGGTATGGTCTTTCCAGCCTTGAGTTTTCCCTCATCAAGGGTGACAAAAGGTAAAAAAATTACATTTTTTACCTTTAGAAAGGTGACAAATGGAGACTGGGATAAACTCCATCAGCTGCTCCTTCCCTCTCTGTCTCTCTCTTTTATTTTTTTTTTTTAATTTAACATCAAGTGGAATAAGCTGTGGTGGGGCAACCACATTATTTCTTTCGAGTCCCTTTCACTTGAGGTGCTGGAGTCCAATAATAGCAGCACTTTTGTAAAGCAGCTCCTCTCCCTGCTCGTTTTAATAAGAGTTGGTTTTTTTTTCTGTGGAGGCCAGATATGAACAGAGCAGGGACTTTTCCATAGCAACCTCTCATTTACTCTTCAGCTGTGGCCTAAATACTTTTCTCCACTAATTGATAACTCAGGACAGAGTGAATCTGTCATTCTAGAGGTGGATAGAATATAAATATATATATTCTTGATTATAGGCAAATCAGTTGACATGATGAAAATTAAATGTAGAACCTGGGTATTTATTCTTTGTGGTTTATAAACCATTTTTTTTTCCTCTAGGAGAAGGTGTTAATAGATCTGATTTCTGCATTTTGGGCATCGCTTTCTGAATGTGCAGCTACAAATTGATTCTTAATTGCTCCAGGATGTAATTATCCCATTTTGCCGTGATGATCTCTGCATTCAGGCACAGGATTTGACATTTTGTTTCATTTCTAGATCTTTCCTGTATCAGTCACATGCCTTACTTAATAGAGCTGAATGCTTCCAAAAATGAACTGACCACATATTTCAATTTTAAACCACCTAAAAACCTCAGGGTAAGTCTGCAAAAAAAAATTACATTTTTAAGGTTTAATTTCAAAGAGATTTTCTGAATCTAAGTTAGATGTTGTATTTGGGCACAGGCAAAAGTCAATTTATATTCTTCCTTATTCTTCTTTCTCACCTCAGTTCACATTTTAACAGCTTTTCCAAATGTTTGGCTCTGTCTTTTATTTATTTATTTATTGTATTTATGCCTTTTATTTATATTTATATGGATATTTGTGTTTATATTTATATGGATATTTCTATGGATTTTATTTATGTTTCTTCATATGGATTTTATTTATGTCTTTTATTTTCTTCCACACTGAACCCCTGCATGTGGTGAGAAGGTGGAGAACACAGCAAAATCCCAGCCACAGTAAGTGCTGAAGAAATAACCCCAACTCCTGTCTTTTTTTTTCCTTTAGGAAGTAGATTTTTCACACAATCGAATCCCAGAAATGCGAGATTTATCAGCATACCACTCACTCACTAAACTCCTGCTGGATTGTATCCTTTGGGGAAGCTTGAACAGGAAAAAAGTTGCTTTTTTTCTTTGCTGTTTCTTCAAATAAAAACCTGTTTCCTTTGTATTTTCCCCTTCACGTCAGTTTTGCCCTTAGAACTGAGATTAAACTGTAATTCTGAGACTGATCTTAATTTACTTAAGCATTAGAAGTTGGCATATTTGGGCAGATTTTCCTGCTAGAGGAACACAAAAACTCCTTTTTGTGTCATGGAAAAGTGAAAGGGGAGATGTCCCACTGTCTCTGCATGGCAGAGGTAATAAATTCTATTAAAAAAGGATTTTTAAATACCAGAGCTTAACAGGGAATCAGCTTGGAACACTTAAATCAAAAAGGAATTTGTTGGTTCATCTTAGCCCCAGCTAATTACGCAGGACAAGGCTGTTTAGCAGCAAAGAATTCTGAAGTAAAGGAAAACTTCCTGGAGTTTTTGAGGGAAGCACATGGAGCAAAGGTTGTTCTGCTCCCCACTTCCTCACTCATCCCAATTTCTGGAATTAGAAACACTTTTCTGGCAGAAACCTGATCGAAACAGGAACGTGTAAATTGACTTTTCAGGGCTGTTTTCCCAAGGCTTTCCTAAAGATTCCTTGTGGAGCTTCACATTGGCTGCTGCCTTCAAATCACATCCTGAGGGCTCCCGAACTTTTCCTTTTTTTCCTTCAGGAACTGCATCCTGATTCTCTGCTCTCTGAAAAGGAGGAGACAGGAGGAATTTTCTGTCTCTTGCCCGTTGCCAGCTGATGTTAATCCAATCCTGTATCACGGGGGAGCACAAAAAGCATTTGCAGGGCACGCAGGTGACATTATTCCCACTTTCCAAAGGGTGCAGGTGACACCAATCCTGGCACAAAATGGCACCGAGCCACTCTCCTTTTTGCAATTCTCATTTTCCATCACGGAGCAAAAACCCTCCAGCAAAATGAAAAAGGGGGAGGGGGGAAAGAAAAAAAAAAAAAAAAATCAAAGATTTGGATTGTGGGTCTGATCTGTAGGGTTTGATTTGGTTTCGTGCAGCTGCCTTGAATTTCTTCATTTGTCCAGGAAGGTGGTGCTGAAATGGGGACAAAAATGGTTTTGTGGACACAAGAGAAGGCCCTGAGACAGAGGAGGGTGAGGGCAGGGTTGGAAATGCAGAATTCAGAACAGCAAACACTCCTCACCAAAGACCTGGCAGACAGAACAATCACATTTTTCATCCTAGATGAAAAAAAACCTCTCTGAAATACCCTGCAGAAGCAGAAATGTTTGGCTTGCATTCACACTGACAGTAATTAAGCTTTCCTTACCATTTTTAAGTGAATTATGATGCAGATGATCAAGTCATTATTGCTTTCTGTGTGCACACCTGCCAGGTTTATGTAGGATTTATAAAGGAATTGTCTGGGATGAACTGCCCAAACCAGAAAGAGACACA
Organism: Dicrurus megarhynchus; assembly: GCA_013399195.1. Taxonomy (NCBI): domain Eukaryota; kingdom Metazoa; phylum Chordata; class Aves; order Passeriformes; family Dicruridae; genus Dicrurus; species Dicrurus megarhynchus. Next base: position 165,131 of record VXAD01009654.1, read on the forward strand.
ACTTGGACAAAAAAATGTGACAATATAGGACAAAAATAGGTGACAAAGCTTTCTATTGAATCATTAAGAGGCTAAAATTGATTGTATTTTTATTCAGTGCTGAGCAATTTGCTGCCTCATGTTGATGCTTGTGGCTTCAACTGTAATTTTTCCTTGTTCAAACTTTTACCTATTCTTTCCTAACCCCAGTCACCAAAGGGTCACATCCCTGGAGCAGAGTTTTACCTCGTTTTGGGCAGATCCAGAGTCAGGTTCCTCTCACTTCATCCATTTAAATGAGAAATTTGGGATGGGTTCCTTGTCCGAGGTGCTTTGTTTAAGGAATTTGAGGAGTTCTGTTAATGCTGAAGTTTGCTGAGAGGAATCCTAACTACTTGTCCTGCTGCTTTTAACTATAATGTTAATTTAAAATACACTTTTTCCTCTCAGGACAGATGGCCAGGGTAGAACAGGTGTAATTTAGACTGAAATAACCCCATAAAATATCACTGGTTGTTATGACTCGAATAATTTGGGTAGGATGCTCAGAGCAGTGGGATTTAAAATTCCTCAGGATGAAGCTTTTGCTGTCCACGCCATAAAACTGGACTCCATTTGCTAATTTACCACCTGATTACCCCTCAGGTTTTGTGTTCAGTTCTTTTTTTTTTCCTGAAAGCTCTGCTTAGATAACGAGATTGAGGAGATCCGAGGGCTGGAGAAGTGTCACAGCCTGACCCAGCTGGGTTTGTCCCACAACAGACTCACTGCCATCAGGGGCCTGGAGAATTTGCCCATCAGAATCCTCAATCTGGTAAGAAAGAAAGAATCCTGATGGTTTTCCTGCCTGTCTCTTATCAATATATCAATACCTTAATAAATATGAAAATAATGACATAATTTTTCAGAGATATCTGCAACACTGTACTTTTTTTTTTAATTAATAATACAGAAGTTGCACAGAAACACAACCCAAACCTATTTTTAATGCAATCCAGCTGCTCTAAAAACAACAGGCTGCTTTTAACAGCTTTTACTTTGTACTAAGAAGTTAAAAATATTTAATGGGACTTTAAAAATAACTCCCAAAAAACCTCATCGCTCCTATTTGGCTGCATTAGTTTTAAGCACCCACATAAATATTTGAAGTGAAGTGAATGAATCCCTTATCAGGAATAGAAATATTCTTTTCCAATCCTTTTAAAAAATTTAAAGATTTTTCTTCTGTTCTGTAGGAATGGATGTGGAAAATACTGACTCAGATTGGCCCTTGGCTGCTTCAGTATTCAGGGAAGGTGTTCACATTTAGCATGTTTTGAATAATATATTCCAAGAGTGTTGATATCATTATATTTCAGATCTAGAATACCTCCAGGAGCTCGCAGGGATTCCCTCAGCGGCGACAAAATGGAATTTGGTCTCAATTTTAGTGGAGAAGATTAACTCAGATTGGCCAAATCCCATCTAAAATGTTCTGAAAGGAGCTTCTAGGAGTGCGAGGATCTTTTCTCTAAATACTTTGAAGCTTTCTCTAAATACTTTGAAGCTCTTTTCTCTGAAAGATTTGAGCCACAGCAAGTCCCTCAACCACTGTGTGCCCTGATTTCCTGGTTTGTTGAAAGGCCTAACGGGAATTCCCTTGGGAATCTCCTCTGTCCAGTGTTGGGAGGTCATGTGAACAACAAAACCTTCTGAATGTCCCTCAGTTTGGTTCTTAGGTGCTGATATCATTACTGATAACACTGCTTATCTCTTTTAATTAGCCAAGGAGAGAGTCACGTGGAAATTATGGAAACGGGCAGATCTTAGTGGAGCATTTTCTTTGGCAAATTAGAATAAAATGCAGGTTTTGGGGTTTGTTTTTTTTTAAATTTTTATCCCCTCTCTTCCCAGTGATTCAGCTTTCTCTTCCATTTTCCCTTGAACATTTTAGGTTGAAAGTTTGGGAGGAGGACTTCAAAACCTGTAAATTCTGCCTTGCTGTACCAAAAACCCTTTATTCCACTCAGGTTTGCAAGGAAAAAGATAAAATAAGAAGCACAGCTTTAATGAACTGGACTCTTAGGAATTTCCTGCTTTGGAAAAAAAAAAAAAAGAGAAAGGATCTACCCCCAAATCCCTTTTGTTCCCAGAATTTTCTGGGCACCTCTGGCCCAGCATTTTGCAACTCCAGCTCCGAGTTGTATCCAATTAACCAGAGGTCTAACGAAGCTCAGGAGCAGAGAGGGAGCCTCCATGCTATTAATAACCTAATTAAACATTTAAAAGTCAGGAAAAATGTCAAGGACAAGACAACTGGATTAACATGAGAGGCAGCTGGCTTGTTTATTTCAACAGTTCCTAAATATTTATTAATAGGAGATGAGGCTTCCGAGCTTTCAGCACAAGGTGAGGCTGACAGCAAAATAAAACTTTGCAAGGTTATGGAGAAAGAATCCTATGGAGAGGCCATCTGGGAATGTGTGAGAATCACTGGGACAGGGATGAGCAGGGAATTGTTGTCCCTGCTTGGAGTTTGTGGCAGAAATGAGGCTCTGATTTGTGAGAAATGAACCCATCTGGAGGCCGGTGAGAAATCAGGGCCTCGTTTCAAAAAAGGCTGAGAGTTGGTTATGGGTTCTCAAAAGTTTGGGTCATTTCATGTGTGAAAGTCTGGAAGAACTTACAGGAAAGAAGGGGGTTTTTTTTTAATTATTATTTTTTAAACATTTCTGTGCTGTCACTGACAGTGAATAAAGCCCTCACTTTTTGTGCATTAACAGGAATTTATGTATTCCTGAGAGATTTTTGTATCTTATCAGGGAATCATTGAATCATGAAAGGTTTGGGTTGGAAGGGACCTTAAAATCACCCAGTTACAACTTCAACACCTTCCACTGTCCCAGGCTGCTCCAAGCCCCAGTGTCCAGCCTGGCCTTGGACATTCCCAGGGATTCAGGGCAGGCACAGCTTCTCTGGGAATTCCAGCCCAGCCAGGAATTCCTTCCCAATATTATCCCTGTGTCACTTTGAAGCCATTCCCTGTGTCCTGTCCCTCCAGGCCTTGTCCCCAGTCCCTCTCCAGCTCTCCTGGAGCCCCTTTAGACCCTGGAATGTGCTGGAAGCTCTCCCTGGATCCTTCCCTTCCCCAGGTGAGCACCCCCAACCCTCAGCCTGTCTCCTCTATATCCTACCTTAATTTTTTTCATTATTTATTCTGCAATCACGAGTGTAAATAGAGCCATGATTACAGAGGGAAATTCAATGTATTTATGTATATATATTCCATAATTTTCCGTGCGTCTCTGCGTTCTAAATTTTGAGTTGGGTGGTGACAGGAGTGTTCTCGGGGCCAGGATCAGCTTTTAAAAAATGTTAGAGAGCTCTTTTTGTTGCTGTTGTCTCTTCAAGGTGAGTTGATGACAAGCTGATCAGCAGAGAGTCGATTCCTTTTTCCAGGAGCTGGAATGCGTCGCATCGGGATGTGCACAAGGCTAAATGCATAAAGGCCTCTTTGTGACAGGATTCTCCATGACAAAGATTCCTCAAATCCAACAAATAACTTTTTTTTTTCACCCCCCTCCTCAGGAATGTTGTTTTATCTGCAGTTTCTCTGCTTTCATTTTTTTCCTTAGAGTTTTAACCGGATTGAGAAGGTGACGGGGCTGAAGAGCTTGAAAAGCCTGCAGAAGGTGGATCTGTCCTGCAATAAAATAAACAGCCTGCAAGGCTTGGAGGAACATGATACCCTGGAGGTGATCGACCTGCAGGATAACCAGGTACCACGCTCCAGACTGAGCTCAGCTTCTCCTAACAACACGTCAAATTTGAATTTTTTAAAACTCAATTCCTTGGAGGGACCCAAAAAAATCATCCAGCACTGCAAGAAATGAATACTAGGAAAGATCTTTTCCTTTGGTGTTTCCCATGTTGATTCCTGGTGTCCTCTCAACCCTTACTTAATATCTTGGGTGGGTTTCTCTTCACCCAGGTGTCCCTTTAGTGCTCTCACACATCAAGAACTCGCAGTGCTCCCCTGGCTGGATCAGCCAGGGATGAGTTTGCAGCTTTTCCAGTTTGATTATTCCAGAGGATCTTTACTTACACCACAGCTCTGCTGCTGCCAGCCCTCGGGGGGCGTTTCTTAATATCTCTCAGCCCGATTTTATGGCCACAGATTCTTCTGAGCTCTCAGCTGGAAACTCCCTGGAAGGCAGAACTGCAAGAACTCTCTTTAAAAAGTGGCTTTTGTCATGCAGCACAATTTTCTGTACTGGAAGTACAGTGGCACCATCCAACTCATTTGAATTTTGAATGCCAAGCCAAATATCCCCAATAATTTCGATATTGATCTTCCAGCTTCCTTAACTGAAAAAAAAACCCCCATCAATTCAGGAATCCCTTTGACATCCCAAAGACAGATCTGTGAAAAAAAAAAAAAAAGAAATCTAAGAAAATAAAAATACAAAGCAGCAGTGGAACATTTTCTGTCATTTCTCCCCACTCACAAGACAGATTTAGAGGATTTAATTCAAGTCCCTGTGGATTCTTTTTCTCCTTGTGTTTAGGTTGACATTTAAAGGTACCTCAATTGCAGCAGACAGGAAACTCTCTAATTATTAACATTAATAACACCACTTCCATTGCCTTATTTATTTTCCACTGTTCTTTAACAGCACATAAAAACCTCTTAATTTTACCTCATCAAAACTTGCCTCTTTGAACGATGTTGTTGCAACTGTTTAATGAGTCACCCTTTTTTTGAACGTTGCCTTCTGAAGAATAATTTAAAGGGGAGTTTTAATTAAGTAGAACATGGAGTTACTTCAGCTCAGAACCCCTCAGAATGATCTTAAATTCTTGATTTTTCAAAAATGGGCACAAGAAGTTTATCTGCAAACCAAGTGTCTTGTAAACATTCAGTGATTTTCAACTGGAATTCTGGGATTTATTTAAGAAATCCACTCAAATCACATTTAACTTGGTCAAAAGTGTCCTGGGTGGGCTTCTTGCTGTCTCAAAGTGAGTTTTGGGTTGGCTGTGGTTGAGGTTTCTGGTTTTAGACACTTTACAAGGATTGAGTACAAATTAGGGAGAATCTGAAGTGTTTTAGGTTCAGTTGGGCTTTCAGTATTTAAAAGGGGCTGATAAAGGAGATGGAGAGGGACTTTTTACACAGAAAAATACAGACAGGAGAAAAGGGTTTTACACTAAAAGAGGAGGGATTTAGATGGGATCTTGGGAAGGAATTGCTGGCTGGGAGGGTGGGGAGGGGCTGGGCTGGAATTCCCAGAGCAGCTGTGGCTGCCCCTGGATCCCTGGAAGTGTCCAAGGCCAGGCTGGATGGGGTTTGGAGCAGCCTGGGACAGTGGAAGGTGACACTGGATGGGTTTGAAGGTCCTTCCAGCCCAACCCATTCCAGGATGATTCTCTGATTTCATCTTTCAGCAGTGAAGGAAAACCAGTTTTTTTTTGTTTGGGGCACACAAACCTTGATTAACCCCAAAACCTGAGTGCCCAGCTTTCCTTTGTGCACAGATGAGACCACAAATGGACCGGACCCTCCAGACCTCCTGATTTATCCCTCTGGATACATCCAAGGACAAAAATCCTGCTCCTTTTTAGCCAAGTGCTGCAAGTTCTGTAGGACAAACTTGAACTTCAGTGAAAAGAAACTCATAGAATGATTTTTTTTTTTTTTAAACTACTCAGCCAGAGCACGAATTTAACTGCAGAATTGCCTCACTTAAGCACATCAGCACATAAAAGCCAAATGTGTTAGGGCTTGACATTTGAAAGAACTGGAAAAATGCAGGTGCTTGGAAATTGCTGTGTGCATTATCCTGCTGCTCCAGCTCACAGCCCAGTTGTCTCTTTTTGTGCCTGGAAGTGCCTCATTGAGTGCAGTTAACTTGTAAACCCCTTTTGTGACTTGTAATGATTTTTGTTTTTTTTTTTCATGCCCAGATTTGAAGAGAAGGGATTAAAATACTTTCTTTCCCCCCCCCAGTCCCCCTGCAGAGTTCTCGTGGATTCTGTTGCTGCTGATTTATGCTCTCTTTCTGTCCCTCGTCAGGTGGCTGAGCTGAGTGAGCTGAAATGGATTGAAGATCTGCCTCTCCTCAGAGTTTTAAATCTTCTCAAAAACCCTCTACAGGTAAGCAAGAACCAAAAATGAGAAATGAAACCTGATGGTTTGGAGCACACCAGAATCCTTTTAGCCTCAGTGTCTGTCTCTAGAAGTGGACAGATCATTTGTCCTGAGGGATCCAAGACAATTCTATCCCGACTCGTGTGATTTCCACATTTTGTATGAATTTTACAGTCATTTCCGATGCCAAAAAGAAGAAAAATAGTTTAATTTTTTCTTGTAATTGCCAGGTTTTTATTGGTTTTTATGAGACTGGTCTGACATGGCACACAATGAAATTAGCAGGGAAAAGTACCTGAAATAAACTTCTCCCGGATTTCCATCATCTGAAAGGCTTTTCCTGCTCAGATGTCCTTCTCCTAAGCAAAGTCTGATCATATCCCTATTTAATTTCCCATCTTGGTCTTTTCAATATTGTGGTTACAAACTTTTGAACAACTCAGCTCCCGCTGCAGCAGCTGAGCTTGTGATGGGTCAGTTTGGGCAGTGTTTTGACACCCTTCAGGGTAAAAAACCTTTTCTATTGCAATGTATTAAGGCCAATTGAATTTCAACTGATTGGAATTAAATATTGGCTGGGTGAAATTAAGGATTTTTTTGTCAAAATGGAAACTTTGTCCCTCAGCAACAAGGAGATTATTGGCTCTCGGCGATTTTCATGTTGCTCCAAATCACAGAGCTGGATCTCAAGAAGGTTTCAGTGGAAGAAAAGGTAAGAAAACATCATTTCATCGTGGGATTTTTCTAAATAAAGAAGATAAAATCTGTGCTTACAGCTGTAGCAAACCCCCTCCCCCAAAACCTGCTTTACAGAAATTCTCTTGGGTTAGAAACCTTCCCCTGGTGTGGTTCCTTAAGTGGAATTTGGTTGCTGCATGCCCTGTGTGTGCCCAAGCCATGCTGAAACTGCTGTATTTCAGGGAATTATCCTTTCCAAACGATCCTTTTAGGAAATCCATCACTCCCAACTTCAGCTGTATAAATTTTGGAGTTCTTTAGTGCCAGGCTCTCTTCCATCCTGAACACACAGATGATGATACCAGAGTGTAATTCACCCCAACTGCCCAAGATGTTGATCTTACTCTTTGTCTTGTGTACCAGCCTGTTTTCCTCTCAATATAATTTTGAATATATTAATGAAATTTTTTCCTTCTCTATGGACTGTAAAAGAGTGACTGGTTTAGACCAGCATGTCACTTCTGAGTGATAAAAGCTATTCCACAAAATCCTCTCCTCACGTTATTTTAGGACGCCTCCTCTAGCCTCAAGAATTCTCTTGCCAAACTGAATTTGGAGTCACCAGCTCTTCTGTCCCACTGACGCCAAATGGATGTGCAGGGATGTGGGTTGGATCGGGAGTGGGGTCTGGAAGTGGAATTCCTGCTTGTCCAACTCACCACCTTTGCTTCTCACCATGGAATAATCTTGCAATTAAAGAGCTGAACTTCCCCCAGGATAGCCTTGCCCAGCTGATGTGCACCAGGCTGCACCCACCGTGCTCCCAGCCACTAATTCAGAGCAAAGGACCACTAAATCAGAGCGAAAACGAAATTATTTCCCTCCTCCTCCTTTCCCCCGGAAAAGTGGGGACATGGAGTTCTGAGTACTGAATGTTTCCCTATTTCACTGTTCTGCTGGCTAATTCAGGCATGGCTGCCACAGAACCATGGAATTCCAGGCTGGAAGGGACCTCGTGGATCATCTGGTCCAGCCTTTTTTTTTTTTTGGGAAAAGCACAAGATGGCCCAGCCAAATCCTACAAGTGACCAGCATTAGGGAATCCACCACTTCCCTGGGGAGATTATCACGGAATCCAGAACGGTTTGGGTTGAAAGGGACCTTAAAGCCCATCCAGTCCCACCCCTGCCATGGGCAGGGACACCTCCCACTATCCCAGCTTGTTCCAAGTCCCATCCAACCTATTCCTGATTATTCCAATGGCTGATGGGTCTCACCGTGAACATTTTATGTCTCGTGTCCCGTTGGAATTGCCACAGTCGTTCTTAACCTATTTCTGAGTGTGCAGCATTAATAACCCCCAACATGCACAACTCATTAGTGGTCAGCAGAGCTTCCAACAGAATGGATGGAGGGAATCCTTGGAGTCTGAGTGCTCTCCCTCCCAGGAAAGACAGGAATGCGTTTTCAGGAGTTTGCTCACTTTGTTAATGCCCATCTTGTTCCTTTTCTGACAAATAAACGAGTGGCTTCGGTCCCCAAGGATTTGAGTTTGGCACCTTCCACCAGCGCTGAGAGGATGCAAATTAATGGATAATTAAAACCTAAGCGAAATTGCTTCGCATCCTATGTGGCATCCTGTTTTCTTCCCGGGAAAAGGTTGAATCTATTAAAGATGGTGAGCAGTGTCTGGCTGCCTTCCATCCATCTCTCAAATCATCCTTCAATCCCTTGAAAAGATTTCTGCTCCCAGCCAAGCCCAGCACAAAGCCTGACCCTCAGGAACACAAAGCCATCATTATTCCTGGTGATCTGCCAAGCCTTTTGCAGCTGGAGACAATTCCACCACTTCTCCCTTCCTTTTTCCCCCTCCCTAAACTGTGGGAACAGGTCGCTGCCGTGAACCAATGGGACCCTCCTCCAGAAGTTGTGGCTGCTGAAGATCACAGGATTCACGTTTTGTCCAACATTCCGCAGCCCCAGAGAGTCCTGGACAGGTGAGTTCATTTCCCAGCTGCTCCTGACGGTGGCACTCAAGTAAAGCAGAATATTGTCCCATTCAGAGGGAGTTTTGTTTTTTTTTCCAACTCCTGCAGGATTCTGTCAGCAGCCTGGAAATGAGGCAAATCTGATTTGGTTCAAATTGATTATGAAACGAAGCTCGTCATTCACCTCTAAAGTCTGAGACAGATTGTCCACGGCTCCACTCCCTTTCCCCAATCTGTTGGAGCAGATGGTCATTTGCACCACAAATGAGAGATGCAAAATTCCTCTCCCTATCCAAAGGCACTGGAAAAATCCCTGGAGGCAGCAGAGAGCTGGGAAACTTCTCCTTCCCGTTCTGCTGACGCCTCCTCTCCCCACTGCTGGCATCCTGGTGGGATAAAATGATTTTATTTGGAGGGTTTTGGGGCACATTTCATATTCATAAGGGGAAATTTCCAAGTTTTACTGGAAGGAGGAGATGATGCCAACTTCCACTAAAAGCATGGAAGGGAGAGGCAGGTGGATGCTCTTTTTCCACTCTCACCATTCCTTCACCAGGTGACTTCTCCCAGTCTGGTTTCTCCTCTGAAAAACGGGATTTTTGCTGCTCTGCAGTTGTGTTACGATATTTGAGGAATCCTTGGAAAATTCCTTCCACGTTCCCTGATGGAATACACTATAAATATGTGTGGATTATTATTGTATGGGCTGCAGCGGGCACTGAGATCAACTTTTGTGCCCCACGCCCCGTTTTGGTGCTGAATGAATTCTGAACTGAGTGACCTGATTGAAGATCCAGGATTAGTAACTCAGAAATTTGTATTTTGTATTGTGACCCTGTTTTCTGGGATCATCCACAAAAAAACAGGAGCCTTCCCAGTGGTGACAACAGCTCTGGGAGTTCTTAACAGCCTATTAAAAACAAAACCCCAAAGACTGATTGATTTATTTTTGCACGGATGGAGATTTCTTAAAATAAAACAAACCACAAAATTGGCTTATTTTTCTTTAAAAAAACCCCAAACAAACCCTAAAGGCATGGATTTTTTCCAGGGCTGTGTTTAAATATTTACTCAGTGGGTTTTGGATGTGTGTCCTCATCGCTGGAAAGGAGGAATTCTGCCTTGTGCCAGAGGAATTGTGCACACAAACACAAAAACATCAGCCCAGCCTTTGTGGGACGGCCCCAAAAATCATTAACGATGCCTCCAACGCTGGCCCGTGCTCAGCTGGAAAGCACTCAGGAATCATTAATGAAATCTCCCTAATGATGATGCATTATTGCCTTTTCCACCCTAAAATGCTTTTTTTTTTTTTGGAACCAGATTGGGGGAGTTCATTTGCATCTCTCTTTCTCCACGAGGTGATAATTAATTCTGGCTTAGCGATATCTTTATTATCACAAACAAAACCTGAAAACAAAGCCAAAGGTTCTATTGTTGCCTGGCCTGCAGGCACAAAACATTGAATTTCCTGTTCTTTTCTCTCTGTCTCTCTTTGTGATTTTCTCTTTAATTATGTGGTAACACACCAGCGAATATTATGGGTATTTTCCCCTCCTGGAAACACAGGTGACATTTGAAAATGTTGCTCAGAGTGACAACAGCTCCAATTTAACAGCAGAGGCTTCTCCAGGCTGTTGGGCCAGGACTGGATGATTTTTGGTCGCTGCCTGTTGAGGATGAATCCATTCAGAGAAGAACCAGAGCGTGATTCTTTTGGACAATTAAAAGAATTAAGCATTGGAACAATTTGCCATGAGTTCTCCACAAGTGGAAGGTCTTTAATTAAAATATGATCGAATGGAACCCCGTGTATCAGGCTGGAAACAGGAACTAACTTGGGGAATTCCTGTAGCCAGCAGGATGAGGGGAGGAGGATTTAGATCATCAAAATAGTCCCTTTTGGCCTTAAAATTTATTAATCTTTCACAGCAATGCCCACAAAGATAAAGAAAGTTGAAAAACAAACCCAAAACTTTTTTCCAGAATCTTCTTTCAAGCTGTAGGAACCCTCAAACTTTTCGTTTTGAGAACCAAGAAGTGGTGATGTAATGAAAGACAGAATTATGGAAATGTTCTCCCTGTTCTCCTGCTGAAATCGTAAATCCCAGGAATCTGAGGACCTGGGGAATTCGAGCAGTGGGAATTTATTCCAGGGGATTTGAATTTGGAGCGTGATCTTGTCGAGGGATGATGATTTATTGGGATGTTATTGGGTGGAACACTTCCTCATGGAAGGAAAGATGCCAGAGGAATTCTGCATTTTCCAAGCCTGGAACAGCTTCTGTGCAGGGAGAAGGAAAAAATTCCTTATTATAAGGACTGGGGAGGCCCTGGCACAGGATTCCCAGAGAATTCCCCATCCCTGGAAGTGTCCAAGGCCAGGCTGGACAGGGCTTGGAGCAACCTGGGATGGCGGAAAATGTTGTGAAGGTTTGGAAGGAGATGGGCTTTCAATTCCCTTCCAACCCAACCCATTCCATGATTTTATGTGGAAAACAAAGGTTCTGCCTTCCCAGCCCTGCCCTGCCATGATTATTCCCAAAGGGAATGAACTTGAGCAAGAAAAAAACCCCTTTCTGCAACATCCTGATCGGTTTTGAACCCTACTCACTTCAGCTTTTTTCCCACCTCTGAAATGGTTCTTTTATTTTTTTAATTTTTTTTTTGAGATTTTTTTAAATGTATTTTTACCTTCTGCAGGATCTTAATGCATTGTGCTAATGAGCTTTTGGTGCTAATTATATCCATGTAGCCTGGTGGGTAACAGAGCTGCTTTGCTGCTCTTAAAATAGGAGGAAAGCCATGACTTTGGAATTTTTTTTTCCCCTCCATGTTTATATGGGAATGTTGTCCTTACTTCTTACAGAATGAGTTAGTTGTGAGAGGAATGGTAAAAGAAATATATTCTCTTTTCAGGTGCCTGTTTTAAATCCCATTAAATGGACACAGTTTTCTTTCACTTCAAATTTAGTTAAAATGATTAATTCATTAAAAATCACTGAGTTTTGGAATGATTTCAATTATTTATTACCTATTTCCTAGTGGAATAATCTTAAAATCGACCTGAGCACCCACAATTCTATTTTTAGCTGCCTAAATAAATTGCTGGACACTCAGAAGTGCAGAAATCCTCTTCATTCTCCTTATTTACAGCTGGAAGTGGAAAATCCTCAGCTCAGCGTGGAGAAAATGGAGAGCTTTGGATTTTTGCAGCACTTTGGGTCCTTTCATTGGGGTTTTATTTGTGGGTTTTTATTTGAGTTTTAAAGATCTGAGTGGGGTTTTTGTGCTGGATTGAAGAATTTTTACACCTGCACCTGGCAGGAGAGTGGCAAAATCTGCAGGATTGGGTCCAGGTTTATTGCAGTGATCCTGCTCATTCAAATATTCCCATCTCTGGAAAACTCCTCAGCAAATCCCAGCCCTTTAGGAAAGGCTGGAAATCAGAGAGATTGGAGGAAAAATGGCATTGTTCCTTTAATCCAGATTTTCGTGCTGTTTTTACGTTTAGAGCACCTCAAACCCAGCCCTGAGTTTTGCCTCCACTGCCAACAACAGGAGATGAGTTGAAGCAGGGATAAAATCTCCATAAAGGTTTATTAAAAGTTGCTGAAATTTGATTTTTAGGTGATTTCATGCCCTCATGTGTTTGTGTTTTCCTTTCTTGTAGCACTTTGCCTGATGCTAAGGATCCCTACCCCATGCTGGTGTTGCTGGGCCCTCTGGCCTGTGGGAAGAGGGAACTTTCTCTCAAGATCTGCAGGCAGTTCAAGAATTTCTTCAGATTTGGGTAAGTCCTGCTCCCTAAATTAAAAAAAAACAAAAACACCAGGGGATCAAGGCTGGAATTGCTGCTGGTTTGGTTTGTGGGTTTTTTTTTTTAAAAAAAAAGAAGTTAAACACAACCAATAAATGCTCATTTTGCTGCGTTTTCTCTCTTCCTGAGGCTTGACTGCCTGAAGTCATCAGGGAGAGAAAAGTTATTGAAATGATAAAATTCTTTTCAAAGGTGAACAGCAAACAGAAACAAAAACAAAAACAACCCAAACCAACAAACAAAAAACAAACCAAAAAAAAACCTAAATCCCCAAATAAACCCAAAAAACACAACAAAACAAAAAAAAACCCACAAAAAGCCCCACGAAACCAAAACAACAACAAAAAAACACCAAAAAATGCCAACAAAAACCCCAACAAAACCAAAAAAACCCCAAAAAACCCCACAACGAAACAAAAAAAAGACCACCAAAAAAACCCCACAAAACCAAAACAACAACAAAAAAACACCAAAAAATGCCAACAAAAACCCAAAAAATCAACAAAAACCAAAAAAATACCCCAAAAAACCCCACAACAAAACAAAAAAAAAGACCACCAAAAAAACCCACAAAAAAAGCCCCACAAAAACCCAAAAATGGGCTATTTAGTGCTCTTTTGGTTGATCTCTTCTATCTGAGCACCTTTCAGACCCCACCACGGGCTGGGAGGACAAATCCTCCCCGCTGGAAAGGCCTGGATTAGGATCCTTGGTGCTCCCTGAGGATTTAGGGGAGAGAAACTCTCCTTTTCCAAAGGAAATTCAGGCTGGCCCAGTTAAATCCCTACTGTCTGATACCTGATTTTGGGTGCTGCAGGACGTTCCTTCAATGCACCCAGCCCGTTTTTCCCAGTTCCTGATTTCCATAGGTCCTGGAGAGCTCTGTATTCCCTTAATTCTCCATTTTTTATTGCACTCATTTATCCACTCCTTTTCTTTTCTTAAGGGAAGATCTGTTATGTGCCTGTAAAAATCCCTTTTTTCCCTTTCTTTAAAGCTCTATTTTGAAAGGCTACGTTGGAAATGACAAAATAAATTCGACCCCAATTGAAATTTTCCAAACACTCCGCAAGGGGATTTTTTTTTTTTTTAAAAGCTTTGCTTTTATATTGTGTGTTTTATTTCCTACAACTTCCACGCATGAGGGGAAGGGGGGAAAAAAAAATAAATAAATGAGAGACAGAATCTCAACAGAGCAGAAAATTGCAACCATAAAGCAAAGTTGTATTTTAATTATTCAGGGGGGAGATGGCGGCGATTTTATGGCTCGCACTTGGAAATTTCAAACATTCTGCTCATTAAAAATGGATTTCATGCAAGGTACCCCGGCAGTTTGAATGTAAACATGGCCTTGCAATTAAAAAGGGGTTGGAATGGATGAAAGTGTTGCAAGAAATGAAGCGAAATTGGCCCCTCCAACCATCTGGCTCGTGCTCAGCAGTGACCTTTGAAGCTCGGTGTGTTGGTGTCACCTCGGAAAAAATCAGGGGGGATTTCACAGAGCCCGCGTGGAGCTCGCTGCTCTCGTTTGCTGAGGACAAAAAGTGCCACCCTCTGATGCTGTCACTGAATTCCTCAATGGTTTCCAGCCTGGAATAAATGAGCAGAAAGGGCAACAAACGAGGAGAAAAATCGGATTTCCAAACAGAGCCACGGAATGCTTCAGTCTCAAATTGCTGCCTGTGTTAACTCAGCTGGTTTTTTGATTGGGTTTTTTTTGGTTTTGGTGGGTTTTTAGTGTTTTATCCTGGTGGGAAGCTCAGGTAGCTGAGGTTTATCCTTATGGGATGGCAGGGAATTACTTTCCCTGCCTTTTATCCCACTCATCCCCCCAGGTTTCAGGATTGTTTCTCCCCTTCCCATTAGGGGTCTGTTTAAAAATTGGACTTTAGAGCTCTTTCTTAACCTCACAGTTCAGCCCAACTCCCACTCTCCTTTTTCCACGTTTAGGATTGGACTTTATATCATCCCCAAGCTGACAGAAGTGGGGAAAAAATGGATTCATCATTTCTCAGTTCCAGGCTGCTGTGACAGCTTCAGTTCAGGCCACCCCAGGCTGGGGGGGTGGATTTACAGCCAAAATATCACGTTACATTTAACTTTTTTCTTTTGGTGTATTTATGGGTTAATCTTTCAAATCTGCAGCATTTAGGGGTGTGATTTGCACCTCTTTCTATTTCTCGTATTTCTTCGCTCCTTAAAAATACAATTATTTATAGTTTCCTTGCTTTCCCTTCCCGTTCCTATTCCGTAGCTGCTGCTGTGATTGAAAACAGGTTATTTCTTTATTATCCCATAAATCTCCCAGGCCCTGCCACACCACCAGGACAGCTTACTTTGGGGAAGAAAACAGACTTGATTATTATTTCATTTCTCAAGGAGAGTTTGACGAAATGGTGAAAGCAGTAAGTACCTGACTGCTCTCCTTGTAGCTATTTCCTGCTCCCACAATGAACTCAACTTCTCTGTCCAGGCCTGATTTATTTGAGGTTTTATATTAACTTTGTGCCTGGGTGTGAATGTTTATTCACTCACAGTTGTGTTGTTTAAGTTCACAGACAGCAAGCACAAATTTCTTTGTATATTTGTGCTGTCTTGTCTGCCATAAATGAGTTTCTAGAAACCAACAAATGGGCAAAATGGTCCGTGGGGAATATTTAAATAATAGTATCCTGTAGAAATAAATTCATTTTTAGACACAAATATGGGGCGGGGCAGGGGGAGGGCAGTTTCTTGGTTTTATTTTTTCAACATTTTCCAGCAACCTTGTAGGGAATTCCTTGGAAGTTGAGCAAATCCTCCCTAAAGGAGTGGGGTTTCTCTGGAGGTTTTCTGCCTCCAGCTGCTCTTTTTGATGCCTTTTGCTTGCCTTGAAAAGCCACAGCAGAGCCCAATATTTGTATTTATAAAAAAAGGGGGAGCCAGCAGAGTCTGAAACAATTGATCTGACCTTTAATGATAACAATTATCAAGGACTTCAATTTCAAAAGCTTTATAATCGTTTTTAGAATTATTATAAAATAATCTGCTTCCATCTCTCCAGGGCTGCAGGTTTCAGGTTTGAACTTTGGAATGCTCCAGCCAATTCCCCGTTCTCCTTGCCAGATGTGTTGCAGTCCTTCCTTTTCCTTGGAATCTCCCGTTTTCCATGGCCTGGCCCTTGGAATCTCCAATTTTCCATGGCCTGGCCCTTGGAATCTCCCGTTTTCCATGGCCTGGCCACGTGGTTTGATGTAAAATCACCAGAAGGATGCCCCTTGCTTTGGATTTTCCTTTGCAGCGGGAAGGAATCACCCAGGAATGCTGTCAGTGCTCTGTTCTCAGGATCCTGGAATTCGATAATCCACGAACAAGGCACAAGCCCAGCTCTGGGTGCTCCTCTCTGCTAATTGCTAAATCTCTCACTGCCCTCATTAATGCTGATTTAAACAGGAGGAAACTCCGTGGGGAGAGAAAACAAAGAAATCCAGAGTGATCCACTCATTTAAGGAAGTTGTTCCCCTAGGAACATTTCCTTTGGCATTATCCTTGTTCTGAATTCCAGGGGAAGTTCCTGGCAACCTACAAATACAGTGGCCACTGCTATGGCCTGGGAAGAGACACTGTGGAATCCATTGCCAGGGAGGGGCTGGCTACCTGTGTGCACCTGGAAATAGAGGTGAGGATCACCCGTGTGCGACCATTTCTTCACGGCATTTGGGCCAGCGTGAGAGGGAACAGCCTCAAGGTGTTCCAGGGGAGGGTTTGGTTGGATATTATGGAAAATTTCTTCCTGGAAAGGGTGGTAAAGGATTGGAACAGGCAGTGGTGGAGCCCCCATCCCTGGTAGTGTTCGAGGAACACGAGGATGTGGCACTTGGGGATGTGGGGCAGTGGTGGCCTTGGAATTGCTGGGGGAATGATCTTAGAGGGCTTTTCCAACCTTGGTTGAGTCAGAAGGATCCCTCTGTTGGTTTGTTTTTTCTCAATTTTAAATTTCTGGCCTATTTTTTCAACCTTCAGCAGCCTCATCTCCCCACAGCACCCCCAGCACTTCCCATCCCAGCACCCTCAGTTTTCCAGCCATGAGCTTCCCACCCATCTCCACCCTACAGCAGGACCAGTCCACCCCTAAAAACCCGTTTCTCCTTTGCTGATGAAGCCACAGAGGGTTTGTGCAGCTCTGAGGCGATATTTGGGGCAGAGCTATTAAAAAACACAATTTTTTTGAGGGGTTGCTTTTCCCTCACTGAGATTTCTCAGGTGCACGTGCACCAGTGGAAGAATCTCAGAATTTGGGCCATGTTAGGAAACTGAGCTACAAAGTGTCAAAAACCATCTCTTGGAACCCCAAAAGCTGAAGGTTTTAGCTAATTTTCTAACTATACTTCTAATTTTTAGCTAATTTTCTAACTATACTTCTCCTTTTTAGCTAATTTTCTAATCGTACTCCTCATTCTCTTAGATCAACCTTTACTAGCGAGGTGAGGTGACAAAAAGGAAAGACTCGCTGCATTTCCTTCCAAATTATTTCTTCAGAATGAGCTCTGTCCATGGGAGATTCCAAAATGGGAGACTCCACAGAGTGCCTGGAATGTGGCACTGACTGAAACAGCAGGGAATAAAAAGAAATGCAGGACACTGCAGTGCTAACACAGGATCCTGAGCTAAGCATCCCGATCAAAACCTGACCCTAAATGTCATGAATTACAGGATGATAATTTTGTTTGGGAAACCGGTGATCAAAATTAAAAAAAAAACCTGATTTTCAGTTGAGTACCTTGGTGTTCACGAGGAGTTTGGGCCCAAAATAAATCTGTGCTGGCTGGCACGTAAATGTACGAATCACACACCAGTGGCGTGGCACTAAAAGAATAAGCGGCTCCTTGCTCAAATGAGCAAAAATTTAGTGCTGCAATGCAGCTTTTAAGTGCCTGTGGCTCAGCTGATATTAAAGAGCAAATTAATAACTTCATCTCTGGGTAGCTCCATCTCCTTTTTCCCCTCAGTTTTGACAGAACTGTGAATCACCCTCGGTCTCCACTGATAGGCACCGAGTTTGTTCGTTGTCTTGCCAGGCAGCTCTTAAATTTACAAGGCAAGAAAAATAGGAGATTAAATGTGATGGAATGGGGTGCCTTTTCAAGCTGTCAATTCCTCACCGAAGCAGATGCGTTATCAAATAATTTAGGAGAAGGAACTTGATGGAACGTGGTGTTTATTTGTGAGGCGACCAACCATAACTTTTCCTGGGAATTACCAAAGCTGCTCTTGTGGACAGGCAGCTAAACCCCCTTTGTCACGGAAGTTTTAGGATCACGCAGGAATTATGCCAAGTTTTGTAACACCGAGGGCTCTGAGAAACAATAATGGTGAGTTAGGGGTGGGAGTAGAAGGTGCTGAGTCTGTTGTCTGCTGCAGGGCTTGTAACAAAAGAGATTCAGCACTATTAAAAGGAATTTTAATTGTGGGCCGTGGGCCGAGACTGAAAATTTAGAGCTGTTCGTTCCCTTTAATCTAGAGTCTATCTCGGGCTGACAAAGGAGACTGACACCGATTTTAAAAGTTAAAATCTTGCTGAGCCTACACTTGGAGTCAGAGAGGCTGCTGTGAGGCTGGCCCTCAGTTCTGTGTGGGATTAAATGTTTGGGGCGCTTCCCCTTTGCTCTGGGAGCCACCAATGCCTGCAGAGCAACTTCCAACCAATAATTCAGGATAAACACAGAGAAAAAACTCAGCTGCACATGCAACAAACACTCAGTTTCAGGAATGTGTGGGATTAAATGTTTGGGGCGCTTCCCCTTTGCTCTGGGAGCCACCAATGCCTGCAGAGCAACTTCCAACCAATAATTCAGGATAAACACAGAGAAAAAACTCAGCTGCACATTCAACAAATGCTCAGTTTCAAGGAAAAACCATTGTTCTTCTGCTTCATTTTCAAGGGTGTTCGTAGCTTGAAAAAAACCTACTTTAAACCCAAGTACATCCTGTTGGTACCAAAGGACAAAGGGAAATATGAGGAACATCTGAGGAGGACAGGATTGTTCACCAGGCCGCAGATTGTAGAGGCAGTGTCCAGAGTGGACATGTACCTCCAGATAAACCAGGATTTCCCTGGATACTTCGATGCAGTCATCAACACGGGTGAGTTAATTGCTGGATGGGATTTCCTTTGGGATAATTAGGAGTTGAGGATGGTGGGTGGTAGAAGAGAATCCTTCTCTCATTCATTCTCACCAATCACAATTTGTGGAGGTGATTTTTTGGGGATTCACCACAGAGCAGAGTGGTTTGAAATATTGCAAGCTTGTAAACGTGCCATACAGAGCTCACAATTTAATTATGGCCCTAACAAAATAAAGAGATAGGAAAATATTTAGGTGAGTGCAGCGCCTGAATTTCAGCTTTCCTTGAATGTGCTGTTCATGAAGGTGAAGGTTTTTTCTCTTCAAGAGACGTGCTGGATAAGTTAAAAACTTATTTCTGCATCAAACTCGTGTGATTCGAGTTTTTGCACTGGCAAAAGGTTGGGTTTTATTCCGTTTCTTTTCTCTCTCTGCCATGAAATGCATTTCCCTCTGTGCAGATGAGCTGGATGAGGCATTCACAGAGCTGAGCCTCCTTGTGAAGGTCAACCTGGGCTTGAAGCCACCCGGAGTTTTTGACAGCGCTCAGGATATCAACAGCAGGGCAGGTACTGTGCCTGGCACCCACTGCTTTTATCAGCAGAACATCCCTTTTTGTTGGTAAAAGAGTTGAAATCTGTAAATGATACAGCCTGTGAGACCTGAAACCTCCTCGAGCTTCTCTGCAGTGGCTCTCCCAGGCTGATTCCTCACTGGGATCTGGATCTGTCATGGAGATCTTCCCAAGATCTTTACATCCCCAAGGGTGCCCTGAGGCAATAATATACAAAAAGTGAGTGCCTGACTCCTCTGAGGATGGTTTTGGGCTCTGCATGGAGTTTCCTGACTCTTCTGATGGTTTTGGGCTCTGGATGGAGTTCCTAACTCCTCTGAGGATGATTTTGGGCTCTGGATGGAGTCTCCTGACTCTTTTGATGGTTTTGGGCTCTGGATGGAGTTTTCTGACTCCTCTTCTGATGACTTTGTGCTCTGGATTGAGCTGCCTGACTCCTGTGGATGGATTTGGGCTCGGGATGGAGTCTCCTGACTCCTCTGATGGATTTGGGCTTTGAATGGAGTTTTCTGACTCCTCTGAGGATGCTTTTGGGCTCTGCATGGAGTTTCTGACTCTCCTGAGGATGGATTTGGGCTCTGGATGGAGTTTCTGACTCCTCTGAGGATGATTTTGGCCCCTGGATGGAGTTGCCTGACTCCTCTGAGGATGATTTTGGCCTCTGGATCTCCCATTCCAGATAAATCCCGAGTGAGGGGTGCCCGTGGCTGAACTTTGTGCCTCCCAAACTCGAGCAACAAGAAACTGGCATGGCACCACGACCTCACTTGACTCTTTTCCCCAGGACGGCACAAAGAGCAGGAAAACCAGGATAGGAAGATGAGAAGACAACTTCAAAATCCACTCCAAGTGCTTTTGGGGTGAGCCACTGATCCCAAATGATCTGTGGTGTGTTTAAAAGACGCCTTTTAGCGCCAGAATGGCTGAGGCTGGAGCCTCGTGGCCACTTCCAGCTAATCCCAGGGCTTGCTCTCATCCCTGCTCGTGCAGTCGTGCCTAACTTGGGTCAGGGAATGGCTCCACGCAAAATTTCATGGAATTCCTGAGTGGGAAGGCACCCACCAGGATCATCCAGTCCAACTTCTGGCCCAGCACAGACACCCCAACAATCCCAGCCTGTGCATCCCTGGGAGCGGTGTCCAAACGCTCCTGGAGCAGCCTTGGGTCTGTGCCCATTCCCTGGGAGCCTGCTCAGTGCCCACCACCCTCTGAGGGAAGAACCTGTCCTAAAATCCAACCTAAACCTCCCCTGGCACAGCCCCAGCTGTTTCCTGTCCCTGTGGCAGGGAGCAGAGGTTGGAGAGACCCGGACGAGTCCCCCTCAGCCTCCTCCTCTCCAGGCCGAACCAACCAAGCACCCTCAGACCCTCCCCATGTGGATTCCTGCCTTAACACAGGAAAAACAAACCCCAAAACTCCCCAAAACTTTCAGACAGATCCATTCCTTGATCCAACTCATCCCTGAGCCATAGAATCGGCCCCAGGAGGGAAAGGGAGGGAGAACTTCACTGGAATAAAAAAAAGCAAAACAAAACAAAACAAAAAGACATTATGGTAAAAAGAGGATGTGCAAGATGAATTAAAAAGCAGCTCATTCCTGTGAACTGTTCCCTCTGACTCCAGGATTCCCATGGTTTAGGGATGTTGGTTCCATTTCAGATCCACTGGAACAGGGTGGAGAATCATTTTCCTAAGGACCACGGAGCCAATATCCACAGAGCCTGTGTGGCTCAGGAAGGCTGCAAATAAAAGTAGCTGAGAAAAGGGCAAAATGTCTGAAAATTTTAATAAAGGATGATGCAATATTCATCGGTTCATAATTTCAAGTAATTTTGTATCCTGGAAAAATTAATAATATTAATTTCCCAGTGGACACAGGAAAAGCTCCCGCACACGTTGTGGCTTCTCAGAGCTTCAGCAGCGAGGACTTTTCTGAAAAATCTTATTTAGCCTTAAATTAGGTCGATTTTATTTTCATTCCCACAACTTCCATGTTTTATCTGAGGTGAAAAAGATGATTTCCTTGCCTCATTTGCTATCATATTGTATTTCCTTGCCTTAAAATCTCTGGGGACGTTTTGTCTCAAAGGCAACAAAACCTCACCAAACCCTACAGAGATGATCAGGAAAGGAGAAAAAAGGCAGAGAATTAAAGAGAAAAGATTTTTGTATAATCCTGGTATTTTTGAAGATAGATTTAAGTATCTGAAGCTCCTCTAAAGGACTTTTTATTCCTCAGCTGCTCTGACTTCTATCAGTGAGTGACTTCTCCCTACAGAAACTTCATTAATGCTGCAAGATTTTGGTAATTCTGCTGATAAAGTAACTTTTAAATTCACTGCACACCATCAAATTCATTTAGAGCCGCATTTATAGGTGTTTTAATAAGTTTAACTATCCTGTTTCTAGAGATCCTCTCTTCTCGTGGACTGGGGGAAAGAATTTATTTTACAAAACTCACCCCAAGGTTGTCTTTAAAGGGGACATTTTTAGCGAGGTTGGAGCAGGGGGAAGATTGGTTGTGGGAGATTGTGAGAGGTTTATAATTATTTTTTTTTTTAATTAACTGCTGGGCAAGATCTTTTGCTGGTGTACAGAGTGAAAAAAATACTGGGAGAAAATAGATTTTCTAGAAAATAGATAAGTTCTTGTAAAAAACTTTTAATAGCAGAAGTAGAACAGTTTTTGGAGCTGATAATGTTTTGTACTCACATTGGCAGCTTTTATCCATGGGATTCAGTGATTTGAAACTTAAAATCATGGAATGGTTTGGGTTGGGAGGGAATTTAAAGCCCCTCCAGTTCCAACCCCGACACCTTCCACTATCCCAGGTTGCTCCAACCTGGCCTTGGGCACTTCCAGGGATGGGGAATCCACGATTTCCCTGGAAAACCAGTGCCAGAGCCCTCAGAGGGAAGAATGCCAAGTAGCAATATTTATAAGATTATTTCTATGGTTTCATTTCATATTTAGATATGATTTTATAGACAGGATAAATCCCAGTTTATGGATTTTTTTTTTTTTTTTTCAAATTTGAAATCATTTGAATAATTTGAAATCATTTTGGTTTTAAAAACTAAGTTGTGTGGAGGGACCTTAAAGCACCATGGGCAGGGACACCTTCCACAATCCCAAGGTGCTCCAAGCCCCATCCAAGCTGGCCTTGGACACTTCCAGGGATGGAAAATAACCATTCCTTCCTGCTTGTGCTCCGAATATTTTTCCTGAGGATTGTCTTTTCCACCCCAGGTTCCAGAACTCAGCTCTTCCCGGAGCAAAAGTTGTCCCCTGGCAGAAGAATTCCTGCTCCCACTTGGTCTCCATCGGTCGGTGACTTCTTGGAGCCTTCGGCCAAACACTTTCCCAGAGAGCTCCTGGATGTGCCCCCACGCTCCGTGGTAAGGAGCCTTTCCTGGAACCTTAGAAGTGAGGAGTTGGAGCCAAACCTTTCTTGCTCCAGGGAAAACTGACTCCTGTTCTCCGTCCCGCTTTGATTTCAGCAATATTTCCCAGTTCCCCAGAATCGTGGAATGGTTTGGGTGGGAAGGGACCTTAAAGATCATCCAGTGCCACCCCCTGCCATGGGCAGGGACACCTCCCACCATCCCAGCTGCTCCAAGCCCCAATGTCCAGCCTGGCCCTGGACACTTCCCAGGATGGAGAGTCCACACCAGGGCCTCACCAGAGCCTCCCCACCCTCCCAGGGAAGAATTCCTTCCCAATATCCCATCCAGCCCTTCCCTCTTTCAGCTTAAGGCCATTCCCCCTTGTCCTATCACTCCATTCCCTTGGGATCGAGGCAGCTAAACTCAGAGGAGAGCACAACTTGTATTTTCTGCTCACTTTGACACCTGAATTAATCCACTGATCCCAATGGATTTCATCCGCTCGTGTGCTGGTGCAGGAGCTGAATTTCATCTCTCGGTTCTCCACAACGACATGGAATTGTCCTATTCCATGGGAATAGCTGGATGCAGCTCTGCATGGAGTTTCCTGACTCTTCTGATGGTTCTGGGCTCTGGATTGAGCTGCCTGACTCCTGTGGATGGTTTTGGGCTCTGGATGGAGTTCCTGACTCCTCTGAGGATGCTCATAGGAGCACCGGGATTCCTTATGAGCACCATCCCATGGCAGTGGAAAACTCATCCAGCCGAGCCCTTCCCAGTTTTATTCCAGTGATAACTGCCAGGGATCACATTTAAACACATTTTTTCACCTGCTTTTGCTGTTTCAATCAACAAGGATTTCAAATAATCTGTGGAAACCCCAGCTTCATCCCTCTTCCTTTGTTTTCTCTTCTCCTAACCAGTCCTTTCCCCCAGGACATTCCCTCTCCTTGCAGGCAGATGTGGCTGATGCTCCTCTTAGAGGACAACGGCAGCAGAAAGAGGAAAAGAAAAAGGAAATGTGTAAAATCCATCCCATTGCAGGGTGATGATGTCGTTAGGATGAGGGATGGCTCGGCAGGCACCGCTTGCCGGGCAATTTCCTTCTTTCCCCGTGGATTTATAACTCCTCTGATGTTTCAAATCCGTGCTGGGGATGGAGGAAGAAGCCCTGCCCCCCTCTTTGCCAGGCTTTGAAAACGGTGTGGGAGAAGTTATGGCTGAGGAGTGGGGGATACAAACTCCCCCCTTTCGGTTTTCTGAGATGAAATCCCTCTTTTCAAGTGCGAAATTCACAAACTGCCTGCAGCGTTGTTCATTTTCATCCAAACTTTGTCACTTTAAGGTGAGGGAGAAGCTGAAATATTCCCTGCCTCGGTGACACTCTGCCATCACTCCTACCTCATCAATTCCTTTTTTTTTTTTTATTTTAACTTTTATTTCCAAAGTTTAGATTTTGTGGAGGCGAGGAGAAGTGGTTTATGGTGGAGGAGGCCATCATTTATCTCAGGTTTCACTCATTTCGTGGCCACAAAGCTCTTTTTTCTTATTATGCCCCTTTTCCATGAATACCTTTGGGTTATTTACTGCTCTGAGTTTTCATTCTCTTCTTCCAAAAGCTTTCCAGTGTCAGCTGAAGTGTCAGCATTCCAGGGGAAACCCAGATGCCTCTTAGACCATATTGAATGAGAAAAATAGAAATATATCTGCAGCCTTAAAGCCAAATTTGGGCTCAGCTGGGACTGGAAATGATTTTGGCACCCAAATAATGTCCTGGCACTGCAGTAACCACACTCCCCTCACTTCCTGGAGAGCTGAAATTAAAAAAGGAAGAAGAAATTCATGTGAATTATCCATGAACAAAATAAGAATCTGATTCCTTGCAGCCGCCTCCCTCGTGAGCAGCCCAGCCCTGCCCTCATTTTCTCTGGCTGTAATTAATTATAAAAGGGAAGAACAGAAAGGTTCTACACCTGCAATCCACCCGGGGGGGGGTGGAATAAATAAAGGTCAGAATTCCCTATTTAACAAAAGAAAATGAAATTAAAACCAAGCTCAGCGAGCATCTGAGCAGAGCCTTACTTGGGATAAACAGCGAAGGAATTCACGATTCCAGGTGAGCCCTGAGCAGATTAAGTGGGCTCTGTCCCAGACCGTGACAAAACACCTCTGCTGCAGCCATAAACTGCAAACCACCAGTGCCTATCAGCTGATAACAAAGCAGGATTTAATAATTCCTCTGTAATTTGCATTTCTTCAGCTCAGTGCTGGGTTTGTCTGACCTGACAAATTGCAGCATCCTACAGCCCACGGTAATTAACACACCCTTCAAAGTCCCCATGTCCCACTCTGCCCACATCTCATGGTGCAAAGTCATTTTAACTGGCTCAAACTGGCTCCAGGTAATTCCTTCTTTCATGGAATTAAGGTTGGAAAGACCTCCGAGATCACCGAGTCCGTGCTCACCACTAAACCATGGCCCCTAGGTGCCACATCCCCACATTTTTCCAACAATTCCAGGTTTGGTGACTCCACCACTGCCATGGGAAGCTGTTCCAACGCTTGACAGACTTTTCCACGCAGGAATTTTTCCCTAAAATCCACCCTGAGCCTCCCCTGGCCCAGCCTGAGGCCGTTCCCTCTGCTCCTGTCCCTGTTCCCTGGGAGCAGAACCCAAACCCCCCCGGCTGCCCCCTCTTGTTGTGGGGATTTTTGGACCCCTAAGAACAAATGAAGCTTCCCTGGAGATGAAAATCTCCATCACTCCAAGCCAAAAATATTTCAGCCCAAACTTTGTGATTTATGTAGCTCAGCGAATCCCACCCCGCACCTCGTTCGTTCTAACCCAGCTCTGCTGTTTTCCCAGGAAATCTAAATCCAAACCCTCTGGAATCTTAGCAAGGCAAAGGAGGATCCCAGCTGTTGAGATCCCCAAAGATAATTTTAATTTGCTGTGTAAAGTTGGTCATTTTTCTTCCCCAGGAAGAAGCCTCCCTCCGAAGACGTCTTTCTGCAGCGCGTCGGGCTCTTTTCCACAGGTAACCTGGAATAATTCCAGCTAAATTCCTTTGGAATGCACTCAAAAATGCCTTTTTAGGGTTTCTTCCCCACTGCTCTGAGGGATGAGTGATCAGAAACTGTCAGGGGTTGCAAATCTCACAGAGAACTCTCCTTTTTTCAATCCAGTCCTAACAAATAAATCCCAACCCCCCCGGCTTTTGGGAGTGCAGCAGTCCCCAAATGTGCACTGAAAATGCAGGAACTTGTCTAAAACTCTGGAATTATCGCAAGTTTCTCTGAGAGAAGGAAAAAAGGAGCATTTTTCTGGCAGCTCACAGTGTCTGCTGTGGTTTTTTAGCACTAATAATTAGTGGTGGAAGGCCACAGCAGTGCTCAACACGAGGTTTTTTGCTGCAGTGGATATCTCTGTTTAAAGAGGATTTCTAAAGCTGATTCCACTTATTAATTTAATTTTAATTTTTTTTTTAATTATTTCTAAATTTTTTTTTAAATTTTAAATGTTTTCTCCTGACTGCCTCTCTTTCTCTTCTTTCTCACGGTCAGAGCCCTGCAAAAATGGATCAAAACTCTATAAAACCTCAATAGATCTTTTTTCATTGATCTCCTGTGACTCTCCTGCCTTCCCCTGGTGTAAACCTTCCTAACCCAAATTCTTTTCCTACCTGCCATGGAAAAACTCGCCGTGGTGGAATTTAGAGCAGCAGAAGGAATAGAAAAGTTCAGCTCCTTGCAGGTGCCAGATGTGTTGGTGAGCATTATTCCAACGGCAATTCAGTCTAAAAATAAAAAGAAAATTAAAAACACGCCAGAATTAAATTGTCTTTAGCAAACCAACAGTTCAAGCTTAGAGGCAGATGCATTTTGCAAATCTTTACTTAAAGAAATGGTTTTTTAAGCAGTGGATAAATTCATTTTAGATTGTTTTGAAATGAGGGGGGAAAAAATGGAACCAGTATTTTCTTTTGCTGGAGGTTTGGGGTTTGATCTGCAGCATGAACCCCTCATCTCAATTTGCTTTAAGTCATTGCTTTTTGCTCCCTTTTTTCCACAATTCTCATTCCTTGGGAGCTGGTTTTGGAGTTAAGCTCTGGGGCAGGTGAGAGAAAATCCTGTCAGACCTGATCAGCATTTCCTGAGGAAATCCAGCCCTGAGGGACAGGTGGGAATGGGGGGCAGGAGCAGACAACTCTCATTCCCTGCAGGAATCGTGTCCAGAGGCACCGTGACCAGGAATGTTATAAAATACTTGGAATTCTGAGGGAGAATCTGAACCCTGGAATGCAGGAATTAGCAGAAAATCAGGGAGTTTCTGGGTTTTGTTGAAATTAAATCAAGAATTCCGTAGAATTAAATCAGAATTAAATCAAGTTTTAGGGGGAGGTTTCACCTTGGAAAACTCCCCTAGGATTTGCTGGATCTTTCTCTGGATATGGAATTATGGAGCTGTCCCTGGAAGTGGCCAAAGCCAGGCTGGACAGGGTTTGGAGCAGCCTGGGATAGGGGAAGGTGTCCCTGCCCATGGAACAAAGATGATTTTTAAGGTCCCTTCCCACCCAAACCATTCCGTGGGGCAGACAAAGAGAATAAAGTTGATTAAAGCTGATTAATTGCAAATTATTTGGGGGAAATACCAGAAAACTTCGCTCTGAGGGCTTCGCAGGAGACCTGAAGCAACACGAACCAAGTGCTTTTAAAAAGGAGATTATCATTTCAAAAGACCAAACTCCTGAATTCTAACAGGTCAAAGAGTCTGGGTATTTTTAGCACACAGAAATACCATTTTGATCAGCTAAAAGTTTCCACCATGGAAGATTTTTATAGGTGTTGGGCCAGATTTTATCAGTATCAATGTTCTGAGCAGTGTTTTATTTGAGGATTCGGATCCTGATTCCTCTGCTTGAAAGGAGCTATCAGTGCAAAGCAGATTTTTTTTTTTTTTTTTTTTTTAAATCCAGGCTTTTTTTTTGGTCTTGAAATAAGGAAGAATTCAGTAATTTTAGTATTTTATCAGTGGCAGTGCCGGCTCACCCACCCCTGCCCTTCCTTGGCTCCAGTGCCAGCAGCCTTGGGATGAATGGATGGAGATGCAGGTCGGGTTTTCCCAAATAAAAAGAGGATTTTTTTCCACCCAAATCAAATTTCCTCCCTCCCTGAGAACCCATTTGTGCTGGAATCATGCTGGGACAGCACTGGGAGCACAAATACCTGGCTGTGACCAGAACTGGTAGAAGCCAGCAAACCCTATTCCATTTAAAAATAAATCATAATCCTATAAAATATCTAAAACTGCTGCCAAAACCAGCAGGAAAGTTCCTAAAGTACTTAAAACTTTGCCTTTCTCGTGCAGCAGTAAATATTAAAAGCTGAATCTCCTCATTACACCTTTGAATCCAAACAGGAATAGATTGCTGAGTTTCCCTGGGTCTGGCAGAAAATTTGAGGCCGTGTCACACGAGAACCCGAATTATTTTATTTCTGGCGACCCTGCAGGGTTACCTGCATCCATTTAGATCCTTAAATCCAAACTGGAGCTGTGTGAAAAACGAAGTTCACTCTCCTGTTAAGATTTAAAAGTTTTAATAAAGGACAATAAGGGGCAAAGATAATAAAGCAAAAGTCACAGCGCTGGGTGCTTTTGGCGCTCAGCCAAGAGCACCCCTGTGGCCTCTAAAATGCCCTTTTTATACACCTGAAGTATTACATATTCATCAACAATTATGCATATTCATAAACAATTATACATATTCAAAACCCTTTCCAGTAACAATTCAGAATGGAATCTTGTTTTTGATAGTTCCCGAATCGATCCCACAGGTGATTGCACATTCAAACTCTTTCGAGTAACCACTCAGAATGGAATCTTGCTTCCAGCAGTTCCCAGAACCATATTCAAACCCTTTTCAAGTAACCATTCAGAATGGAATCCAGGCAAATAGTTCATAAGCATAGCTATTTCTAAGTTTTTTTTTTTAAATGAAACAGTATTTAAGAAAACACATCCTCACAACAACGCTACCTTATATATCATATTTTACATATAGCATCTATTTGTGGCAGAGCCACTGTTACATCACTTCTTTTAACATTTGCAAAAAGCCAATATTATAGCATCTATTTATCACAAGCTGCAAGCTTGGCCTCTTTATTCTTTGCCTCTGGCTGTGTGCAGGTGTAATTAAAGTCTTGTTGATGTCTCATGGCCAGGCAGCGTTTGGGGTTTGCTCTGACCCATTTCTGGGATTGCTGGCGTGGTTTTTAGTTCATTTCATTTCTTCAGAATCACAGATTTAGGGCATCCTTAAGGTGGGGGAAAGGCCTCGAAGATCTCTTTTAGCTCAGCGTTTCACTAAGGGCTTCTCTCATTTTGACACCCTCAGTGGTGCTACTCTTGGGTTTTACTCTGCTTTGAGTCTGGAAATGAGGTGGTGTCCAGAAAATTTGCCAGAAATGCTGGTTTTTAGTTGTTCTCAAACAAACTCCTCACCTTGGGCGTTATCCACAAGGGGTGGGGTTAATCTCACCCGATTTGGGGTGTGTTAAATAAAAATACCTCTCTCTCTGAGCAAGTTGCTTTGTGTTCTGTGTGTGATAAATAGATGCTATAATATTGGCTTTTTGCAAATGTTAAAAGAAGTGATGTTAAAGTAGCCTTTGTAACAGTGGCTCTGCCACAAATAGATGCTGTATGTAAAATATGCTATATAAGGTAGCGTTGTTGTAAGGATGTGGTTTTCTTAAATACTGTTTCATTTAACAAAAAAACTTAGAAATAGCTATGCTTATGAACTATTTGCCTGGATTCCATTCTGAATGGTTACTCAAAAAGGGTTTGAATATGGTTCTGGGAACTGCTGGAAGCAAGATTCCATTCTGAGTGGTTACTCGAAAGAGTTTGAATATGCAATCACCTGTGGGATCGATTCCGGGAACTATCAAATCAAGATTCCATTCTGAATTGTTACTGGAAAGGGTTTTGAATATGTATAATTGTTTATGAATATGCATAATTTCTGATAAATATGTAATACTTCAGGTGTATAAAAAGGGCATTTTAGAGGCCACAGGTGTGCTCTTGGCTGAGCGCCAAAAGCACCCAGCGCTGTGACTTTTGCTTTATTATCTTTGCCCCTTATTGTCCTTTATTAAACTTTTAAATCTTAACAGGAGAGTGAACTTCGTTTTTCACATGTGGGTGAGCAGAACTTTCATTTTTGGATCATTTCAGGGATTTGGATGCTGAATCCAAGAGCTCCTATCAGCAGCCCCTGAAACCAAAGCCACCTCTGTCCTCGGATGCCAGGAATGTCCTCCAGGACCAGAACTTGCCCCTGACTACACCAGAGACCAGGTGAGCTCAGTTTGGGGTGGGACGAAGATTAATCCCAAACCATCAGCAGCCTGATTAAACACATAGTGCTGCAGCAGAAAACTAAAGTTTGTCATGGATAGGAATGGTTTCATTTTGCCCTAATTCACACCCACAGGAAGGGATTTTCAAGAGCTTTCTTTCCAGGGGATATTTGAAGGGAAAAAGATGCTGAAAGAAACTTGGTCCAGGTGTAGAAAACCAGAATTTGAGTGATAAAATTGGTTTTGAGTGATTAATTTGAGTGATAAATTCATTTTAAAATGAGGTGTGCAGTCTGTGCCCTGTGGCTGTTGGTAAAGTGGAATTCCATGGAATTCTGGAATGGTTTGGGTTGGAAAGACCTTAAAGCCATCAGTTCCAAGGGCAGGGACACCTTCCACTATCCCAGGTTGCTCCAAGCCCCATCCAGCCTGGCCTTGGATACTTCCAGGGATCCAGGGGCAGCCACAGCTTCTCTGGGAATTCCATCCCAGCCCCTCCTCACCCTCACAGGGAAGAATTGGATCAGGGGCTCAATCCCAAGCCTGATTCCTTGTTCTCATTCCATCCCAACCAAGGCACCATTCCTGCTGTATTTAAACACATGGATTTTCCCACGTGTTTCCCACATGGAAAATCCCATGGATTTTCACCGACATATTCTCACATCCTTTAAAAATCCCCATGAAATAATTAACCCCATGAAATAATAATCCCACGAAATAACAAAATGCTTTTCACACTACACCACACAAGAAAGGCTCAACATCTTTAGGAGATCTCAACTCTTTCCCTTCATCTGGAAGCAGAATTCTTGGCTAACCTTGCTGAGAAAACCCCTCAGAATTCCCTTTAAATCCCAGCCACTTCCCTGGATGTGAGGTGCAACCCGCCACTGTAATTCCAAGCACTCACTAAACACCCTGGGGCCTCTGCAGATCCATTTATCCCAAGAATTTGTGCTGGGAGGGGGGGAGCAGAGGCAGCTCCTGGGAGGAATTCGGTGTGGAATGAGCTGCTGAGGGATTCTGCATCATCTGCCCCCAGCAAGAGGCAGGACCTGGAAGGGTGAAGTTGGAAAGGTCTCCAGAGGGGATGAAATCTGGATTTCCACTGCAGCACATTTGCAAAATTGTAAAGGAAATACGGGGAATTCACAGGAAAAAAAAATGGATTAAAGGCGTGATTGATGGAAATGCTCTTGTGGAGAAGGAGCTGAAATGCTGGGGAGAAAAATGCCCCATTTCAGAAATATTCTGGTCCAGCCTGTAGGGATTTTTTTAAAAAAAATATTGAAGTGGTTTAATCTTTTCTTCTTCTTTCTCTCCAATTTTATGCTTCCAACACTTGGGATGGAAGAAAGAGTAAATTAAAAAAAGCCATCAAGGGGTAAGAACATGAACGTGTTGAGCTCCAGGTATATCCAGAGAAGGAAATGACATTTTCCAACATCAGGGATCAATCCAATCATAAAATCATTAAGGCTGGAAAACGCCTCCAAGATTCCCAAATCCAACCCCAAATTTTTTGCATTATTTGTCCAATCTGGCAATTTTGATATAAAAAAAATAAAAACCTTCAGCTGTGTGGGAACAGCTTCATCATTCCTCAGGTCATTCACACTTCCTGGAATCAAGTCCTGCCATTGTCCTGTTGCTTCTGCTCTGCAATTAAAAGCGATCTAATTAAATTTAATCAAGTAAAAATTAAAGGTTTTGGTTGGACATCTCCCCTCTGACCTGCAGTTTTCAGCAGGACAATTTCTAATTGCACTGCTAAGGCCACAGCTCTGGTCTTCCCCTTGGATGTGACCCATGATCATTTATTTTTTCCTGATTCCACACCATTTTCCAGGGATTTTTGAGCTCTCCCACAGATGGAAATGTGGATTTTTTTGGCCTGAGCTTCCATTTGTTTTCACTCCCAGGTTTAACCAATTTATCCCTGCAGGGCAAAATATCCTACAACTGTCCTTCAAAGTAAATGATAAATTCTTTAGGGCCCTTTCTGCTGTGTTTCACTGCTCACTTTTCCCTGTAAAGGGGATTTTTAATTTTTCCTTTTCCTTTTCCTTTTCTTTTTCCTTTTCCTTTTCCTTTCTCTTTTCTTTTTTTCTTTTTTCTTTTTTATTTTTTCTTTTTTCTTTTTTCTTTTTTATTTTTTCTTTTTTCTTTTTTCTTTTTTATTTTTTCTTTTTTCTTTTTTCTTTTTTATTTTTTCTTTTTTCTTTTTTCTTTTTTATTTTTTCTTTTTTCTTTTTTCTTTTTTATTTTTTCTTTTTTCTTTTTTTTTTTTTTTTTTTTTTTCCGTTTTTCTTTTCTTTTTTCTTTTCATTTTTCTTTTTATTTCATTTCTTTTTATTTCATTTTTGTTTTC
>VXAD01009654.1:197657-226257 GCA_013399195.1 Dicrurus megarhynchus
CTTCCCTTCCCTTCCCTTCCCTTCCCTTCCCTTCCCCTCCCTTCCCATTTTATTTCTGTTTTCTTTCTTTTCTTTTTCCCTTTCCCTTTTTTTCTTTTTTTTTTTTTTCTTCTTCCCATTTTCCATTTCTTTCCCACATTTCTGACTGGGAAATTCTACTAAAGGGAAAACTGAATTTTGGCTGCTCCACCTCTAATAATTCTCTGTGCTGAGGTTTTCAGGGCAGGACTAAATTCACATTCTCCAAACTCATTTCCAGGGAAAAAAGCAGGAAGGAGAGGGAGCTTCTCATTCCTTCCTAATTACCATGGACATCCCCATGGCATAGACCCCCTAAGCTCCAGTTTCCCCCCATATTTTTGACATCCTGGAGTAATTTTAGACATTTTTTACAAGTTTTACAAGTCATGGAGTAGTTTGACGAGAAACCTTAATGAAATTGCACATTTCTGATGCCACTCGGACTAGGAAAACCTTCCCTCTGGAAATGCTTTCCCACAGTTTTCCTGATCTTCTGCCCTTGGAGAAGGGACAGCCCAGGAGAAGGGCAGGGAATACTTTGCTGAAGATGCTGGATTTTGACACAGTGAAGTCCTGTGGGATAAAAGATTCCTTTTCCAGGATAAAATATTCCTTTCCCAGTGAAAAAATCCTCAAAGACTTCCACACTACCTCCGGCAACAAAAAAAATTCCCTGTTTCTCATGGAAGTACCACACTTTTATCCCACTGTTCCTGACCCCTTCTTCCTGGGGTATGGATTTATTCAGCCACCACTGAAACACTTTTCCCCCCTCTGGAATTAATTCCCAGGAGCTAAAATGCTCCTTGCAAGGAGGACAGGGATAGAATTCGCTTGGATTTCTGCACCACGGATAAGGTCAGGGTGGATAATCATTGAACTCCCTCCCAGACTGATAAATCCAGAACTTTATAAATCCTAAATCTCTGAGCTGGCCTCTCTCACCTAGACCAGAGACATCCTGGAATGTCAGAGGCATTGCCAGAGAAATCCAGTATCAGTCTAGGCCTTTTCCTTGCTTTTTCTTGGAATAAACTGGTGCCATCTGGATGGAAATGGGAAGCTTTTATCAGAGCAAGCTCCAGCGTGATCATTATC
The DNA here is from genome assembly GCA_013399195.1 of Dicrurus megarhynchus. NCBI lineage: Eukaryota > Metazoa > Chordata > Aves > Passeriformes > Dicruridae > Dicrurus > Dicrurus megarhynchus. The sequence continues at coordinate 198,777 of VXAD01009654.1, forward strand.
CCTGGCAGGGTCTCCAAGCACTCCGGTTTTGGCTTTGGATTTTCAGGATACAGCAGCTCAGAGGTGCCCTGGGTGCTACTCCCTGGCTACTTCAGGTTTCTGTTGGCACTGGGACCACTGGAAACACAATTCCAGCAATTCCTCTTTTATTTACTGGGAATTCTTTCCTGCAGTGCTGCTCCACAGGTGTGGGGAGCTCCAATCCTCATCTCCCACCAGGAGCTGCTGAACCTCTTCATTGCCCCTCCACGGAATCAGTAATGGAACAAAATCAAATTAATAAAAGGAAATCAAATTAATCAAACAAAATCAAACGAAAATTGAGAGGTGTGGTTGTTGTCTTTGCAAACTCCAGAGCATTGGGAACAGGTTTTGTGGGATGGGGATTTATTTCCCACTCTCTCCTCTGAGCTGTGTGCCTGCACCATCAGTCATACTGTCAGACATGATCCATCTCCTTTTTTTGTTCCTGTTTCCAACCAGGAATCTTTTCCCCCCTCTGCTCCAGGGAATCCAGGACTTACAAGGCCCACATTTTCGTCCCAGCTGATGCAGCTCTGGCCGAAGGTCTGTGGACTCAGGTTCCTCTTTCTCCGATTCTCCCCCCTGGAGAAGCCAAAGCTGAGCCCCAGGAGCCAGGAGGAGCTGGGAAAGGAGTGGACACATGGAAAGGTTGGAGTGATTTTCATGGAATTACAGAACCAGGATGGTTTGGGTTGGGAGGGGCCTTAAAAATCATCCAGTGCCACCTCCTGCCATGGGCAGGGACAATTTCCACTATCCCAGGTTGCTCCAAGCCCCATCTAACATTCCAAATTAATTAATTAATTCCCATTCCAGCATTCCAAATTAATATTAAAAAACCCCAGTGACTGCTGAGGCATAAAATTCCTCACCCACATGGATGAGGTCGAGATATTCCCCCAAAACCACTGGAAATCTGCGGTAAATTTTGACTTTTTGTCAGAATAAACCCTCTTCCCTTCTCTGTAATTCCTGCAGATGCTGAAGCACCTGGTGAGAACCTCCAGGGGAAATCCAGCAAGGCCAAGTTGGGTTCTTCTCCTGAGCCTCAGCTCCAAACCCAGCCAGGTTCCCACTCCAAACCTGTCCTGCCTCCGATCCCACCCAGATGGAAAAGCACCAACTCCTGAGGGCCACTTGGATCCCAGTTTTTGTCCCACTGACTCTTTCTAAGCCTGGTTTTCATCTCTTTCTCTTGAACAAAGCAAAATCTATCAAATATTATTGCTGAATCCATTTCTGATTAACTCTCAAAAAAAAAAAAAAGAAAAAGTGATTTATTTATAACTTTATTAAAAAGGAATTTCCCTATTTCCCAAAGCCAGAAATTATTTCCCTGGGCACTCTCAGCTGGGAAATGGGGGAGATTTTTTCCTACCAACCACGGGATTGTATCTTCCATTAATTTCTCACTTTCTTCCCCTCCTATATTATGGATTTAATTGAGGTGGGGAAACACCAGGGCTTCTGATAATATTGTCTGTGTTGTGGGACTGGTGAATTGTTTAGAAGAGGGATTTCGTGAAATGTTCAGAGGGAAATTGGGAGTGAAAACCAGCTCAGAGTTGTTTGGTTTTTTGAAATAAAATGTGGCTGAGTCACAATTATTTGATTTGAAAGTGGATTTAAACAACCTAGCGAGGAGTCATCAGCAAAAATAATTATTGAGAACCAGCTGAAGGGGTAAGAAGTGAGTGAAGATTTGGGCTTTGACATGACAATAAAACTCTTGAATTAACGTTAATCATTAATTTTCATTGCCTTCTACTTCCAGAGCCCTTTTCCCTGAGCAGGTTCCTCCTCAGAGCCCCTTCCCTGCACAGAAAATGGGATTTTGTCCCAGTTTGGAGCCACAGAAGAGCCCAAAGTGTCCCTTGTGGCCGAGGGTTTTGTTGAGTCAATAGCATGGACTGAATGAAGCAGCTCAGGGTGAGTAACTGAGATTCAGGGAGCCTTGAATTCCAAAGCTTTTTAGGAAGCACTTCCCATGGAGCAGCTGGCTGGATCCTCAAGCTGAAGATCAGCAGCTCTTCCAAGGATCCAGTTCAGTGAGATGGGGGCTGGATTGGACTGAAAAACCACCCAAAATCCTGCAGCAAACCATGGGATCATGGAATGGGTTGGGCTGGAAGGGACCTTAAAGCCCATCCAGTGTCCAGGGACACCTCCCACTGTCCCAGGCTGCTCCCAGCCCCATCCAAAGTCCTTGGACACTGCCAGGGATCCAGGGGCAGCCACAGCTCCTCTGGGAATTCCAGCCCAGCCCCTCCCCACCCTCCCAGCCAGCAATTCCTTCCCAAGATCCCATCCATCCCTGCCCTCTGGCACTGGGAAGCCATTCCCTGGGTCCTGTCCCTCCAGCCCTTGTCCCCAGTCCCTCTGCAGCTCTCCTGGAGCCCCTTCAGGCCCTGGAATGTGCTGGAAGCTCTCCCTGGATCCTTCCCTTCTCCAGGTGAGCACCCCCAGCTCTCCCAGCCTGGTACAGAGCAGAGGGGCTCCAGCCCTGGGAGCAGCTCCGTGGATTCCTCTGGATTTGCTCCAGCAGCTCCAGCTCCTGCTGCTGTTGGATCCAGCCCTGGATGCAGCATTCCAGCCATGTCGGTCTCTCTTTCCTTTTGCTTCCATCCCTGCCCAGTTCTGCCAGCCAAGACCACTTCCACATTCATCCCCTCTTGGAATATTTAGTCCCTCCTGCAGAAAACAAACCAAACCAAGTTTATTCCCTGAATTTCCTCAGCTTGGAGCCCAGAATCCTGCAAGACCCTTGAGCCTCTTGAGCGACGTCAGCGATTCAATCTTCTCCTATTTACAGGAACAGCCTTAAACTTTCAACTTTCCAGTGCAGGAATTGTACCTTTCTTTGGATTTTACAGAGCTGAGGATACAGGAGGAGGATAAATATTCCTCTTATTTCCCAGCCCGAAAAAGAAATTATTTGTTTTCTGTCAGCAGGGGCTCGTTTGCATTTGTTTCAGATAATAATGGTGGAAAAGAATCTCCTATTTTACCATCAGTTCTTGAGCCCTGAGCTTCCCAAACTTCCACGTGTGAGATCCCACACGCAGGCCAGGGAATCCAGGCCTTGCATGGAAATAAGAAATGGGTTTTTAAAAGCACCAGGGAGAAGCCGAATTTCCTCAAGTCAACTCAACAAATTATCCATTTCTTGCCTTCCCTCCCTCAGCTTTTCCACCATTCCCTCTCCCATGCTCCCTTCCCAGGCTACGGATCCAATTCCAAACCCAAACATCAAATTCCTTCCCAAAACACCCGGATTATGCTGCCCTTTCCTGCATCCTGAAGTGTGGAACATCTGGCTGAGGTCGAAGGCAGAATTGCTGTTGGATTGTAGACAGGGAATGTTTACGTTCCATTTCCCAGATTTTTTCAGGGAATTCCCTGTTTTTATTGGCAGGGAAGGGTGTTTGGATCACCTGAAGTTGGTCATGGTCAAACTGAGCCTGGAGTTTTAGAGAGGATTTGAATGTTTTTGAAGAACCCCAAATTCCGATTGGAGGATTTGAGTCTTTTTGAAGAATCTCAGATTCTGGTTTAAGTATTTGAGTCTTTTGGGAGAACCTCAAATTCTGATTTGAGTCTTTTTGGAAAACTTCAAATTCTAATCATTTGAGGATTTGAAAGATTTTGGTGAACCTCAAATTCTGATTGGTGGATTTGAGTCTTTTCAGAGAATCTCAAATTCTGATGTTTCTGAGCATTTGAATCTTTTTGGAGAATCTCAAATTCTGATTGGAGGATTTGAGTCTTTGGAGAACCTCAAATTTTGGTGATTTAAGGATTTCAGTCTTTTTGGAGAATGTCAAATTCTGATTGGAGGATTTGAGTCTTTTGAGAGAACCTCATATTCTGATGTTTTGAGGATTTAAAGGTTTTTGGAGAACCTCAAATTCTGATTTGAGGATTTGAGTCTTTTTGAAGAACCTCAGATTCTGATGGTTTAAGGACTTCAGTCTTTTGGGAGAACCTCAAATTCTGATTTGAGGATTTAAAGTTTTTTGGGAGAACCTCAAATTACGATGTTTTGAGGATTTGAATATTTTTGGAGAACCTCAATTTCTGATTTGAGGATTTGAGTCTTTTTGGAAAACCTCAAGTTCTGATTGGAGGATTTGAGTATTTTTTGAGCACCTCAGATTCTGATGAAGATTTGAGTCTTACCTGGGACCTCAAATCCTGAATTCCCTCAGTCCCAACTGCTCCAGGCTCCCATTGGTGCTGGATTTAGGGAAACTTGGATGTGATGGTGGGGTCTTCTCTTGAACCCCACCCAGCCAGGCTGAGTCTTTCCTATTTTCTCTCATATTAAGGAGAAATGGTGAATTGTTATTTAGGTTGGATATTCATGGAAATTTCTTTATGGAAAGGGTTGGAAGAGGGGGTGGAGTCTCCATCCCTGGGGGATTTAAAATCCATGTGGCACTTGGGGACATGGCTCAGTGGTGGCCTTGGCAGTGCTGGGAATGGTTGGATGATCTTAGAGGGCTTTTCCAACCGAAGCAATTCCACGATTCCATTCATTTTCCAGCCACCAGCAAAGCGTGAAATGAGAAAACAAACCCCACTCCTTTCGAAGAGGATACAGATTTATTTCCCTTTAAAAAAAACCAACCCAAATCCCACCCTAAACCCAACCAGCCACCCCAAAAGCTGTTGGGCTCCTTCCCTTTTCCAGCCTCTGCTAAAAAATAGGTGCTCTGATCTCTACACAAACCTTAAAACCCGACTAATCAGTGGCCCCAGCCTGGAGGGTGGAGCCTGGATTTAATTAATTTTGGCTAACGAGGCCCTTCTGCCCGGAACTTTCCTCCTCTCTCCTCCAGCAGGAAGGGAATTGCTGCCACTCCCGTGCCATAAATATTCCAAACACACTGATCACACGGGGAAGGTAAATAAAAATCCTCCTGCCAGCAACAACCCACCCACGGTTGATGCGTTGGGAGTGAAAAGCACATGGTTAAAAAAAAAACGGGGAATGCCCAAATCCCCCAATATTCCCATGGGAATTGGGGACAACATGCAAGGTCCTGGAGAGGAAGAGCAACCCAGAGTACGCGCAGGATGTTCCACCTGGGAGTAGCTACGGGCAGCGTTGCTCTGCCTCAGGCTCGGCTCTGCTCAATCCCTGGATCCAGCAATCCCTGGATGCAACAATCCCTGGATAAACCAACCCCTGGATCCAACAACTCCTGGGTAAAACAATCCCTACAACACCCACAGATCCAGAGTGATGGCTCCGGCGTTTCCCCCACCGTGTTTGCTCTCTGAAGAACCTCACCGGTCACTCCCTGTCCCTAAAATCTTTCATCCCAAATTTCTGTTGGCTTCCCCACCTCCCCATCCCAGCTGAAGCTCCCCATCCCAGCTGAAGCTCCGTGTGAAGAGCTTGGAAGATGAAAATCAGGGATAAAAGTTTTGCCTCTCTCCGGGTCCTCCCTGGAGCCACCACAACCGGCTGGAAGCAACACCTGACCTACACCAGGTCAGCCTCCCCATCCACAAAATCCCTGGAAATATCCCATGGCACTTCAAATTCAGCTTTTTCAGGCTCAGGGAAAAATTGAAACCGGGAAAGAAAATCCTTCAGGACCTTGGGCTGGCTCTGCCTGGGATGGAGTTCCCTTTTCCCACACTGGGATTTGGGGTTGTGGCTAAACCAGTGCTCCCAGCACAGCAGTGAGCCCTGCCCTTTTCCCACTCTGCCTCCCAGCAAGGATGAGGCCATGGGAAGCTGGGAAGCGGATTATCCTGGACAGCTGATAAAAATCCGCAGGAAAAATAGAGGGAAGAAGTTTTGGAAAGGTGACCTTGGCTCAGGGAATGCCTGGGTGGGATGTGGTGCCTTTCCCATCACTTTGGGATTTTTTTTCCATCCTTTTTCCTTTGCTATGAAATCCCCTTTATCCCTGCTCACCAAATTTCTTGGAACAAAGGAGTAAAATCCTTCCTCGGCCACGCTGGATGTGAATCAGGGTGACATCCCGGGTGCCTCAACTGTCCCAGCTGAGCAGGGACAGCAGCAGCACCACAGGAACAAGGTGCTGCTCCAGGAAAACTGCAGGGAAACTCCAGGAAAACCAACCAGGGGCGACACTGAGGGGCAGGGGGCCATGAGGAAGCCACGAGGAAGCTGATCCCAAGGGATGGGAGGAGAACTGGGAAAAGCAGAGTAAACCCAGCCCTCTCAGGAGCCACTGGGCAGACTGGAAGCTGCAGCTGGGGGTGTGTCCCACATCCTCCCAGCACAGGGATGCAGGTGAACAGCCAGGCCTGGCATTCCCACTGGAATGGGGCTCCAGACACTGGGACAATTAAAGGACGGCACCAGACGGGTTCAGGGTGCAGCTGATCCAAGCCAACAGCACAAAGTTGGGCTCCTAACAAAGCTCTGGGTCAGCTTTTCCTTAAAAAGGATTATTCCAACGGGGAAAAAAAACGAAAAACAGGAGGAAAAATTGGAAGCAGAAGAGGTCGCATAAAAAAATGCCAACCAGCAAAAAAATAACCGGATTGTTTCTCCATGATCCATTCCCGAAGTTCCCAGCGGAGGCTCCCCGTTTTCCCAGGAGCTTGGCACAGCCAACACCTCCCCTGTTATAAAAACACCCCCTGGGGGGGCTCCCTGCTGCTCTGCTCTGGAAAACAACAGAAAAGTCCCTGCGGAGAATCCCCGGATTCACTCCTCCTTCGGCCTCCTCCTCCTCCTCCTCAGGAAGGGCCCGAGGCTGTTCCACACCTCGGTGTACATCAGGGTGCCCACGAAGACGAAGGCAGTGCCCAGCCAGTGCCAGCCTGTGAAGGGATTCTGGAAGTAGAGGATGGAGAAGATGAGGCTGACGAACTTGCGGAGCGTCACCACCAGGGTGACCGTGAGGGACGTGCACTCCGTGGTCAGGATGAAGACGCCGCGGATGCAGACGTACCTGGGAGCGGGAGGTAAGGGATAGCAGGGATGCAGGTTGGGGATTCCCTTTGGGAATGGGAAGGGTCAGGGAGATGGGCAGCCTGGTGTGGGTGGGTGAAATTCCCTCCCGGGATCAGCATCTCCACAGCTGGGTTGGAACAGGACGCTACGAACTCGGGGAAACCCCAAATCCCGGATTCCCCCACTGGAGCAGCTGGGGCTGAGTTGGCAAAGGTTGGACAAGGGAAGCTCCAGACTCCTCCATTTCCATGGAGCAGAAATCCCAGAATTCCACAATGAACCAGGTTGGAAAAGACCTTTGAGATCATCGAGTCCAACCTCAAAAAAACAACCAAAAACGTTCCCCTTTCCCTGTATTTTTGGAGTTACACCAACAGCAGCTCCCAAGGGCAGGGAAGACTCCAAGGATTTAGGAACCCAGCCCCATTCCTGCTGTGGCACCCCAGTGGGATAAAGGACAAAGGATACTGGGTGATGACGTTCATGAGGAGGTAGAACCACATGATTGGCAGGGTCAGGCCGATCACTGGCACCTGGAACGGCTCTGCAGGGAAAAAGGATGGGATCAGGTCACTGCTGGAGGAGGATGCAAGGAGAGGAATCTCTCTCCTTCCCAGGATTTACCACGATCTGGGACTCCCTGCAGCCTTAGGCAGCCCTTCTGCTTGGAATTCCAGAGGGAAGAATGGAAAATAAAGAAAAATTAGGAAAAAGAGATCAGGAGAAAAGCTCCAGTGTCAGGACTGTCGTGCTGGATGAATCCACAGCGCTCCCATGGCAAATCCTCTGGAGCACCAGCAAAACAAAATCCCAAAAGGTCCATATTTACATCCCTCATCAAGGACCCGGTCCTGTTACTCCCAGTTTTGAGCTCCCACGTTCCTTTTCCCAGGGATCACTCTTGGATGTGGCTGGGCCCTGCTGGTGTGTGGGCATTAGTGGAAAACTTGGGCTTTAATCATGGAATCATGGAATGGTTCCTTAAAGCCTATCCCATTCCACCCCCTGCCACCTTCCACTGTCCCAGGCTGCTCCAAGCCCCATCCAGCCTGGCCTTGGGCACTGCCAGGGATCCAGGGGCAGCCACAGCTTCTCTGGGAATTCCAGCCCAGCCCCTCCCCACCCTCCCAGCCAGCAATTCCTTCCTGAAAATTCCTCAAAATTCAAAAGGCTTGGAGCACCCCAAGATGCCAGCATGCACAACTGCAGGAAGGAAACTTCCCAGAGGATTTTCCAGAGGATGGGAAGGTCCAGGAGCATGGAATTCCCTGCACAGCACTCACCAGACTGGTTGAAGAGCACGGCGTGGTGGTAAATGTTGGGAGCCAGGAGCAGGAATCCAGGGAGCGGCAACGCATGCTGGGGGGAGAAACAAACCCATGGTGGGAATCAGGGGATGGGAATCCACCCCAAATCCCTGCTGGAAAGCAGCTGGATGAGAGCAGGCTCCTCACTGCTCCGTCCTGGCAGCGTGGGATCATTTTTGTGCCCAGTCCAGGAGTGGAAGGGTGCAGGAAAAGCAGGAAAAGCAGGAGAAGGGACTCACATTGTAGAACAAGGCCTCCTTGGAGTGCTTCCCAAAGCGCTGGTACAGCGTCTCCTGGAAAATCCCCATCCTGGCAGACATCAGCAGGGCGAAGGTGAGGGCAGCAATGCCTGGAAGGGAAGCACAGCCCTGGAAGCAGCTGCAACTCACCAAATTTGGTTTTAGGGGGGGAAAAAAACAACCAACCAAACCACCCAGAGTTGATAAGAAAATTGGTAACAATCCTGGGGTTTGATTAAAGGTTGAGATGCCAAGAGATCTCTTAAAAAGAGGATTCCAGGGATGCAGTTTGAGCCACTGCTGATAATAATCAATCCCAGATTTCCCAAAGAGCTTTCCCAAAGAGAGAAAACCAAACTCCAGCGCCAGACTTTAAAGCCTCCTCCGTGAAGTCTTGTGCTGAAGGAACACCTGGATGAGGCACAGCCCCTCTCCCTCTCTGCACCAGGGAGGTGTTCTCTTTGCCAAGAGAATTCCAAGGGTCCTGCCAGTATCCCAGAAATGTGGCCCTCACGTACCCAGCAGCCACCAGAGGAAAACCTGGGGTCCGTCCTCTTGACTTAGGCTGGAGTCAGATGCCTGAAGGGAGGAGACACAGGAGTCACCACGAGCCACCAGGTCCCTGCAGCTGCCCCAGAGCTCCCTCCTGCCTGAGCACAGCTGGGAGCAACCACTGGCTTCCCACTCTGCTCCAGGGAATGCAGGGATTCCAGCAAAAAAGTGCCAGCGTCGGATCAAATCAGGATTTTTCCTGAAAGGAATGCCCGGGCTTGATGGGACGGAACTCTTTTAACCCCAAAAATAATCAGTGTCACTTTTAAAGCTCTCAAAGCCAGCTCATTCCCAGGCTCCTGTGTCCCCATCCCATTCCCAGGCTCCTGTGTCCCCATCCCATTCCCAGGTCCCTGTGTCCCTGTCCTATTCCCAGGTTCCTGTATCCCCATCCCATTCCCAGGCTCCTGTGTCCCCATCCCATTCCCAGGCTCCTGTGTCCCCATCCCATTCCCAGGTCCCTGTGTCCCTGTCCTATTCCCAGGCTCCTGTGTCCCCATCCCATTCCCGGGTCCCTGTGTCCTCATCCCCTTCCCCGGCTCCTGCATTCCTGGGTCCCTGTGTCCCCATCCCATTCCCAGGCTCCTGTGTCCCCATCCCATTCCCGGGTCCCTGTGTCCCTGTCCTATTCCCAGGCTCCTGTGTCCCCATCCCATTCCCGGGTCCCTGTGTCCTCATCCCATTCCCAGGCTCCTGTGTCCCCATCCCATTCCCGGGTCCCTGTGTCCCTGTCCTATTCCCAGGTTCCTGTATCCCCATCCCATTCCCGGGTCCCTGTGTCCCCATCCCATTCCCAGGCTCCTGTGTCCCCATCCCATTCCCGGGTCCCTGTGTCCCTGTCCTATTCCCAGGTTCCTGTATCCCCATCCCATTCCCAGGTTCCCGTGTCCCCATCCCAGGGATGGGTGTGTAGGAAGGAATGAGAGCTCTGGCCAAGCCCCAGTCAGGAGCTAAAACCAGACCTAAATCCAGGTTTATGGTCAAGAAATTGAGGAAATCAGGTTGAGGGTGCAACCCCAGCAGCCTGACTTGCCTCAGCTCTTTCCCTGTGGATCAGGGAAAATCAGATTATTCACCTTTGCCACCACTGTCATCTCTATCCCAAAATTCCAGCCATGCTGGGAATTGATCTGGATTAACACAGAGCCCAGGCTGCAGAGCCTCGGAGATGATGGGGAACTTGGAGCTTTGCCAGCTCCCTTTCATTCCCAATCTCTCAGAGCTGGATTAAGCACAGCCAATTTTCACCTGGCCACCACTTTGTGCCATTTTTTGGTCATCAGCTGATGGGGACAGGCTGTGGCTGCTGAGCCAGGAAAAGCTCCATGTTCCACATGGATTTGCTTCCCTCCCTCCTGTTCTCCAAGCATAGACACTTTATTTAAAGGTCAGGCTGGATGACAGCAGGCCTGGAAAAATCCAGCCTGAAAGGCAACAATGGGATGAAAAGAGGGAAGATTTAAGCTGAGTTTTGTTTAGGATTCACCTGCTCCTGCCTGCACCACAAGGCAAGAAAAAGCAGCTTCTTTGTTATCTCTGAGGCCAAAAAAAAAGAGGTTTATTCCCAGCAAAAACCAGCATGAACAGGGCAAGAGCCACCTGGAATTAAATGAAACCCCACATGTGTGTGCATCCCAACCCCAGGAAAACACAGCCAGCAGGAAAAGCTTTTCGGGGAGCAGCTGCAGAGGTAGGAGACACCTCGTGTCTCCAAATAAGCGGGCAAAGGGAATTCCTGAGGAAGCCGCTGGGCTTCACAGCCACGACCCTTCCCAGTCCTTACCACTTGCTTTGCAGACATGAAAGTGCAGGTGAAGATGCCCAGGGACACCAGGGCTATGGAGGTGTACTTGGACAGGCTGTACCTGCACAGGGGACAAGGGACACGTCACCGACCCCGCCCGGCTCCCGTCCATCCCCTGCGTTCCTGCCCCACTGCAAATCTGGGATAACAGACTGCACCTTCCCACTTCCTCGCCCTGGGAATTGCTGGGAGAGCACCTAAAGAAGCTCTTCTCCCAAGAATTTATCCCAGTTTATCCCGTAACTTCCAGCCTTGACTCTGTGCGGGCACAGCTCAGTGCCAGCCAAAACAGCAGCGTTATCAATGTCTTATCAATGTGTTATCAGCACTGCTGGAGCCACAATCCCCCAGCTGAAGGGCTGCTAGGGAGGAACTGAGCTCCATCCCAGCCACAGCATCCCCCCAGGAGCACTTCTAGAAAAACCAGGAATGAACACAGAGGCTGCAGCTGCAAAAAATCTCTTCCCAGCCTGTAATTCCCTCAAAAAAAAAAAAATAAAGAGGGAGAGGTGGAAATGCAGAAGGAGCTATTCCAGCCTCTACTCCAGGCTGTGTGTCCCAGTTTCCCATCACTAAAATCCCAATATTTAACAGGAAAAGTGATGGCACAAAGCACCCCCCAGGATTAAGTGCACGGCAGAGCATTCCCTGATGATATGGGAAGAGGTTTGGGGTTTGTGATTTACCTTTTCTTCAAGATGATGATTCCTAGAGCCATGCTTGCTATGAGAGAACCCTGGGGAAGAAAAAAAAAAAAAAAACAAAAAAGAAGTGAAAAACAAACCAGGAGGTCAGCAGGCCAGAATTCCCCAGATCAGGATGCTCATCCCAAAGGGACATTGCAAACTCAGCGGGATGGATGCCAAAACACCACGAGAAATGCCAGCTCTGAAGCAGGACAACTGACAGGGAGAAGGAACAGCTTCCCTAAGGTTGCACATTGGGAAAATTCCTTCCCTGAAAGGGTTCAGAGGAGTGTGGAGTGCTGGAGTCCCCATCCCTGGAGGGATTTAAAGCCATGTGGATGTGGCACTTGGGGATGTGGTGGCCTTGGCAGTGCTGGGAATGGTTGGACTCCACGAGTTTAAAGTTCTTTTCCAGCCTCAATGATTCCATGATTCTGAGTCCCTTCATCCAGAAAAAGGGGAAAAGGTGAGCTGGGTGCCTTGGGAATGAGGATACTGAGTTGGATCTCCTGGCCAGGGAACCTCCCCATTTTTTTCCTGCCCACTGGTGACACTCAGTGTGCGACCAGAACGTGGCCAAATCCCACTGGTTTAACTGGGAACAGGAGCCCAGCTCCAGGGATTGACTGCAGGACCAGAGCCACCCCTCAGAGCTCATGTGGGACAGGGCTCCTTCAGCGTGGGCTGCTTTTATCCTTTTTCACCTCTCCTGACTCCAGATATTCCACCCCCAGGATGTGCTGTGGGAAAACAGCCCCCAGCCAGGAGATTTTGTTATTCCCAACAGCTGGGGCTCCATTTCCTTGGGTTTTAACAATCCACACTTAAGTGAAGATGCAGTTTAAGGGGTTTTTTTCCAAAGCAAAGACCTGTGCCGGTGGAACCAGGCCAAATCCCAAATCCACGCTCTCTGACCTGGGATGTTCAAGACTAAAACGTGAACCACTCGGTGGCAGGGAGAGCAGGATCCCTTTGGCCAGCAAGAGTCTGGGGTTGGTTTTGTCACTGTCACTTCCCCCTCACCTTTGGAATTCCAAAGCCTGTCCAAGCCTGTTCCCTGTCTGTTCATTAAGCCGGAATTTAATGATCAACACCGTGAAGTGAGACCTGGAGCTGAGCTTTGGAGCGAGGCTGCTCTGCCACAAGCTGGAATTCAGCATTTCCACAGGGGTTTGGTGCTCTCAGGTGGCAGGACACATGGAGCAGGGATAATTCCAGCAGAAATGATGGAAAAGGAGGAGGAGGAGGAGGAGGAGGAGGACAGGGCTCACCGAGCGGAAGATCATGTGCAGCGGCATCGCGATGTTCAGGTTCAGGGCATAGTTATTGACCACACTGACGGTGAAGAACATGGCCACCATGATGAAATAGTTCCTGAAACATGGAAAAACATCTGGGAGCTGTGCAGGAACCTCCCTGGGATGCTGGGAGACCCCTCAGGAATTCTCATGGCATGCACAGAAAGGTCCAGAGCAGAGCCGAGCTCCCGGCTCTGTCACTGAGATCATCCCCAGTGGAGAACTGCAAAGGGAATTTGGGTGATTTCCTAGGAGAACTCTCCCTTCCCACTCCCACCACCCCAAATCCCAGAGATAAAAGCTCTTTAAGCACAGCAAACTCTTCCCTGTGCAAAACTCTGCCCTGTTCCTCGCCAGGGAAGGATCTGATGGCAGCTTCCCATTAAAAATTCCCAATAAACGAGTGTGTATTTTATCAGGCCTCACAGCTTCGCAACGTGGCTCTGCAGATGCTGCAGGACGGATGGGATTTAGCCAGGAAAAGTGGAAAAGCTGTTTTATGGAATGCTTTTTGGAGGTAAGAGAGAGCCAGGCAATTCCCGCTTGGAAAAACCTTGGGATTGTACCTGATGGGGATGGCCGGGCGCTTCCTCCCGAAGTTGGCCTCGAAGATAAAACCTTCCACTGCAATAAACAGGAACTGGGAGAACGTCACGATGTTCCCACATCCTGGGAACTGCCTGCAGGCACGGAAAGACAAGGATCAGAGCCATTCCATGGAGAACAAACATCGGGACCCGATAAAAGGAGGCAACGGCTCCGTATTTGCAGAGGAGAATCACCCTGGAGAGGATTTACTCAGCGTTTATTCACCTGGACTTGTGCAAACACCTGCAGGGCGTTTCCTCAAACATTTCCAAGGAGGAACTGGTAAGTCAGATCAGGAAGTGAAAGAGAAAACTGCTGGGTCTCCCTCTTTCCCATGGGAAGTGGCTTTAGGAGGACTCTGTCCCTTCCTAAAAGCCGCTGTGTTTGTTGGAGGTGATCAATGATGAGTCCATCCAGGAGGAAAAGGCAGCTGGAAATCCCAATATCCCAATATTCCTCATTCCCGCTGCAGGAGGGAAGTGCCAAGGTCAGGTCTGTGCTGGCAGAGTGCCCCTGGTTCAGATTTCCTCGATTTCCTCTAAAAAAGCTTCAGCTCCCCTGTGTTTTTTGGATGCCAAAAAAAAAAAAACCCCTTTGGCTGTGGGTTCAAGAAGGGACTAAAACTCCTCACAGTGGAACCCCAAAAAGTCCTGGCAGGAAATCCCACGTGACATCCATGGATCCTGTTAATGCGACACCAACTCCACAAGGTTTCAAAAGCCACAAAACTTTGTCTGAGCTCAAGAGAGACCCTCTAAGTCCCTTTTTGTCCCCTCAGAGGGAATGCAGAAATGCCACCAGCTCCCAGCGACCCAAGCTTGGTGTTTATCCCGTGGGAACGGGAATTCCACGCCGGGGCAGGACACCAAACAAACCCTCCCTGCAGCCTGATCCTCCCTAAGGAGCTTCCAGGGAGCAGGGAAGGATTTCCCGGGAAGCAGAAGCTCAGAGGAAGCCGTGACAGGGCAGAGCATGGGAAAGTTCGTGGGAGACAAAGGGATTTGAGGGAATTCTTCCCAGAAACCAAAGCCAAGGATTCCTGGGAGAATCCTGCTCCCCACCCTGCTGCACAAGGACACGGCTTCCTCGTGGAATGTGCTGTCCCTGGCAGTTCAGGATGCAGTTTTGCAGGATTCAAGCTGGGAGATGCCCTGGAAAACGAGGAATATCCAAGCTGTCTCCTCCAAATTCTCCTCTGTCAACCCACAGAGCTCCCAGGAGCAGCAGCGACCCGGCGAGTGCAGGGCTGGCCCATCTGGCACCAAAACAGCACCTGGAAAAATCCCCTTCTCCCTGCTTTTTCCAGGGATAGGCACCACCCTGAGCTGCTCCCCTCTGTGCCAATTCCCACATTCTTCCCAGCTTAATTGTCCATAAAACTTCAATCCCGAGGTTGAAAGGTCCAAAAGTTCCTTACGGGGAGAGGAGGGGGAAGAGAAGAGACCCTGAAGCAGAGCCAGAAGCTCCAGGATTGCAAACCTTATCTCCAATCTTATCTCCAACCTTATCTCCAGAGGAGCTGTAAACCTGGGATAATCCAAAACGGGTTCCATGCACTGGCCTTTGCTTCCTCCCAGTTCCCAGATCCCTGGACATGACCCCACGTTATCAGCAGTGTTGGCACTCAGGGTTATGTGCTGGCTGATAAGAGATAAGAAAGGGCTTTATCTGCCCCTTCTTTGGCTCACAATCCTCACCCAGATCCACCTAAAAAAAAGAGATAAATCTGGATCTATCAACCCAAGATCTGCTTCAGCTGCAGACAACTGATAAGAGTCCTCCCCACAAGAAGTTTCCTTGCTCTCTCCTACACTCCCACTTCACCACATGGAAAAGGAGAAAATCTGATTTTTGGGCCCTGATTTATCTCCCTTCCACAGCCATTCAAGCCCCGGATTTCTTGTTCTGCCTTCACAGCCCAGCAGAAATATTTCTCTCCTCTTCTCTCTGGCCACTCTCCACACGTTTAAAGTGTTTTGTCTGCCCTCAGGCATCTCCAGACTGAACGCTTCTCATTCCTTTACTTTCCTTAAAAATCCTGAGCAAATTTCTTCCCAACCACCTTTACTACTCCTCGCTGCCTTTTCCCGTGATCCTGCTCCAGGATTTTGTTTTTTATGGGAATATTCATCTGCAGGAAGAATTTTTCCTTCCAAGACCCAAAGAAATAATGGGTGTTATCCCAATTTTGGGACTAAAGGTGAGCACAGTTGGTAAAAAGCACAGGAATTGAGCTGTTAGGAACAGAGGAATTTCTAAAGTGGATGAGAGGTGCTGTTTAAGAGAAGGTTTTGTGTGAAAAGCAGCTTTTCCTTCATGTCTGCAACCGGGTTTTTGGAATTTGCTGCTCTGGGGTTTAGTCACCTTTGAATAATTCAGTTTTTGAATAAGGCCAAAAGTTTGGTTTAAGGTTTGCTTGGAGGAGACACGAGTGGCAAGAAGCCAAATCCAAAGGGGTTTTTTTGCTTCCAAAGGGTTCCTTGCTGCTCTGTCACTGATGCTGCAACACGAGCCAGGCAGGAAAGGCAGAGGTTGGAGCAATCCCTGCGAGGAAAGACAACTCCCCATGCCAGGTCTCTTCTTCCAGGAACTGCTTCTCGATTTATCCAGGGATTGTGCAACCTTGTGTTAAGGCACCTGAGTCCCGTTTCGGAGCAAATATCCCAACTGCTGGATTTTGCAGCTCCTTTTTCCCTTAAAAATCGATGAGCGGGGAGGGAGTAAGGGCTGGTTTGGAATGCCTGGGCATGGCTGAAGCGCACTGAGGGCTATGGGGATGCGGCCCCACGCTGACTCACGGGGATTTTAGACACAGAACCAGTTCAGGCATCACTTTTTCCCAGTCAGGCCCTTTGGCCTTCCCAGCTTTCTGACCAGCCTTTTCCCAAGCCCTTCCAGCCTTCCTCCATCAGGATGAGGAAGGCGAGATCCCCAAAAACATCAGCCTCCGATCTGGGAATTCAACTCCGCTCCAGCGCCAAGGGGACTCGGTGACTTTGCAGCGAGTGACGATTCCCAAGATCGCATTTCCAGACGGAAAACATTCCCTGCTGTCCCCAGGGACAGCTCCTGCACGTCTTCTCCTCGGGATTTCAGCGGTGCCCGCTCCGGGAGCTGGGATCGGGCTGGGATGCGCTGGGGACACGCCGATGCCACGGTCCCCGTGCCGCTGGAGAGGGGACATCCCCCGTGCCCGAGGTCACCGACACGGCCCACACCGAGGGGACAACCCCAAAACACCCCCAAAACCCCATCCAGCGGGGACACAAGGCGATGCTCCAGGTCTGGGCTCATCCTGGCACTTCCATGAGGAGCCCCAGGGCCTGGAGGGTGAAACCCCCCTCAGTGCCAGCCCCGGGTACCCCCACACGCCAAATCCCCCCAAAACCCACTCTGCCATCGCTGCTGCTGCCTCCCCTCACAAATCCTGAGGCCGGTGGGAGAGCCCTCACCCCGATCCCATTGGAATGGGCTCCCTGACCCTTTATGCCCCCCCAAATCCTCTCCGGGGCCCCGCACCTGGCCAGCAGCTCCAGGAACACCACGTTGCTGCAGCAGCCGCCGAACACCAGCCCCACCGCCACGGCCGGGTGCATGGTGTCGCTCCGGGCAGCGAGGCGGCGTCCCGGGCCGCCCCCGCATCCCGATCCCGGGATTCTGCCCCGCTCCCGGCCCCGGCCCCGCCACCCCCGCTTCCTCCGGCCGCCGGTAGTTCGCTCCTCGCCCGCCGCGCCGCCGCCGCCGGGACTACAACACCCGGCAGGCTCCGTGCCGCCTCAGCGCGGCTCCCTATGGGCGCCCCGCCGCGGGGCACGATGGGAGTTGTAGTTCTGCAGGAGGGCGGTAATGGCGGCGCTGAGGTGGCGTCAGGAGGAGGCGCGGCTCAAGCGCCGCTTGTGGTGAGGCGCAGCCCGTAATTGACTTTTTGGGGTTATTTAGTGACCCCAAAACGCCAGATAGAGGCCGTTCCTAAGGATTCCGTGCCAAGTAATTCCTTCGCTGTTCAAAATAAGGAGTATTATTGAAAGACTGGGAGAGCTGGGGGTGCTCACCTGGAGAGGAGAAGGCTCCAGGGAGAGCTCAGAGCCCCTTGCAGGGCCTAAAGGGGCTCCGGGAGAGCTGCAGAGGGACAGGACACAGGGAATGGCTTCCCAGTGCCAGAGGGCAGGGATGGATGGGATCTTGGGAAGGAATTGCTGGCTGGGAGGGTGGGGAGGGGCTGGGCTGGAATTCCCAGAGGAGCTGTGGCTGCCCCTGGATCCCTGGCAGTGTCCAAGGCCAGGCTGGACATTGGGGCTGGGAGCAGCCTGGGACAGTGGGAGGTGTCCCTGCCCATGGCACTGGGTGGCACTGGATGGGCTTTAAGATCCATTCCCACCCAAACCATTCCAGGATTCCAAGCTGAGCACACAAACAGGGACTCAGCCACATCATGAGGGGAAAAAACAGGGAACAGATCCTGGGATTGGGATTTCTCCCCATTAATTGTATTTCTATAGCAGGGCTGAGTATTTCTGGGAAGAATTAAATCCTTTTTGGTGCCTGGATCCCAAACTGATCCAATGCAGAGCCCTGGTGGGAGAGACGACTCCTGGCCTGGATCCCTCAGCTCCAAAACTTCCCATCTCAGCTCCTTCACCTTTTTTTTTTGGGAATGTGCACAACAGAAATTCCAGAAGTGCAACTCCACTTCCATTGGAAATGCCCCAAACCCTGGAATTTTGCAGCTGGAGGAGCCTTTCCCTCCTCTCTTGGGAAGCTTTTTGTGGTTGTTGACTTTAAATTCCCATTTTTTTTGGAAGGTCACGTCACTTAAAAATAAAAATAACTCCCTGAGGTATTTTGAGGTGCTTTTGAAGGGCTGAGTCTGTCTCCTCTCCTTAAATTCTCACATTCTTGGGATTATTTATTCCATCCAAACCTTCCAGCTCCCCCAGCTCTTCCTCCTGCTCCCTCCTCAGCAGAGATTTTCCCAGGAATTGCAGTTCTTTGCTAAAACACATCGTGTTTTTGCAGCTTTCCTCAGCTCAGCATTCCAGGAACAATCCCTGTTTCTCTGGATGAGGAGAGGAGACATTCCTGCTGTCCCAAACATTCCCTGAGATCCAGGAGGGTTTTTTTTTTACCACTCCTGGGTATTTCCCAGAGTTTTTCCCAAAGCTCCAGGACCTCGTGACTCCTTTCTCCTCATCGATTCTTAAATCCCCCCCCCATTTTTTATTCCTTTTATTTTCCTCTCCCAAGGATTTTTTTGGGGATGAATTCCAAATTTTTCTGGATCAAGCAGTGTTGCTGCTCCAACTGCCCGTGCCTGTTGGAACTTGTCAAAAATAGCAAGAACTCCAGGCATATTTTGGGGGAAAAATTGGAAAGAACTTAATTTTTTTTTTATTTTTAAGCCCTCTCCCCCTTCCTCCTCCTCATTCCAAGGTTGTTAAACTCGACATCCCTGTAAACGAGCTGGAAAAATTCCAACCTGAAGTGCTTTTCCCTTCGGAAAGCCTCCCTGCCTTGGATTTTTCTCTCCATGCTTTAGGCAAAGCGACTTTCCAGAGGTGATTGATGGAAATCTTTTCCATTAAAATTCCTTCAAAACGTGCAAAGAGGAGGAAAAGAGATTTTTATATATTTTTAATCTGTTTTTTTTTTTTCCTTTTCCAGAAAGCGAATCAGAGCCATCTGACCAAGGAGCCAACCGTGTTTGGATTTGGATTTTGCCTTCAGTGGGATCCAGGGCAACCATCCCTAAAATGGTTGGGGTTTTTTTGGGCTTTGTGTCATTTTTGTAAATTTTTCTCCAACTTTTGCTGCTTTTGGCTCCCACATTTGGGAATTCGAGCTCTTCCCAACCTCATGGAACCAAACTTCCCTTGCAGAGCACTGCAGAACCCTGGAGGGTTTGGAAGGTTGGACTTCCCTGTCTTGTTGGAAGAAGTCCCAGGGTCTGATAAAGACTTTTGGAATCCCAGCATTCCCTGAGGAACCGGACGTGGCCGTGGGGCCTCCAAAGAGCCTTTGAGGAGGTCATGGAATCACGGAATGGTTTTGGAAGGGACCTTAAGGATCCTCTCATTCCAACACTTCCCGCTATCCCGTTTTGGTCAGAAGTTGCTCCAAGATCCCTTCTGAGAGGGCTGGAAAGCTTCTCCCACCCCATCCTTTTCCCGTGGTTCTTATCCATCTTTTCCTTGCCTTGCTTTGTCCCATTTTTCTTTGACTCCAGGAAGCAGCTCCGAGAACAGACACAGTGTCAAAACCCTCTTGATTTCTCGCTCCACTCTCACCCCCTCCCATTGTGGGGGTCTAGGAGAGGTTATCCCGTGGGATTTGTGCTCCCAGATCCACGGATGCACAACTTATTGCATGATTAGCACCATTCCTGGTGTCAAAATGTCCCAAAAAATGTCACATTCCCCAGTAATGCCCAGATCCAGCGTGGAGCGAGGAGCGGGCAGTGAGAACACGACTCCTTTTGGGGTATAAAGAGAATTTTTTAGCTATGAATTAAAATTTTATATTTTTAACAGAACCCTTGAGGTGGGAAAAGCCTTCCAGGGTCATCCAAGCTGTGCCTGATCCCCACCTTGTCTCCAGCCCTGAGTGCCACATCCAGGAATTCCTTGGACACCTCCAGGGATGGGGACTCCAAACCTCCCTGGGCAGCTCCTTCCAAGTCCTACCAACCCTTCCCATGAGGAAATTCCCGTTGCTGGAGTCATTCCCTCAGGATTCCACACTGGGATGTTTTCCCTGCTTCAGATTCCCAGATTTTCCCCTCCATTTCTGCTCTAAATCTGCTTTTGTTTTCCATGCTGAAACATTCCCAGTGAATTCCTGTGCCTTCCCAATGAAAAACCCCTTTCCCAGTGGGATTTGGATCACCCTCAATTTAGAAACCCCAAAAAGGTACTCGGTGCTCCAAAGGAGATCCTGAAGGGATTTTTCTTTTCCATTATTTTTTAATTGAAATGGATGAAGGGTGGGAACATTTGGAATTTTTTTCCATAAATTATTCCAGTTTTTCCATAAATTACTCCATTTTTTCATAAATTACTCCATTTTTCCCATAAATCACTCCACTCTTCCATAAATCACTTAATTTTTTCCATAAATTACTCCATCTTTCCATAAATCACTCCATTTTCCATAAATTGTTCCATTTTTCCATAAGTTACTCAATTTTTTCCATAAATTACTCCACTTGTCCATAAATTCCATTTTTCCCTGCAGCTCAACCTCAAGGGAATCCTATTTTCCTATGGATTTTCCAGGTTTTTCCAGCCTCCACAGGCACTCCAGAGCTTTCCAACTTGCACTGTTGGGGCTTTCATGTAATTTTGGATCTTGCAAATTCCCAGTATTCCCAAGCAGTTCTCCCAGATTTTCAAGAACTGAAATCATGGAATCGTGGAGTCATTTCGGTCGGAAAAGACCTCCAGGATCATCAGGTCCAACCCTGAATATCCCAAACCACGTTGTCAAGTGGTTTTTGGGCACTTCCAAGGATGGAGACTCCACCACTTCCCTGGAAAACCTATTCCATGCCTGACCACTCTATCAGTGAAGGAATTTTTTCCTAAAATCCAACCTGAACCTTCCCCTGGCACAACTTCAGGCTTTTTTCCCCCTCATCCCATCACAAGATTCCTGGGAGAACAGGCCCAACCCAAAACCTCCTTCCGGGGAATTTTGGGATTTTTCCTCGTGCAAGAATTGAGCAGCAACGAATGAAGGCAAGGATTGAGGTTGGAAACCAACGAGAGGAGATGAAAAGTGGGATGAAAACCCGTGGGACTCATCAGCACAGGACTTGGAGAGCGTTCAAAACCGAAGGAAAGGGTTAAAAAATTAAAGATTCCCAGAAGTTCCTGCAGGGTGGTGAATGGAAACACGCTCCAAGATGCACCGGGAAGTCGCTGAGCTCTGGATCCCCGGATTATGGAAGGATGGAGCTGTCTCCATGTGCTTTTCCTGCTCTTCCACTCCCCTTAGCCCTGGAGGAAACAACCCCCGACCTCCATCTGCAGCTCCCGCGTCGTTCCCTCATCCCTCGCATCCCAACATCTGCTGCCTTTGCAGGAATCTTTCCCTGGCACCAGCTGCAGCTCCCTGGCAGCACGAGAGGCAGCAGGGTTGACTCCCAGCTCCTCGATTTTCCCGGAATCCACAGGATTTTCCGTGTGTCCTGGAGTGCTCCAGCTCCTTTCCCGTCTCTGCTGAGGCTTCAGGGGATAAAACATCTCCAAACCGCTGGATTTTGGATGCTCCCCTTTCCTTTTTTCTCCTGTGGACCAGGTGAGTGAAAAATGGGAGAAATCTCTGGAAAAATGGGGAAAACTCCCTGCCCTCCAAAGTGAGGACACGAGAGAAGGTTGGAATTCTGCAAAAAAAAAAAAAAAAATACTGCAAAGGAGGGAAAATGAGATTTATTCTGGCTCTTGTTACTGTCTCTGGGCTGGGGTTTTTATCCTGTGATCTTCTCCTGAGTTTTCCGGCTGGTAAATCCCAATTGGAGCAAAAAATATCTGGAAAAGGGACAAAAAAAAAAAAAATAGGAGATCTGTGAGGTTCCTTAAATATTCTTTGGGACACTTGGATTCAGGAGAATGATGGAAATTTAGGGATAATTTGCCTCTCTCCTTTAAATCAAGCATTTTTGCATTAAATCAAATCCTGCAGCCTCTTATTTCCAGGGAAGAGAAAATCTGAAGTGGAGGCTTAAAATCTCCTCCAGAGGAGTGGCTCTGGTTATTTTTAGGGATCACCGGCTGTTCTTTCTTTTGGAATAAATCAGAATTCCAGGATGGGCTGTGGTGGGTGACCATCACCGTGAGGGCACAGTTTTGTGTCCCTCACATTTATCCTTCTCCACTCATTTCTCCTCTAAAGCAGCATGTCGTTCCCTGGGAGAAATGGGATTTTATCCCTCTTTTCCCCTCTGTTTTCCACCTAATTCCCCGTGGAGCAGCCACAAATTTCTTCCCATGGAAAAGCAAAATCAGGAGGCACGCAGGGACCTCGGGAAGGGCTGGTGATGGAGGCCACCCTTTCTCTGGCCAGGAAATGCAGGCAAGAAAGTAAAAATTATTTATTTTATTCCTATTTTTCTTTTCCCTCTCCAATTCTTTTAATCCTGGGAATACTAACATTGTTAATACCTTGGAAATATTAATATTATTAATATCCTGAAAATATTAACAGTAATACCTTGATAATATTAATATTATTTCTTTAAGGAAAGCCTGGAGGTGGCACTCTGGTGCCAAGGTGGGCACAGCTTGGACTCGATGATCTTGGAGGGCTTTTCCAACCGAAATAACTCTGGATTTCTGTGGGATGGGATCCCTCCAGAGTTCTGGGAAACTTGGCAAAGGAATGGGAGATTTTTGGTGTTCGTGATGAGCAAAGTGGGACCTGAGCAGCTGAAGCTGCTGGAAGTTGCTGGGATGCTTCCAGCAGGGATCATTCCCTCAGCCGGCGCATCCCGAACGTCCCTGGTTGGAATTGGGATGCTCCAGCTGCGGGGGGTGGGGTGAGGGTGATCCATGGCTCAGGTCTGAGGGCTTCCCTCGCCATCCCACATCAGTTCCCAGCCTTCCTGAAGGATCTCTGCGGGATGGCTGACACCTCCCAGAACTTCCATCCAAATATCCTGGAATGAGAGGAGGCTCTGAGATCTGGGAATGGTCAGGCTGGGAATAAAGGCCATCCCAAAAAGCAGAACGGGCGAAATCACTGCTGGATTGTGACCAAAAATGTGGCCAGAAATTCCCAACACATGGAATTGCAAATCCCATCCATTCCTGGAGCTCACGGGGCAGAGCAGCCTGAGGAACAAACTTGGGAAGAGGTTGGAAAATGGTCTTAATTCCTAAGTTTCAGCAGTGAGGGAATCTTGGGATAACAGCGAGGGGCAAAGGCACCACTTGGAAATGGTTCTGGATCAGCAGCTCCTCTGCTGGGCTGCAGGAGATGTTTTTAGGATGTTTTTAGGAGCTGCAATCCCATTAATTTTGGGATGGGAACATGGACACGTGATGGATTTCCCCGTGCCGGACTCCCAAAAGTGAGAATGAATCCCCATGGATAAAACTTGAGCTGTTTCAACTCTTCTGATTTTCTCTTCAGCTAAATTATGGGATTTTTGGCAGCAGAATTTTGACCGGGTGTGTCCTGATCCCCAGTTTGGAGAGATCCAACCTGCAGAGCAATCCTGGAGCTCCCGACCTGTGGGAATGGGATGAATCCCGACCTCGTTGCTTTCTGTGACCATGATGTCTCTAAATCACAAATTTTCTTGAAATTCCCTTTTTATTTTGGCCATTTTACTTCCCACAGGGATCGTCCCAGGAGGACACCACTGAGAATGTGCTCCAGGGCTGAGGCCAGGACCTTTAGGTCTCAAAAGCGTTGAGAGCAGAGGCCGTGATTGGGTTGGGAAGTTGGGAAATTGGGAAATTGGGATCTCAGGCTGCTCCTGTGCTCAGGGACGGAACTGAGGTGACTTTTTCATCCCTGGCAATGGTTTTGTCACCTGCCCGCCGTGGAATTGCCACCAGCTCTGGACCGGTGTCCCCAGGGAGCTCTGGGAATGGCAGCCTGGAAATCCCAGAATCCCGGGATCACCGAGGTGGGAAAAGCCCTCCAAGGTCATCGAGTCCAAGCTGTGCCTGATCCCCACCTTGTCTCCAGCCCTGAGTGCCACATCCAGGAATTCCTTGGACACCTCCAGGGATGGGGACTCCAAACCTCCCTGGGCAGCTCCTTCCAAGTCCTACCAACCCTTTCCATGAGGAAATTCCCGTTGCTGGAGTCATTCCCTCAGGATTCCACACTGGGATGTTTTCCCTGCTTCAGATTCCCAGATTTTCCCCTCCATTTCTGCTCTAAATCTGCTTTTGTTTTCCATGCTGAAACATTCCCAGTGAATTCCTGTGCCTTCCCAATGAAAAACCCCTTTCCCAGCGGGATTTGGATCACCCTCAATTTAGAAACCCCAAAAAGGCACTCGGTGCTCCAAAGGAGATCCTGAAGGGATTTTTCTTTTCCATTATTTTTTAATTGAAATGGATGAAGGGTGGGAATGTTTGGGGTTGTTTGCCATGGAACTCATCCAGCTGTGCATTCCCTGGAATCCAGCTGTGCTCGGATTCACTCTGGAGATCCAGTGTGGCTCCTCACTGGTCCAGGACTGGTCCCATCTCCTCATTCCTTGATTACATTCCCAAAGAATTGGAGCCATCCCCTTCTCCCAAACCACGTCACTGCTCCAAGGGGAGCTGCGCTTGTCTCCCTGGATAGATCCTTGGGTATTTTTGGCTGGAAAAGGAGCAAATTTTGGCGTGGCCATCAATAAGTGAAAGGGTGAAAGGTGTCTGTGGGGAGAACCAGTTAAACCAGTAGTGGGGAGGAGGACGCTTCCCATAATCCCAGTTACAGCCCTTTTGTGGGCTTGGTCGTTCCAAGCAATGTTTCATCTCCGTGTTTTCCATAAAAAAAGGAGGGAGAGGGATTTTTTTATACGGATACAGTGACAGGACACAGGGAATGGCTTCCCAGTGCCAGAGGGCAGGGATGGTTGGGATCTTGGGAAGGAATTGCTGGCTGGGAGGGTGGGGAGGGGCTGGAATGGAATTCCCAGAGAAGCTGTGGCTGCCCCTGGATCCCTGGAAGTGTCCAAGGCCAGGTGGGACAGGGCTTGGAGCAGCCTGGGACAGTGGGAGGTGTCCCTGCCCATGAATGGGATGGGACTGAATGGGCCTTAAGGTCCTTTCCCACCCATTCTGGGATTCTGGGATTCTAAACCATCTTTGTTGGGTTTTCCATGGAGCAAAGTGGGGGAATCCAGCAAGGAAAACACCTGGAAACACCATTTTGGACCAGAGCAAAAGCCCTTCTGGAATCTGGGGGCTGGATTTATCGAGTGGGAGCCGTTATCTCGAAGGGAGGGTGATAAGAACCATCCCGGGAGCTGGAAATCCTAAAAGTTCCACTGGGCTGAGTGAGACCTCGTGGACCATCTCCACTCCAGCTCTTCTTGGCCTCTCTGTCCCATCTCTCATCCCAAAAAGTCCTTTTTGGGTCTGTCCTGCTGCTTTCGAGGCCTTGGGAAGGACAAGGGAACAGGAACAGGGGCTGGGCACCTTTCTGGTGTTTTTCAGGAGGTGGTTTGGGATCAGCAAACGCTGCTGGAGCTTTCCCAGCTTTTATCTGGTGGATGACGTGCGGCTGCCAGGACATTTTGCTCGATGTTAGGCCTGAATTCCAGCAGATCCCTCTCCAGAGGGGTTGGAATTCAGGAAAGTGCCGGCTGCACGTGAATGCTCCTCTTTGTTTGCCTTGCCTTGCTCCTGTTGATTGCTCCCAAATATTCCTGATTGCTCCAGGAGCTGAGGAGCCTGGCTTGGAAACTTCCCAAATTTCCTTCAGCACAGTTTATTTTTGTGATTTCCATTTGGCCTGAGTTTGATGTTCCCCTCTCCAGGTGTTTGGGGTTTTTTTTGATGATTAAAGAACTCATTTTGTTCTTCACCCCTGCCCTGAGCCTTCGATGGAGCCTGTTTGGCTCCAGGGTTTGGGAATAAAAGCACGGAATTGTTCAGCTCCAGGTGTTCCCATCACACCTGTCAAGAGCCCAGCATGAAAATTCCAAGTGGCCTGAGCCCAGATCCATGGGGAAAGGTGGCCCATCCCAACATCTATGGGCGGGGACACCTCCCACTATCCCAGGTTGCTCCAGCCTGGCCTTGGACACTGCCAGGGATCCAGGGACAGCCACAGCTTCTCTGGGAATTCCAGCCCAGCCAGCAATTCCTTCCCAAGATCCCATCCATCCCTGCCCTCTGGCACTGGGAAGCCATTCCCTGTGTCCTGTCCCTCCAGCCCTTGTCCCCAGTCCCTCTCCAGCTCTCCTGGAGCCCCTTCAGGCCCTGGAATGTGCAGGAAGCTCTCCCTGGATCCTTCCCTTCTCCAGGTGAACATTCCCAGCTCTCCCAGCCCAGAGCAGAGGGGCTCCAGCCCTGGGAGCAGCTCCGTGGATTCCTCTGGATTTGCTCCAGCACCTCCACATCCTTTGGATGCTGGGGATCCCCAAGTGCCGCATCTCCCCCTCTTCCCAACCCCTGCAGAGTTAAACCCCGCAGAGTTAAAACCAGAACTCCTTGTCCTGCCTCATTTTGGGCACCTCCAAATGGCAGCCGGAGCCCCTGATCCTCTTGGGAATTGTGTTGGAGCTGCACAAACCCCTCCTGATTGCCCCGCTCCGGGACTGGGAATGGATTCAGTTGCTGAATGCAGATCCAATTGCAATTAAGCCCATTCAGCTCCCTAACGAGGTATTCAGGGCTTTAGGAGGTTTGCAGGGTTCAATTAGGCTCAGTTGTTAAGCCTGAGTTTATGGAGTGCTCCTCCTAAGCCTGGGATCGGCATCAATCCCTAAAACTGGAGTCATCCTGGAGAGTTTTGGGGTGATTCAGGCAGAAATGATCTGAAGGGGAGGAAAAATTGTGGATATTCATGGACAGGAAGCAGTTAATTCCTGGGATATTCCGCTGGAGTGGGGGAACAGCAGCGATTTCCCTGCAGGCTCAGGCTGGGAAGAGCAAAATTCCACCTCTCCCAACTTTTAAAGCCGTGGATATTTGAACACCTGGAAGCTGCTGAATGATTTAAATCTCCTTTAGCAGCTCTTTGAGGCTCTCATTTATTAACGGGGCTGAGCTGAACCTTTGGCTTCACCTGGGGCCAGGTGGGGCTGGGATTCCCTGGAATGTTTT
The DNA here is from genome assembly GCA_013399195.1 of Dicrurus megarhynchus. NCBI lineage: Eukaryota > Metazoa > Chordata > Aves > Passeriformes > Dicruridae > Dicrurus > Dicrurus megarhynchus. Next base: position 225,993 of record VXAD01009654.1, read on the forward strand.
TTTTCCGATCCCAAGCCAATGTGTTCCTGTTCACCCTGGAGGTTCCTGGTTTTCCCTTTTCCTGTGTCCTTGACCTTTTTGGCCTGTTTAGCTCCTGGCCAGAGGATTTTAGGGATGGATGGGACCTACCAGGGTGAGATCTGCTCTTCGTCAGCTCTGGAATTCCCAGGACCCCGGGCACGGAAATCCTCAGTGCGGATCCCCTACTCTGAGCAGGAAAACTGCTGCTTTTTTGGGATATGGGATCTCTGATTCTTCCTGATTT
>VXAD01009654.1:227967-309786 GCA_013399195.1 Dicrurus megarhynchus
CAGCAGGTGGGGGATGAGGAGGAGGAGGAGGAGCAGCAGCTCCCTGATGGGGAGGATGAAGATGAGGAGGAGGAGAAGCAGCAGCCCCCAAGAGGGAGGATGAGGAGGGAGAGGAGGATGAGGAGGCAGCTGCTCCGGATGAGGAGGAAGAGGAGGATGAGGAGGAAGAGGAGGCAGAGGACAGCCCCTGATGGGGAGGATGAAGATGAGGAGGCAGCAGCTCCCAAGGGGGAGGATGAGGAGGGAGCAGCTTCCTGATGGGGAGGAAGCGGAGGATGAGGAGCAGCAGCTCCCAAGGGGGAGGATGAGGAGGAAGAGGAGGATGAGGAGGCAGCAGGCTCTGGTGGGGAGGAAGAGGAGGAAGAAGAGGATGAGGAGGCAGAAGCAGCCCCAGCTTCCCCCTGCACTGCACAGCTGGAACCCCTTGGTGCTGTCCCAGAAGGGCCCGAGGTGCCCCAAACCNAGCAGCTCTGGATGAGGAAAATGAGGAGGAAGATGAGGAGGCAGCTGCTCCCAAAGGGGAGGATAAAGAGGATGAAGAGGGTGAGGAAGCAGCAGCTCCCTGATGAAGAGGAGGATGAGGAGCAGCAGCTCCCTGATGGGGAGGATGAAGATGAGGAGGATGAGAAGCAGCAGCCCCCAAGAGGGAGGATGAGGAGGGAGAGGAGGATGAGGAGGCAGCTGCTCCGGATGAGGAGGAAGAGGAGGATGAGGAGGAAGAGGAGGCAGAGGACAGCCCCTGATGGGGAGGATGAAGATGAGGAGGCAGCAGCTCCCAAGGGGGAGGATGAGGAGGGAGCAGCTTCCTGATGGGGAGGAAGCGGAGGATGAGGAGCAGCAGCTCCCAAGGGGGAGGATGAGGAGGAAGAGGAGGATGAGGAGGCAGCAGGCTCTGGTGGGGAGGAAGAGGAGGAAGAAGAGGATGAGGAGGCAGAAGCAGCCCCAGCTTCCCCCTGCACTGCACAGCTGGAACCCCTTGGTGCTGTCCCAGAAGGGCCCGATGTGCCCCAAACCCGTCTGGAATGGGAATTTTGGGATGACTGAAGGGCCCGAGGTGCCCCAAACCCATCTGGAATGGGAATTTTGGGATGACTGAAGGGGCTGAGATGCCCCAAACCCATCTGGAATGGGAATTTTGGGATGACTGAAGGGCCCGAGGCGCCCCAAACCCATCTGGAATGGGAATTTTGGGATGACTTTTCACTCTCCCTGGTGGGACGTGGCTCAGGGGCATAGCAGAGAGGTTGGGAAGGAGATTCCAGAACGTCATGGAATATCCAGGGTTGGAAGGGCCCCACAAGGATCACTAAAGTCCCACTCCTGGTCCTGCCCAGGACAATCCCAAAATCCCACCGTGTGCCTCAGGGTGTCGCCCAAACATTTCTGGAGCTCTCTCAGCATTGCCGGAGTTCCCACGGTTTTGTTTTGGGTTTTTTTGAGGCTTTTTGGGAAGAGTCCAATTCCTGTTGCTCCTTCAGTGCATCCAGGGGGTCTGAGCATGGAATGGGCAGAATCTGGTCCTGGATTTTTGGGTGTCATTTGGTCCTTTTTGGTTGTCACTGGATTTTTGGGATCACTCAGTTTTTGGGATCACTGGAAATTTGGGTGTCATTTGGTCCTTTCTGGGTTTCATTGGAATTTTGGGATCCCTGGAATTTTGGGATGCCTGGGTTGTTGGGTGTCATTTGGTCCTTTCCGGTGGTCACTGGATTTTTGGGGTCACTGGAATTTTGGGAGTCGTTTGGTCCTTTTTGGGGTCACTGGATTTTTGGGTGTCGTTTGGTCCTTTTTGGGTGCCACTGTATTGTGCTCACCTCCGCCCTCACCTTCCTGTGGAATTAAAAATGAAATTCATGGGAAAAGTCAAGAGATTTGGGCTCAAATCCTCATCTCCAGCTCAGGGACTCCGGGATCTTTTCCTGGCTGGGCAGGGGGCACCTCTGGATCAGCCTTTCCCATTCCCAGCCCATAAATCAGGGAATCACAGAGTGCTTAGGGTTGGAAGGGACTTTAAATCCCAGCCATGGGGGGTGGGATGGGGTTGGGTGAGGAGATGGGAATGTGGAAATTCCATGCCCAACTCTCCTTGCTGGCTCCTTCCATGCCCTCATTCCAGCAAAAGCAAATCCGGAGGCAGGGAAAGGACAACAGATTCCTGCTTGGAGAATTCCTCCTGCCCCAAACCCAGGAGGCTCCCAGGGGATGCAGGATCTTTGGGATCTTTGTTTCCTTTGTCCCGGCTCCTGTTGCCCTCAGGAGCACTTGGGAATGTGAATAACCTGGAAAAGCTCCAGCTGGAATAACCGGAGCAGCGCAGCCCTGGCTGCCAGCCAAGCACTCAATCCCTTCATCCATCGCTTCCCAACCCTTTTTTCCCCCTGTTTGTTAACCCCCACCTCCTTCAAATTCAACGATTTTCCCACAGATCCCCACCTCTCCTTATCCATGAATCCTGTCCCCCCGGAGATATTCCCTTCTTGAGGATATTTAATCCCCTTCCACCTTTTTTTAAGGGAAGAAAGATGAACAAACCTGGATTAACATTCCCTGGATGCCCCACGTGGCAGCAGAGTGACAAAACTGCAAATATCCCATTCTTTGTTCTGTGAATCCATCTGATGAACAGTGATTCCCAACAAAATTCCCCTTTGGAGTCATCCATCCCAAACCTTCGCTGCTCTCCTGGAATTCCTTGCAGGAATTGGAGCTGTTTTCAGCAACTGCACGGGCAAATCCAAGATTTTTTTCCCTTGAGTTCTGCCTCCTGGAGAGGGAGAAAATCCTGCCTGGAGATTAAATTCCCAAGAAACACCCAACTGGAATTTTCTGCTTGGAAAAGCCTCTAAATTTAGCAAAAAAAGGAGTTTTTAATGGGAAAATGGGGTTTGTGGGGAGCCACCACGGAGTGGGAAAAAGAAGAGGAGGGTCTGGATGTCATTGCCAGGACTCTCCAGGTGTTTTCCTGCTTTTCCCCTGGATACTTCCAAGCTGAAATCCTCCATCCCAAACTCCTGGAACATTCCTTGTCACAGGAATCTTAGAGGGAGTCTTTATTCCCATTAATTCCTTGTGTTAATTGGAACGGAATCCCTGGAGAAGAGCGAAGCTGGATGAAGTCATTGGGATTTTTTTTTTTCCCCTGAATCCATAATTTCCATCCTAGAAGTTTTCCATGCCTCCCTGGGAGCAGGTGAGGCTCAGAGCAGGAGAAGAATTTTTGATTTGCCATAAAAAAGGAGTAAAATTCCTTTTGGCAGCAGCACTCCTGCTCCCTGGAGAGAATTCCCTGTTTTCCAGAGGGGGAATTCTGCAGCCATTCTGGGGAGTTGTTAAACCACCAGCAATAACCAAAATTCCAGACCCCTCTGGCTGGATCCTCAGGAAGTTTATCCTGGATTTAGGAGCCTGGAGAGCAGGAGTTGGAGTGGGTGATTCCTGATTTTCCTGGCCTTTTCTCCCGGATTAATTGAGGCAGGAAGCACCTCCTGCTTTTATCCCACCACATTTGGGCTTCGTTGCCTCAGGCGGGTGTTGGGAAAGGCGGGAACAAAGCTGAGCTCTCGGCATTAGCAAGGCAATGAAGGAATTCAAGGATTTCTGGATTTTTATCCCAATTTTCCAAGCCAAGAGGAGCATTTTTAGCGGGAGAAAAGCTTTTCCTGGCACTGAGGGTGGGTGGGATCATCATCCAGCTCCAACCTCTTTCCCTCTGCAGGTGAGAGACTCTCCAGGCCCTGCGCTGACTCCAGGGATTTCCGGGAGCTGCTTCCCAAGGGAAATGTTGTGTGCCCAGATCCTTGTCCTGGCGGTGGCCACGGGGCCGTTCGGAGCTGGGGCTGCTCATGAAGGTGAGTGACAAGTGACCCCTGGGACACTTCAGGGAGGAAAATCCCTTTTCCAAGCAGTTTTTCCTGCTCCTGGAGTGGATCCGCCCGTGGATGTGTCAGGGTGGAGCTGTGGTGCCGTTAATTCCCACACAGGATTGGGATCATGGGGATAACGGAGCCCCTCCAAAAGGATTCAGGGCCTGAATTCCTGCTCTGGGATTTATGGAGAAATCAGGGATCAGTGTCCTGCCTCTGTTCTGCCTCCTGCTCCAGAGAAAGTAGGGGAAAAGGGAAAACAAATCCCATCCTGGTTCTTCCTCTGAATTCCAGGACCTGCTTCCAGCCACCACACAGGAAATGGGAGAGGAAAAACCTCAAGGAAGCCTTGAATCCTTCTCCTACTCTTTAGGGAGCTGGGTTAGCACAAGGATTCACCTGTCCCCGGCTCCATGCAAGCCCACAAAGAGTTTTTGGGGATGAGGGGCTGGATCCAAAAAGCAGGAGGCAAAAGAATTCCAAGGAAGAGCCTCATGGGTGACCCAGGGTGTGGTTTTGGTCTCAGGAGGGGAGATCCATCCTCCAGAGCTAATCCAGAGTTCCCAGGATTGTCCCAGGCTGGGTGGGATCCTCCTTTTTCCAACAAACCCCAGGTTTGGAGATGTAAATCCATCTAAATCCGTTAAATTCCACAAGGAGTTAATGGAATCTTCGGCATCGGCTCCGGAATTAACTTGATTAAGCTGCTGTCCATCAATTAACCAATAAACTCGACTCTAATGCTGTTTAATTCCGAGCTGGGAGCAGGGCAATAAATCAACGTTCGGAGATGTCTCTGGGAAAGCTGTGATGGATGGAATGGGATCGGTTTGGAGGTGCATGGAAAATTCCAAATCCAATCCTATCCCCCTGTGATTAATAGAGCTGTCCAGGTGGGATTTGCTCCAGAAGGTACCAATCCAAGTATCTTTAACATCCCACATTGACAGCTCCAGGTGCCTGATCCAAGCAGCGATTCCTGGTTTTTGGGAATTTTTTGCCAAGCTGGAAAGCGCCCACAATGGGCTGGGATTGCCCCTTTATAGGGAAAAGGGCACCCATCCTGCCCTTTGGAATCCCATATTTGTTGTTTTCCTCCTCGTTTTCCCTGGATGCAAATGAGGGTGGGGTGAGGAAGACTCAGGAATCAGGGTGGATGGAGGAGGCTCTCTGGGAATTTGGGATGTGGATGAGGCACCAAAGACCCCTCTGATACCGATTTTGAGGAAGTTTTCCAAACCAGCACCAAAAAAGCAGGAAAATCTGCACTTCCCGGAGTGGCTCCAAGAGGTGGGTGGTTCTGGATTTTGTTGGGAATTTCTTGTGGGAATACGGGGTGTGGTTACCTTGGGAAGCTGCTGAAGGATTTCCACCAGGCCTGAGGATGGAGATCAGGGCTGGGATTTGCTTCCCTCCAAGTCTTTCTGCGGGAACAAGGATATCAAAATCCCAAAGCTGAGGAAAAGGAATAGATCCGAGATAGAAAACGGCAGCTGGGAAAGGAGCTCGTGGTGATCCGTGAGCAGCTGAGCTGCTTCCAAGACTCTCCGGACAAGGAAATCTCTGGAAAGGAAAACTGAAATAATTGTCTCCTATTTTTCCTCAAGGAAAAGTGCCTTATATTCCCAAATTTACCCCAAAATGAGCCAATCCCTATTTTTCCACAGTAAACAAAGTTAGGAAGAACTCAGGAGGCAAAAGAAGGATGCAAAACCCCAAATCCTTGGATAACATCCATCCATAGCTGGAAAATGATCCCTTCTCCTGCTGGGGGCCAAAGGGGATTGATTGATCAGGGGCACAGCAATGAAGGACAGCACAAAACCCGAATATTTCCAAGCCCTTTGGGGATCCTGCTGGTAGGAATGGGATAAAAGTCCAGGGAATTGAAGAGGTCAGGTTAAAACAGGTTTTCCATGTGCAGCAGAATCCTGGGAAACACAGCCAGCTCCTCTCCCTGGAAACCGGGAGAGATTCTCCAGCCCATGTGGGGCAAATTGGGTCTCCAGACCTGCAGGTGAAAGTCAAGGCTGGAAAAAATCCAAAATGACAAAAAAACGGGAAAAACAGTGGGACAAGGTTGAGTCCAATCCCGGTGAGGAAGATCTAACTCCCTTCTCCAGCAGGGTCTGGAATAACTGCCTGCAAGGGAGAGAAATTCCAAGGAAAATACAAGTTTTCCATATCCTTCGCAGAGCCTTCGTGAGTTGAAGCGTCCCTAAAAGTCATTGGATTCCTGCTCATGAAATGGATTTATGGAATGCCTCAAAAATAGGGAATTCAGTTAGGAGAGAACACTGGGAAGGGAAAAATGCCTTGATGTTGGTTAAGGAAATTTCCCTGTACTCCTGTCCCTTCCCTGCCATCGGAGCTGTCATGGGATAGCTTGGAAAAACATCCCAATTCTTCATTCTTTGCATCAAATTCTCCTCATGCCCAGGGTCGGGTGGTCCCACAACTCCATAGGTGGCCCTGATACGAATCCCAGGATGGTCGATGGGGTGGCAGAGCTGCCACATTCCCAAATTTCAGTTGTGGGTGGCTCAGGGGTCTGTGTGTGTCTCTGGGAAGATGGAATCCCCAGGCATTCCCTTGCTTCCGGAGGGTCCTACAGACCTGCAAGCTTCGAAGGAGCTGGAATTTGGGATTTGTTGTTTAAATCATGGAATAGTTGGAGTTGGAAGCGGCCTTTTAAAGGTGATTTAGTCCCACCCTGCCGTGGACAGGGACACCTCCCACTATCCCAGGTTGCTCCTGGCCTTGGACACTTCCCAGGATGGGGCATCTCTGGATGAGAAACTTCCCCTGGGTCAGAACATCCAAATGATGAATTCGGAGGAAATTAAGGAAAACACGGCACCTGTCGCTCTGGGAAGCACCTAAACGTGGTCCCTCCATCTCTCTCCCTTCCCTTCGGTATCCTGGGAATTGAGGTGGCTCCAGGGGGTTTCCCTCATTCCGTGGCGTGGGATGAGCCTGCCTGTCCCTCTTGTCCCCCAGCCTGCAGGACAGCAGAGGTGGCCGATGTTCTGTTCCTCGTTGGGCAGTCGGAGGGCGCAGGGAAGGAGAGCTCCCGGCTGCTCCGGGATTTCATCGGGAGCGTGGCCAGATCCTTCGAGAACGCGGAGATGGGAAGAGGAGGCATCCGGCTGGGCCTGGCTCTGTACGGGGAGACACCGAGGTGGGTCTGTCCATCCTCCTCCAGCCACTCCTGGATTCCTGGAATCCAACTCATGGCCGTGGATAAAGAGCTCCTGCAGCTCTGGGGAACCTCTGAGCGAGAGTGGAACCCTCAGCGGAGTCATCCAGAGGTGCTCGGCCACAGGGAATTCTTTCAGGGCAGGAAGGAGGGGTTTAACATTAAAATTCCAATAAATTCCATTAAATTTAGGTCCTGGGTTGTGGTACCACGGTCTGGGGCTCGTTCCCTGCACTTCCCTGACCACTGTGAAGAGAACTTCTTGTCATGAGTAAAATCCATGGAATGGTTTGGGTGGGAGGGGCCCTTCAAGACCATTTCATTCCTACTGCCCCGGGCAGGGACACCTTCCACTATCCCAGGGTGCTCCAAGCCCTGTCCAAGCCTGCCTTGGACACTTCCAGGGATCCAGGAGCAGCCACAGCTTCTCTGGGCAGCTGGAAACTAAATGTCAATGTTATCACTGGTTATTGCCATTTTCAGTGCATCCCTTGCTCTTTATTCCCCCATTTCTCATTCCCAGGATGAGCATTGAGCTCACGGATTACGGCACCATCAGAGAAATGCTGGATGCAATTCAGGATCTCTCCTCCAAAGGCAGCAGCCTCCAAACAGGCTCAGCCCTGGTGTTTGCAGCTCAGGCTTTGTCCCACCGGGACACCCTGAGAGAGGAGGCGGCAAAGGTGGGTGAGCTCCTGAGGTGTTGTCCAGGGAGCAGCGGAGTCATCCCAGAATCCTGGAATGGTTTGGGTTGGAAGGGAATTCCAAAGCCCATCCAATTCTACGCCCCTGACATGGCCAGGGGCGCCTCCCACTGTCCCAGGCTGCTCCAAGCCCCAATGTCCAGCCTGGCCTGGGACACTTCCAGAGATCCAGGGGCAGCCACAGCTTCTCTGGGAATTCCAGCCCAGCCCCTCCCCACCCTCCCAGCCAGCAATTCCTTCCCAAGATCCCATCTATCCCTGCCCTCTGGCAGTGGGAAGCCATTCCCACTTTGGCCTGTCACTCCATGATCTTACGAGTTGTCCCTCTCCACAGGGAAGAATTCCTTCCTAATATCTAATCCAAACCTAGTCCTCCCTTAGGAGCTGCTCATGAGGACTTGTAGGGATGAAGCCTCTCCTGTGCTGGCAGGAATTTCCTCCTGGAATTGCTGCCCCGAGCAGAGGTGAGGCACAAGGGCAGGAGGGACATGCAGAGAAGATGCTGTTGGGAGCAGCTCTGCTCCTTCCCAGCTCATGGAAGTGATTCCGTGGGAGTTTCCCCAGAGGTGTTGGGTTTCTGAAGGATTTAATTCCGAGAGAGGGATTTCATCTGTGTGAAAGCCCACAGCTGGCACCGTGACCTCCTGATGTTGTGTTGTTCCTTCCCTGGCTCTTATCCCAACTCTTGCAGGTGGTGGTTCTGCTCACGGATGGGAAATCCGGCGATTCCGTGGAAGAGGGAGCCCAGATCCTGCAGGATGGGGGGGTGACAGTGTTTGCTGTGGGTACGTGTGGCCACCAAAACCTCTGTGTGACCAAGCCTCATTCTTCTCCCTGGGGAATATTCCTGATTCGCAACACCCCCTTCCCTAAACACTGCCCCCACCCCCAGGCTCAGCCTTTGGAAACCACTGCAAGTCCAGGAAAATCAACATTTTATTGTTGTTTTCCTGGATATTTTTGTTGTTGCCAATAACTGATTTATTCAGTGGGAATCTGGGATTTTGCATCTGTCAAAGCCACTTGGGAATTCAGAAGGAGTTCAATAAATGGTTCCATAAAAGTCAAAATGTTTTGATGTGACATTTAAAAAAACAACCTGAAAGTTTTTTTGCTTCTGAAGGTTTCTCTTAATGGGGTTCAGAGACTGACTCAAAAATGTCCCTCAGAATAATTCCATGAGCAAGGAAATGTTCCATTGCTCCCCCCACCCCTAGTAGTGAAATTCCACCAGTCAAATCCTTCCCTTCCCCAAATATTTCAGGGAATGACAGGAATGGTGGTGGAATTTCATTACCAAGAGCAACCAGGTCGATTTCAACCCATGTGAGGTGAAAATTGGGGATGGATTGGTTTCCTGGGTGGGTTGGTCCCCCTTTTTTTAGTTCAGCCACAGGAACACGCCAGAATTTTCAAACAGCTTCCCAAAATCCCGTTGTGTGCTCAGCACAGGAATGTCTCTGTATCCAATGGGAAGGACGAGGCCGGATCCTGCCCTGTTCCTTTTTTTTCCCCACATCTCAGCCCAGGAGCAGCACTGGGACAATCTCTATGACACCTCTGGAGAAATCCTGACCTCTTTTCCCTGGTGGAAGAGGCTTCCTCTGCTTCCCCCATCCAGCTTGAGACCCCATTCCTTGTTCCCTTCTTTTCCTTGGCAGCACGACCCAAAATTGGTGTCAAACTCAAAGTCCAGCACGTTGCTCCCCCTTTCCAATGCCTGCCCCGCCCCATGGATGGTGTTTGATGCCCTCTTTTCCTGCTCTTTCCTTTCCCTAGGGATTAAGGACGCTGACAAAAATGAGCTGGGCAGGATTGCTTCAGATCCCACTGCGGAGCACGTGCTTTACACGGAAGATTTCCAGCTGCTCCCAAACGTGGCTCCCAAACTCTCTCGGAGGCTCTGCTTCACCGCCTCGGAGCCACCACGTCCTGTCAAGCAGAGCATGCAAGGTGTGTCCAGGTTCTCCCTTGATCCTGCTTTCCATCTGCTCAGACCAGCCTCTGGATGTTCTTCCATGGGGATGAACTTCCCACGTCCCCCTGAGGGAGCTTGCGGGGTTGGGTTATCCTAGAGGAGCAACCAGCTCATGGAGCAGCTCCTGCTTTGGGACAGTGCTCCTGGGTGTTTTTCTTGTGGCTGCCTCTCCATGGTTTGTTTAGGAATACCGGATCCTGGGAATTTTGATGCTGGATCAAACAAAAGGAGCAGCAATGGGATGGGGCAGCATTTCTGCTCCTTGGGGTATTTCGTTGTGGGATTGTCAGAGGGAATTCTGGCAGCACAGCTCGGGGTCTCGGCAGGAACTTCATTCCTTGCAGAAAATGCAAAGAGCAGACAAAGGGATTTCCAGAGGAATTTCCAAAGGGATTTCCAGAGAGATCCAGATCTCTCCTCAAAGAGATCCTGATGCTGCAGTGAATCCAGAGGTGATGGCACTGAATTCCTGCCCCTTCTTGGCTCACGAGCTCATGAGGAGCTGAGTTAAAAGCTTGGGGCAGAAATGGGGAGAACATCACCTGAGACTTTAAAGGGTCTCTTTTTTTGGCTTCTTCTGTGGTTCTGCAGCACTTCAGGGCTTCCTGTGGCATTCCATGGAGAGTCCAAGCTTCCTGGCAGGTTTGTCCAGTGTCAGGAAGGAGAAGGGCAGGGAGGAGCTGCTGCCCTGTGCATTCACCAGGTGTTCACTGGGGAAGTGTAACCAGAACCAGTTTTGGTTTCCCACTTTGTGCTGTTGAAAAATTGGCAAAAAAAAATTCTGCTGGAGCATCTCCTGTCTAGAAACAGATCCCAAGCGTCCCTGTGCTCCCAACCTGAGTGTGGAATATGTTGACTCCACCCATGAACTTCCACACATGGTGGAATCCAATCCAAACTCTTTCCTTTGTGTTCTTCCAGCTGAGCAGATCCTGGGCCCCCGGGAGCTGCGTGTCAGCGAGCAGAGCCACAGCTCCCTGAGGCTCTCGTGGGTGGCAGCCACGGGCAGGGTGACAGGGTACCGTGTCCATGTCCACCCCTTGCTGCCACAGGGGCAGCCGGACCCGGAGCACCAGCGGCAGGTAGGGTCATGTTCCCGTTTTCCAGGGCACCAGTTTCAGTTCCTGGTGTTGGGTTTCATGTCCCAGTGTTGGGATTCAGTTCCCAAAGTTGGGGGGTCATCCCGTGTTGATGGCACAGCCGGATTAGGAGGTGGCACCACATCCCTCAGCCATCCTGGGCACAATGGGATTGGCAGGAATTCCTGAGGGTTGAAGTGAAGGCGTAGGTCCACTATGGGTGTAGATCCACCATGAGATCCACCAGTTTCAATTCCCAGTGTTGGGGTTCAGTTCCCAAAATTGTGGGGTCATTCTGTGTTGAGAGCACAGCCCATGTAGGAGGTGGCACCACATCCCTCAGCCGTCCTGGGCACAGTGGGATTGGCAGGAATTCCTGAGGGTTGAAGTGAAGGCGTAGGTCCACTATGGGTGTAGATCCACCATGAGATCCACCAGTTTCAATTCCCAGTGTTGGGGTTCAGTTCCCAAAGTTGGGGTTCATCCGGTGTTGAGGGCACAGCCCGGTTAGGAGGTGACACCACGTCCCTCATCCATCCATCCTGGTGACAGCAGGATTGGCAGGAATTCCTGAGGGTTGAAATGAAGGTGTAGATCCACCATGGGTGTAGATCCACAATTTTCAATTCCCTGTGTTGTGTTTCAGTTCCCAATCTTGGGGGGTCATGCTTGGTTAGGAGGTGGCACCCCAATCTTCCCAATATCCAATCTTTTCTCTCCTTATCTTTATGATATCATCGCTCAATCCCATCTTCCTGCTGCCAAGGTTGTTCATTTTGGTAAGATCTCCATGGGTTTTGGGATTTTCCATGTCCTTGTGTGAGGGGTGCTGCCGTGTGCTCCAGCTCATCCCACACTGCACAAAGTTTGGGATCAAAGCTGAAGGGTAGAAGATATTTGCCCTAAAAGCTTCGATTCCTAATAATAGAACGAAGCTTAAATTATTCAGGTGAAGATTATTAATTGTATTAATTATTAAGATTGTGTTTAACTGGAATGATCATCCTTGGCAGCTTCAAGATCTCATAGTAACAGGGAAAACACATAAGTTCTGTTTCCATCTCTTGCCCTCAGGTTGCATCAGCATTTCCTTCTCTGAGCTTAAAAGGAACTTCCTTGGTTGCTTTTCCTTCATTTTCTTCCAAGGAATTTGAGATCACCTTTATCCTTAATGCACTCTCCATGTTTTATTTCCTGGGCTATTCCATGGCTATTCCATGGGCTATTCCACGATTTAAGGATCACAACATCTGAGTGAGGGTTTTAAGAGGCTCCTGCTCATGGAAGTCACCTTGAGCAGGTGTGGGAGGTGCTCCTGATGTTCTGCTGTGGTGGTGTAACGGTGTCCCTTGTCCCCCTGTGTGACAGATGGAGGTGGATGGGGACACAACCACGGTGCTGGTGACAGATCTGAAGCCCAGCACCAAATACGTGCTCACGGTGAGGGCCAGCTACGGAGGGGCCCTCGGGGAGCCAGCAGCCGTCAAAGGGAAAACAAGTGAGTGTCCCCTGGGCCACCCCTGAGGAAAACACCCACCCCAAAGCTGGAGAGGAGAGCGGGATGGATGGATGGATGGATGGATGGATGGATGAATGATGGATGGATGGATGGATGGTGGCATGGTGGGATGGCAGCATGGAGGGAGGGATGGCAGGATGGTGGCATGGTGGGATGGATGGATGGATGGAAGGATGGTGGCATGGTGGGATGGATGGATGGAGGGATGGATGGAGGGATGGATGGGTGGATGGATGGATGGTGGGATGGATGGATGATGGATGGATGGATGGATGGGTGAATGGTGGNGAAGAATGGATGGATGGATGGATGATGGAAGGATGGATGGATGGATGGATGGATGGATGATGGAAGAATGGATGGATGGATGGATGGATGGATGATGGAAGAATGGATGGATGGATGGGTGAATGGTGGGATGGATGGATGATGGATGGATGGATGGATGATGGATGGATGGATGATGGATGGATGGATGGATGATGGCATGGGTGGAGCTGGAGTTTCAAAGTTTATTAGAGAAGCTTCTCTTGAGTCCTGAGGTGCAGGAAGAACCTCTTAGCTTTCCAAACATCCAAGAGGAGCCTGGATGGGGCTTGATCCAATCCCAACCCCGTATTGACAATGGATTAAATCTAAGGATTTATAGAAGTGTCGTTGAACCTTTTTCCAAGGATTAAAGATGGCAAACCAGGGATATTTATATTAAAAGTAATGATTTAGTAAGATAAATATTAAAGTAATTGTAATAAAATTAGCAAAAACCCCAATTATTGAAGTAGAGATTGATGTCACTCACCCAGACCAATGTCCAGGGGCAAATCTCTTCTGCTGACCCTCAAGGGGTGACTTTGAGGGGTGTCCCCACCCAAAGGAGGAATCTCAGTTCCCAAGAAGGGCTATAGGGATACATGAGGAGAACATTTGAAAGTTGGACTGGACTTTTATGGTCTCTGCTTTTAGGGATTTTCAGAATGTAAGGGGTTCACTAATCCCACTCCCCTCCCTGGATGAAGCACCAACCCTGCTTTGCCCGAGGGATTTTTGTAAGGAATTACTCCTTTTTTCCCTGCCTTTTGTTCCTCCCCGCCACCCCCTGCGATGTCTGGAATTGTTTGTCTTCTTGAGGGAAGGTCTCTGACAGGATGAATAAATAAAGCTCCTCAACAAGGTTGACTCATCTGTACTTGCCAGGAAGAAGATGGAATGTCTTTATGGGTGGAAATGAAGCCATTTGATCTCTCCTCTTATTATCCCCAACATGAAGCCAGAGGCAGGAGCTATAAATCCGTCTGCCATGGCTGGCTGGATCCTAATGGGCTCCTCTCCCTTGGAATTGTGGCCGTGGGAGCAAAGCAGGGTTTGAGTCATGGCTTTGATTCCTGCTCAGTCTGCAAGAACTGCGGAGTTTCCTCTGCCCGGGGTAGATTTCCTCTGCTTGTGGGGTGGTGTGCCGGTTTGGCCAAATTTGGAGGGAATATCCTCTGTAAGAAAGGCAGGTTACAACCACCCCTCCTCCACCAGGTTCGGGAAAAAAAGAAATTTTCCTCGGAGGAAAGTGAAAGAGATAAAGCTATTTATTTAACCAACACACAGGAAAAAGATAATAATGCTAAATAATGAAATCTCTCACTATGGAGAGAAACCTGAGAAGATTTCAGAGTCCTTCTGTAGGTGTGGTCTCTCTCCTCCTCGGAGCTGGGTCGGCGAGGCCGTGGGCCCAACTCTGGGCCTCAGAGAAAAATTCTCCCGATGTGTTCTGATGTTGTTGAAACAGTCCAGAAGGAGAAGCAAAAGGGGAAAAAAACCAAAGTCCCAGGAAACAAAGGTCAGCTCTCCGTCTCCCTCCTGAGAAGAGGAGCCAAAAGCTGGCTGAAAAGCAAGCAAGGAGCTTCCTCCGCTCTCGCCGCTGCAAAAGCCAAGGAATCTGTGTCTGTGTCCTTGAACAATTGTTTTGAAAAGTTCGCTCGGTTTTTTTTTCCTCTCCCCCCTCTCAGGCTCAGTTTAAAGGTACAGAAAGGCACAGAGTTAATTTCTGGGCATAGAGCGGTGATAGGGGATACACATCATAGAGTCACCCCAAGCCAGGTGGATATTTCAGATCCCAACGCCATTCCCAGAGAAAACCCAAACTTTCTGCCTTGGGATGGTCCACCCCTATTTTTAGGGGGAAAAAGGGTTGGTAGGAGGGGGATTGTTGGTTTTAAGGAATCAGCTGGGAGAGAGTTGGTGCTTCTCCTCTCTGTGTCTCTCTGTGCCTGAAGACAAAAGATTTTCCAAGGATCTTTTCCATTATTCCGGCACTGCCGCCTCCATTTCTGCCTTATTTTTGTGTCCCCACAGCTCCTGTGCCTCCAGTCACCAATTTCCGTGTGATAGAAGAAGGACTTTTCAGCCTGAAGGTGGCTTGGACACCTCCCCTGGGCAAACTAGAGGGCTACAAGATCTACATCCCCAGGGGTGAGTTTTTATTAATTTCTTATTAATTTTAATCCATTTTTATTGATTTTTTCTTAATTTTTCTTGGTGTTAGCTTTAAAAGGAGTAGTGACCCAAGGACGGGGAAGGTGCTGTTAATTCCTGGCATGACTCTGGAATGAGTCCGGGATAGACTTTTCCAAACACTGTGGTTCCTCCAGGATAGAGGAGAGTCCTTGGAAGGACTTCTCTTGGAAGAACAAGCTGAGGGTGATGCTGTGAATTCCTTGTTTGCCCTGGCACATCCAAATGTTTTTCCCACTCAAGTGGGACATGGCACTGGTGGAGACATGGCACTGGTGGGGATTTGGGATGAATTCAAGCCTTCAGGATGGCTCCCACTCCCCTCTGTGGGATCTGGAGGGCTGGGACAGCACAGCCAGAATTCCCAGCAACACCACATGGATTGGGAAACTCCAACCATGCCCCTGAGCCATCTCCACGGTGTGAAGACATTCCCGTGGGATTCCTTCATGGGAAGGCTTCGCCATCCCTTTCCTCCTCGATTTCGCAGCCAACAAGCCCGGGATGACCTTTGAGCAGATCCTGCGGGGCGGCGTCTCTTCCCACGTGCTGGAAAACTTGCAGGAGGACCGGGAATACAGCATCAGCATCTACGCCGTGTATCCTGAGGGCCCGAGCCAGCCCGTGGCTGCTCTGGGGAGGACACGTAAGAGCTGTGACCCCGTGGTTGGTCCCTTTTGTCCCCCAGGTGTTGTGTCCCCACCTCGGAGTTGGTGCCCTCATGCACCAGGAGCTTCCCAACTCCATCCTAACTTCCCTCGTGGCCATGGACATCCTCGACACCATCCTGCAGCCTGGGGGAGGGTGGGAGATCATTTTCCCTCCTGTTTTGCACCCACACTGCACAAGGTTGGTGCTCAGAGATGTTTGGTCCTGGACAGTCACGGGTTGGGCTGTTCTACCTCTGGTTCATGAGATGCCTTCAGCCCCTGGGCAGGAGCTCCTGGAAATCCCTCTCACGGAATCATTAAGGCTGGAAAAACCCTCTAAGTTCCTCAAATCCAACCATTCCCAGCACTCCCAGGTCCCCAAATGCCACGTGCACATGGCTTTTTAATCCGCTCAAGGATGCGACTCCACCACTGCCCTGGGCAGCTCTTCCAGTGCCTGACCACCTTTTCCATGAAGGAATTTTTCCCAATATCCAACCTGAGCCTCCCCTGGCCCAGCCTGAGGCCATTCCCTCTCATCCTGTCCCTGTTCCCTGCGAGCAGAGCCTGACCTCCACCTCCTCCCAGGTGTTCCCTTCAGCCAGCTGAGCTGGAAGAACATTCATGGAGAGCCAGCAAAGTCCTCCACTCCCAATGCCCTGAAAAGTTTCTTCCCTGTCCTCCTTCCAGTGAAGCTCCTGCCTGTGGAAAACCTCCTGCTGCAGAACGAGACCACGGACACACTCCAGGCCCGCTGGAGCCCTGTCCGGGGAGCAACGGGATACAGGCTCACCTGGACATCAGCAGGTATGGACAGGGGTGGGGGCTGGACCAGTTACCAGGGCATGGAAAGATGGGAGCTGTGAGATTCCCAAGGCGTTGGATGCACCTTGGATTGGATTGGATTGGATTGGATTCCATCTTTGTCCAGAGGGAATTGCTTTTTTTGGGGTCTGTGACCGGTGGAGTTTTCTCTGCCATGGAAGCAAAAATTCCTGCCCTGGCTCTGCATAAAGCTGGCTGATGGATCCAGGCTGGTTACATGGAATTCGTGCTGGATTTACTGCACCTGAGGAGCCTTGGAATAGCTGAGAGGAGCTGGGAAAACCGTCCCTGCGGAGCTGCACAGCCCCTGAGCATTTGGGGTCACCCCTTTTTTGGGGGACAACTGAGTACATGGATTTTGGGGGGACAGTGTGGAAGTGCCTGTGCTTTTCTCTCTGCAGCACTAAAACCTGGCTCCATCCCCCAGAATCCTCATTTTTAGGCAAATTTGGGAGTTTGGAGACAGATCCATCTTTGCAGCTGGAGATTTTCCCCTGCCCTGAACCCAAACATATTTTCTGTGGTGCTGGAGGTGGGGGGGGGAGCAGGAGTGAGAAATTCTGGTTTGATGGCAGATTTTGACCTTGGGAGATGGATTTTTCTCGGGCTCGGGGATGTCAGGACACGTGGGCTCTATCCCAGGCTGTGAATAAAAACCACATTTTCCTCTCCCTCATCTCCCCTGGTTATGATGGAAGGAGACATCTCCCACCAGGAACGGGGTGGGGGATTAGTGGGAGAACAGCTCCAAAGGTCACCAGGAGGGAAAAATCCTTACAGGGAAGACATAAAATGGCTTTTATTGCTTCGTAATGAACTTTTCTCGCAGCACACCCCAAAATTCAGCAGTTTTCCCAGGCTGTGCCCAATATCCCAGCCAGGAATGGAGCTCGGTCTGGGAATGGGGACACTGAGGGGACAGTGGGACAGCCTTCTCAGGTGGAGCAGGAAGAACACATCACCTCCAGCCCCTGAACTTCCAGCTGCTTTTTCACCTGGTACCAGCTCACCCCAATTCCAGGAGTGGCAATATCCCAAGGGCAGCCCCCCTCTGGCCTCTGGATCCTCTTCCCACACTCCATCCCATCCCGGGATTAGGGATGCAGTGACGGGATCCAGACCCTGGTGCCCGTCCCAAGCCCAGGAGGGGCTTGGTTTTCCTCGTCTCACTTTTAAAACCGGGATTAGATAAACACAAAACTGGAGATGGGGGATGTGGAAAGCAGGTGGGAAAAGGGGGATGGGGCTCCGGGTGCTGCTGGAACAGAAAATGGGGACATGGCACCATCCAGTGACCAAACTGGAAAAGGCATTTTCCCTCTTTTAAAGGTTTTCGTCAACATCCTGCACCTCCCTGCCCCTGGGAATCGGGGGTGGATCCACAGGAATTCGGTTTTAACTCTTCTCCTGCTGGGCAGGTTTAGCTGAGCCAGGTTTAGTCCTCAACAAGGAGACTAAAACTGGGTTTTGGGGCATCATTGGCTCCAATTCCTGCAGGGAAGGCAGGATGACTCCAGCACAGAGTCAGCCAGGGCTGGAGGGTGTGGACCCTTTTATGGGGCCACTCACAGGCCCCAACGTGCCCATTTTGGGGTTTTCCTGATTTATTTCCTTTGCTTTGCAAATCCCTGAGTTACCTCGGTGATCCCTGAGCTCTTCCCAGGTGGATGTGGGTTTTTTCCACCTGCATCCACCCGGGATGGTCCTGGTGTGCCCCAGGGTGGAGTGGGCTGAGCCAGGGGACACCATTTCCTTTCGCAGAGGGCAGCATCCAGGACGTGACCCTCGGCAGCTCCTACAGCTTCTACATGATCCAGGGGCTGGAACCGGGCACGGAGCACACGGTGACCATCAACCCCATCTTTGGGGACATCGAGGGGCCGGTGGTGAGCGGCAAAGCCACCACGGGTGAGTGTCCTGCAGCAGGGGTGGCATTCAGCCCATGCAGACTCAGGGGTGGTGGCCCGGAGCCGGTGTCACTTCTGTCACTCCCCTGCCTCGTTGGGTTTGGGGACCTCTTCGAAGCTGTTGGGACCTCGATGGAACCGGGCCACTCTTCTCTCCTGCAGTGGCATCCAGCACTGTCCAGATGCTGAAAGTGAGCGAGATTTCCATCAACAGCCTCCTGGTGTCCTGGGATTCGGTCGCAGGAGCCACTGGGTACAGGGTGGCCTGGGGTCCAACACCAGGTGAGATCTGTCTCTGCTCTCCCTGGAATGGGAGAACCTCAGGAATCCAGGGTTCCAGATCATGAACTGCTCCAAGCAGCCTCTCCCACAATTCCAGAGTTTGAACTGAAGCTAGGGATTATTCCTGGCCCTGAGGCACCAACCTGGTGCCAGCCCAACACAGAATGAGTCCCAGGAATCCCCAGGAAGGGGAAGGTGGGGAGGGACAGGGAACATTCCCACATTCCTGTGAGCTCTGGAAGTGAGAGCTGGTTTGGATTCAGTTCCTCTCAACTGGTTTGGATCCTTTAGGTATTAAAATTCCAAAATAAATAGCGATAGGAAAACCCTCCCTTGCCCCAGTGAACGCATGGAATCCCAGGATCACTGAGGTTGGAAAAGACCTCCAAGTCCAAGCTGTGCCCAATCCTCACCTTTTGATGGAAGTGCCACACCCAGTTCTTCCTTGGACCTGTCCAGGACTGGGACTCCAAACCTCCCTGGGCAGCCCCTTCCAATGCCTGACCACCTTCTCCATGAGGAAATTCCTCCTGAATTGTCCTGGAACAGGTGTCCTCCAGCAGAGGTTCTGCTGGGAGCACGGTGGATATCCCAGGATGCAACAGAGCTGCTCTCCAGACTCTTTCTCCTCTTGTGTTTGATTTTCTCTTCCAAAGAATTCTTTGGCAAGGACCGTCCTCGTCACCTGGCCCTCAACAAGTCGGTGACGTCCCACCAGCTCCGCAGCCTGGCCCCCGACACCGAGTACGTGATTTCCCTGTCCGTGCTCTTTGCCTCCGGGGAGGGCCCCGGGATCACCACCTCAGCCAGGACGGGTGAGTGTGGGTGGGATGGTGGAGTAGCTACTACAGAACGTAACCTCGGTGTATCTGATTTGAGCTTGTGTATCCCTGACTGGGTCTTTTCCCATGATCTGGGCTTGGGAAGAGCTTCAGATGTCATTGAATCCCAGACTGGTTGGGGCTGGAAGGGTTGGAAGGGTTGGAAGAGTTGGAAGGGTTGGAAGGGTTGGAAGAGTTGGAAGGGTTGGAAGCCCATCTTGTTCCAATACCTTCCACTCTCCCAGGCTGCTCCAAGCCCCATCCAACCTGGCCTTGGACACTTCCAGGGATCCAGGGGCAGCCACAGCTTCTCTGGGCAACCTCTGCCAGCCCCTCCCCACGCTCCCAGCCAGGAATTCCTTCCCAATATCCCATCTATCCCTGCTCTTTTTCAGTTTAAAGCCACTTCCCTTTTCGTATCCCTCCATGCCTTGTCCAAAGTCCCTCTCCAGTGATGAAATGCCCCATCTGCACTCACTGAGCTTCCAGGTATCCCAAAATCCAGACCAATGGTTAATTCCTCAACATTGTTAGAATCCATCTGAAAAAAAAAAATGAAAAAGAGGAAATCTGGGTAAGTTCTGCTGTAGGAAACCGTAGGAAGATAAGGAGAGTGGAACATCCTAGTGCAGTCCTTTCTGCTGGGTGATAAGGGCTGTCCCCTGCCTCAAAGAATTCCAGAATTCCAAAGGAATCCTCCTGGAAGATCAGATTCCCTGTACAAGAGGCAAATCCTTGTCCCTCTCTCTCAAACTTCTGGGCTGCTGCCCTGGGAGCAGGGGAGAGGCAGGAATGTTGATCCAAAAGCAGAGGTGGGATCGTTGGAAGAGGTTCCAAAGTGGCAGCAGGTGACTGGAAACCCTGGAATACAACGTGGAGGTAATGGCCTGACCTTTGTGAGGAAGAGGACGGGGAATATTCAGCAGCTGTGGGAGCTCTGGGTGGGTGTTCCACCTGGGGCAGGGGGATATGGATCTCCTGACTCCATGGCTCCCTGAGCTGCCTGTCCTGGCCTTGCTCCCACTGGATCTAGAGCAGAACATGCTCCTTGATGACCTCAAGCAGTACAAGGTGGTGTCTCTCCAGGTGAGGATGAGGAGACACCAAGGATAAGCAAAGACACCATTTTGAACCCTTTGATACAATTTTGACTCATTAAAGCGTCCATGATGAGCCTTTGGACGGGGACCAGGACACTCCTGATGTTGTCCCCATCCTGCAGCTCCTCTGGGATCCGTCTCCAACTTCAAGGTGATGTCCCACACCAGCACCAGCCTGTCCGTAGCCTGGAGTGCCACAGCTGCTGCCACCAAATTCAAACTCACCTGGAGCCCCGTGGGAGCAGGCAAAGGTGAGCAGGGAAAGGACATTCCAGGCACCTTCCCAAACTCCTGACCTGCTCCTGGGGGTAGCAAAGAGATCCCACTGTTGGGAAACTTGGTCCTGTTGGTGACGGCTCCTTCTCTCCTTGTTTCCATGGTTTTATTTTTGGAGATAATCCCCAAAGCTCTGGGACAGCAGTGCAGCAATTTCCTTTGGAGGAAGGAAGTGAGCTCCAGGCTCTTGAAATATCCCTGTTTTTACAGGAAAACAGGGTGCCAGGACTCAGTACCTGGGCAGCCGAGTGTTGGCTCATCGGATTGACCACCTGGTGCCCAACACCCTGTACAGGGTCAGTGTCCGGGCTGTGTTCAGCAGGACTGAGGGGCCGGAGGTGACCCTGACTCACCACACAGGTAAGTCCTGCTGGAAAAACCCTCCTTGAGTTGGGATGCAAAGCTTGGATTGATGGTGTTGGGCATGGGATTGGCTCAGTTGGGTCAGAGCCTGGTGCTAAAAGCACCGAAGTTTTGGATTCAATCCCTGCGTTCATCCATTTAAGAGTTGGACTCCGTGATCCTGGTGGATCCAACTCAGGATATCCTGTGGATGGTGGAGGCACGAGCAGCCCTTACTGCTGGTGGCAATAATCCATGGCTGTTCCCGTGGGAAGGAGCAGACATGTCCTTCTGGCACGCTGGACAATCCTGGATCACTTCCCAGAGTTATTTATCCACAGCCACCTCGGGAACGCAGGAGCCTCTCCGCAGGCACCACCCAGGGTCGCTCACCAGCAATGGGGTTTGGGAATTCCTTGGATTGTGGCTTTGCCTTTTCCAACATGGAGTTCTGGCTCCTTTCAATGTCTTTTTCACCTGAGTTCATCTCAATGAGTTTTTCATGGAATTTGAAGACGTGTCTGGATGATCCATCCTCTCTTGGAGCCCTTCTCGTGTCCCTCTGTGTGTCACCAGTTTGGTGTGGGTGGTAAGAGATGGGGATGAGATTCCTCAGCTTGGAATCTATGGATCCATTAGGAATTTCAGCCTGGATAATGCCTGGAAAGTAAATATTGAATGAATGCCCAAATTTTTCTTCTCCACCATAATTTAGAGTCGTGAACCTGCTGCTCTGGGACTGAGCTGAAATCTTATCCTGGTTCATTTTCCAGCTCCTCCTGGAGATTCCAACCGCATCCCAACCATCCAGGACCTGAGGGTCACTGACACTGCTGTAAACACTTTGAAGCTGGCTTGGAAAAAGCTTCCTGGGATAAGTAACTACAAGATATCCTGGGTGCCATCCAATGGTAAGAATCCCGATCCTTTGGTCAGGGAGCACAAGGAACCCACAAAAATAGGGAATTTGGCTCAGGAAATTCCTTTTTCCATGGATGATCGGGATAGGTGGGGACTTTAATATCTACAGGAAGCCCCGAGCCAAGCTTTAGGCTCTAATCAAGGATATAAACATAGTTGGGATTTGGGAAATCCAGGAATTAGTTCCCTTCCACCTTTGTGACCGGATCTCTGCCCTGCCTGTGCCTCAGTTCCCCCCTAGGCAAAATGAGTTCCTAACTCTCCTCCCTGGCCAGGTCCTGTCAGATGAGTGTGAAGCTGCTGTAACAATGACCGTTGCTCTTCCCTTTCCATGGACACCGTGGGTTTTTTGGGATGTCTCCTCTCAGGCGACTCGGAATCCTCCCAGCTGGTCCCGGCAGAGGCCGTTTCCTTCACCATTCCCAAACTGAAGGACAACACCACCTACACCATCTCCGTGTCTGCAGTGGGAAGGGGACGGGAGGGAAACCCCACGGTCCTTACGGCCAAAACCTGTGAGTGTGGGATCCATGGATTGGGATAAGAGCATCTCCATAGGGGAGTGAAAGAAAAAGAGCAATTTTGGCTGATTGACACCTAATTCCTGGAATTCCAGAACGTTTTGGGTTGGAAGGGACCTTGAAGATCATCCACATCCAACACTTTCCATAGAGCAGGTTGCTCCAAGCCCCATCCAACTTGGCCTTGTTTCTTCTTAGATCCCACCAAAAACCAGCCATCGGTCCTTTTTTCTTACTACCGAGGAATTTTGGGACTTCCCGTCTTCCCCAGCCAATAATCCCCATTTTTGGGGGCACATTATCTTGGAATTCCCTCTTTAGTTGCAATATCCTGACCATTTCCAGCAGGTAAAGGCCAACATCCCTCATGAGTTGTTTGGAGATCAAACGGTGGGAAAAGTCAGGGATGTGGAGCCAGTGCTGGGATTTCAGGGAGCATCTGGAAAAAATGACAGGAAAAACTTCATCGCCCATCCCAAAAACTCCAATTTCAGCCAGTTTAGAGTCCAGACTAAAGATCTGGAAACATTTCCACCAATTCCCACCAACTGAGAACCTGGCCTGATTCAGCTTCCTGGAAAACACCTGAGGTGCTGGAGGAACTCCTTCCTCTCACTAGAATCATGGAATTTCGGAGGCAGGAGGGTCTCCAGAGCTCTTTTCAGCCTGTAAACTTTATTCCTTGCTTTTCCAACAGTAGATTTGCCCAAAGTGATGGAATTTGCTGTGCAGGAGGCTGCGGATTCCAGCGTTTTGTTGTCCTGGGGGGCTGTTCCTGGAGCATCCCTGTATTTACTGACGTGGGGATTGTCCTCAGGTAACGTTTGGTGTGGGAAGGAAACCCTGATCCATCTCCTGAACTCCCCTGGATCCTGTTTAGCAGGAGAACCCTGGGGGTTTCCATGGGTTCCTTCATCTCATTTGGGGGGAAAAAAAGGAAAAAATGGGAGCTGGAAGAAGCTCCCGAAATGTCCCATTTGGCCATTGCAAAATCCTTGGGGGAAGAAAACCAGGAGGTCTGGGAATAGCTCAGGAAAAAGGAATTTTGGCATTATCAGTGTCCCTTCCTGCCCATCAAATCCACCAAAAAAAGGTGGATTTTTGTCGTCCGTAAAACCTCGTTCTTATCTGTTTAAAATCTCTGCTCTACTGTGAAGAGCTTTCAAAAATTCCTTAATCATTCCTCACCATTCCTTTTCCCAACTGATTTGGCTTTTCAGGATTTGCCCTTTTAAAGCACCGATTCCATGGTTTTTTCCCCAGATTGGACTAAAATCCTCTTTGAATTTGAATTTTCCTGTCCCTGTGCCTTCAACCACAAACTTTTTTCTAGGATCAGTTCATGTCCACGAGTCAATAAAGAAACCAAATCCAACAGAATTCCCTGTGCTCCCTGTAGTGCTTTTGGAGCTATCAGGAGCTTTAATTTGTTTTAATTCCAAGGATATTTTAGGATTGGCAGCTCCAGACTTGCAGGTTGTGTCACTCAGGATGAAGTGTCCTGTGACAGCAGCATTTTTTGGGGCTAAATATTATGGAAAAGTGATCTGGGAATGGAAAATTTGGATCATTGAAGTGATCTAAAGCGATTGTTCCTTTCCTGTGTAAATATTGATCCGGAAGGACTCAGAAATCCCTGATTTCAGAGTTGTCTGGGAATCAGGAATGGATAATCCCATGTCTGACAGTCCCCCCGTGCCCTCCCTCCATCGATCCTGCTGGAATGGGTTGATAAATCTTGATTTCCCATCACCAGCAGCTGAATCCTGAGCCCACTTCTCCATAGGATCAGATTTATGCTCCTAAGTGAGTAATTCCAATTTTTCCTGGTTAATTATCCCGACTGCCAACATTGGTGTATAAAAGCAATTAAAGAATTTGGCCCTACTTTTTTTTTTGTCTTGATTAATTTTCCTCCACACATTGATTTTTGTCCTAAATGGAAGTTATTTTATGACGCATTTCCCTTGCTCCTTTGTGAGCTCATTTAATGCCCTTTTCCCTGCTGATTCCATCCAGCCTGCCCCATAAAAAGTTGGATCCCTTTCTACTCCACTTGGGATCATTCCACCTTTGGATCAGACAAAATAAACCAATTATGGCTGTTTTGACTCAACTTCCCAAAAAATGGGAGCAGGAGAGTTTGAGTCAAATTTCAAGAGGGATTTTAGTGGTTTTTTTTAAAGGAGGAAAACCTCCCTCCCAAAGATTTTTGTGGAGAATTGAGAACAACAAACTGGATTTGATCTCTGGAGATCTTTTCCAACCTTAATTCTATGAGTCGATGACAACGGAGCAGATTATTTGCACTGATTTTATTTCTTTCCATAGAAACTCAGCTTTTTTGGTGATTTTTTTAAAAATAAAATGTTATTTCAGAATAAAAAAGGTACAAGTTTCACTTTGCACATTGTCAAACTCATCATTTATTATTTCTGAAATAAGGCACTTAGGAAATGTCAACCATTATTATGACTTTTTTCCCTATCGTTATTTTAAATCAAAACTATGAATTGTGTGCAACCAAATTTCTCAGTCAAGTTTGATTTCATTTTTCATCAAACTTTCCATTGATTCCCGAAAAAAGAAACTTATTTCTATCCGTAGGATGCACTGGATAGAAATTGGTCTCTCAGCCTTGGGCATCACCTGCACCAAATACCCTAAATTCTTGGATAAATTCCAAGTTTCTTTCCTTTTTTAATGCACAAAATCAACCTCCTTTCATCTGGTTTAGGACCTGACCATTGCACTTTGCATATGCTTTACTTTTGCCTCTGCTCCAAATCCCGGGAACCATCTCATCCCCAAATTCCTGTTTGCCAACAGTGATGCTACAGAAATGGGAATTATTCGGAGTTTTTCTGGCTCCCAGTCACGTTTCCTCCTGCTGTCCACAGCTCCCGCTCTTTCCCAGGAATTGTTACCAGCAGCTTCCCGATCGTATCGAGTGACAGGGCTGAGCTCCAAGGAAAAATATTTGTTTTCCATAAAACCAATGTTTGGAGACACGGAAGGACCAGAGACAACACTCCTTGGACAAACAGGTGTGGAGGCTGGAGACCTGGGTTGAGGTTTTCCCTGGAAAACTGCTCTGGAGGCTGAGTTTTGGGTTTTCTACCCTTCTCCTCTTTGCTGGACAGCGACATCGTGGCTAAAAGAGGTTTAAAATCCACCTTTTCTGTTTGGCTCCTACAGCAGGACCTCCCGGGGAGCCACCGACCGCTCCAGTGGCTCCTACACCACTGGATCCGAGGAAATCTCCATCCGGATCTCCCAGCAGCGTGGGAACCACTCCTGTCCCAGTGCCCACCAGCACAAAGCTCCCAGAGGCTCCAGTATGGACCAGCGCGGGCTCGGCCCCACTGACAGCCCTGCCTGGGCCAAGTGAGTGTGGGAATGATGAGGATGATGATGATGTAGAAATGACGATGATGATGTAGAAATAGTCAAAACTTCCAGAGTCCAAGATCTTCTCTGATTCCCAGGAGCTAAAATTGGTCTTAATTCCTTGAGTAACGAGAGTGAACAATGTCAGGGAAGGCCCAAATGCGGCCCATAAATGCCTTGAAGGCCTCGGCACTGCCCTGAGGGGGGAAGGTGCTGCTGCTCACCCAGAACTTGGCCTCACAAGAGGTTTGGGGTTTGTTCTGTTGCTCTGAACGCACAAAACTCCACGATTCTGCTTTAGGACCCCTCAGCTCATGGAATTCCTCTCTTCCCTCTGCAGTTTGCGGGAAGCTCAAGGCAGACGTTGGGTTCCTGGTGGATGAATCCTCGAGTATTGGCCAGAGCAACTTCAATAAAGTGAAGGATCTCCTCTTCCGGATCGTTTCCTATTTCCCCAAGATTGGGCCTGAAGGGACACAGGCAAGATTTTGTTATTCCATTTCCTGAGGTTGTTTTCCTTCTCTTTTCTCCTTCTCCTCAGCCCTGCCAGGAGCAGATTC
The DNA here is from genome assembly GCA_013399195.1 of Dicrurus megarhynchus. NCBI lineage: Eukaryota > Metazoa > Chordata > Aves > Passeriformes > Dicruridae > Dicrurus > Dicrurus megarhynchus. The sequence continues at coordinate 254,407 of VXAD01009654.1, forward strand.
TGCTCACCCAGGAGCTGTGGAGCAGAAAGGCCCAGGAAAAACGTGTGGAACAAAACAGACAGGAATTAAAGTCTCCTAATGTCAGCTTTCCCATTTGGATAGATTTCTGTTTCTTGGTTATTTTTCCAAGACTGAATCATCAGGAATAAAGCAAATTCCACACCTGAAATGCTGTCTAGGTTAGCTCAGAGATCTGTTGGGTGCATATTCCCATCTAGGATCCCATTTCTGACCCCATCCAAAGTGGGAATGCTTGGAAATCCAGAGTGGGGATGGTTGGGAATCTAAAGTGGGAATGGTTGGAAATCCAGAGTGGAGATGGTTGGGAATCTAAAGTGGGAATGGTTGGGAATCCAGAGTGGGGATGGTTGGAAATCCAGAGTGGGGAATGGTTGGGAATCCAGAGTGGGGACGGTTGGGAATCCAGAGTGGGGACGGTTGGGAATCCAGAGGGGGGAATGGTTGGGAATCCAGAGTGGGGAATGGTTGGGAATCTAAAGTGGGAATGGTTGGGAATCTAAAGTGGGAATGGTTGGGAATCCAGAGTGGGGAATGGTTGGAAATCCAGAGTGGGGATGGTTGGGAATCCAGAGGGAGAATGGTTGGAAATCCAGAGGGAGAATGGTTGGAAATCCAGGTGTGGATCCAAGTGGGAAATGCAGCATGTGCCAGCAGCTCCCTCCTCCAACAAACAGAAGCCCCAGGTCATGGTGGGAAACTCCTCAAGGGCAAACAAAGCCTGAAGGATTTAATGACAGCGAAGCCAATGGGAAGACTCAGTTCCTCATTTATTTGGGGTCATTTGTGTTTAATTAATGTCACATTTAAATTAGGAAGGGAGAGTTACAGAGCCCCCTTTAAGTTGAGCAGGAAATGGGAATGTCTTGGACTCTGCTTGGAGGTTTTAGGTGAATGATGGAGTTACCCTGGGCCAACAAATCACTCTGGGGACATAAAAAATTTTCGATTTAGGTGAGGATCTGACTCCCTTTTCCCAGAGAATTCAACCTCTTCCCACTGCCGGTGCACCACACTCTGACTCGAGGCAGTCTGTCCCATTTCCTGTGGATTTGGGGATTTTAATCCCTGGTTTTGGCAGGTTGCTGTTGCCCAGTACAACGAGGAGCCCAGGGCAGCTTTTCACTTCAGCCAACACCGCGACCGCAACGGAGCCCTCGGAGCCATCAAAGGGCTGAGCTACACCGGAGGCAACACCAAAACAGGTCTGGGAGGGGACTTGGACACCTGGGATGATCCTTCTGGATCAGGACAGAACCTGGAAGCCAAGGAAAACATTTTTCTGAGTGGTTTGGAGCCATTTCCTAGGTGGAAACTTTGTGCTTAAAGTTGTTTTAAATCTGAGAATGGATTAAATTTAATTTTCGGGAGCAGTTTTTCCAACCGTTTTGTGCTTTATCCTTGTCCTGGTTTTTCCCCTGGGTTTTCCTCATTATTTTATAATTTTGCCTGCACTTGAGGAAGGTTTTTACACCATCAACATGAGGATGGCTGATTTGAAGCATTCTTGCATCCCAGAAATCCAGATATTTTTGTCTCATTTAAAAAGCTCGGAGGGGGACAACATTTTCCATGTGCTCATTCCCAGCAGGACACTGGGAATACCTGGTTCCCTGGAGTTACACAACCAGGAATGGTAAATTAAAGATGGTTAATTTTAATTTAATCATTTAGCCCAGTTGGTTGGAGCCTGGTGCCAGTAACTCCAAGATTTAATCCCCCTATGAACCATTCAGGAGTTGGATTCAATGTTCCTTGTGGATCCTTTCCAACTCGGAATATTCTGTAGTTTTGGGATTTTTCAATGAATTCTTCACATCAGGAAAGCTTTGAGGCACCCAAATCCCTCATCCTGCCTCAGTGGTATTGGATAAGAGCACAAAAAAACCCGGGGATGGTCAAAATACAGGAATTTTCATGGGATTGCTCAGGGAAAGAAAGCATGGAATTGGTCAGGCTGGAAATTCCTGGCTAACCTTGTCTCTAATCCTTCTTTTTATGGAGTTTGTGTCGATACAGACATTTTACTCCATGTAGGAATCTTTCTGTAGTGTTTTGGAGCTTCTTGACCATTTCAATCAGCGGGATATTTTTTTGCAAAACTTTCTTGGTCTTTCCAAAGACATTTGGAAATGGGAATTCTGTGGATTTTTTCCTGAAGCATAAGAAAAATGCTTCAAATCTCCTGAATTTGTTTTCCCTTTCCAAAACTCTCTGCTGATTCCACCGGAACCATTCCAGCCAAGCTGATTTCCTGCTGTTATCCTTCAAAAGATGTTGTCCCATGCCCAGGACTCTCTGTTTATGAGGAATTCCCTTCATCCTTCACCTGTGGAAGGAGATCCAGAATCCAGACCTGTGGAATTAATCCAGACTCCCACCCTGTCTCTCCCTGTCTGCTCAGGCCATGCCATATCCTACGTGCTAAAGGAATTATTCCAGCCCTCCAGAGGGATGAGACCGGGTTTTCCTCACATCCTGGTGCTCGTGACCGATGGACCATCCCAGGATGACGTGTTGCCCCCAGCCAGAGCAGCCCATGCTTTGGGTGAGAATTCCCTGTTGTGTTTCCCTTGGTTCTCCATGAATTTCCAGGAGGTTGAGGTTGCCCAGTTGTGTTTCCCTGAGATCTCCATGAATTTCCAGGAGGTTGAGGTTGCCCAGTTGTGTTTCCCTGGGTTCTCCATGAATTTCCAGGAGGTTACAGTCCCGTTGTGCTTCCTTGGATTCTCCATGAATTTCCAGGGTGCCAAGGACGGTGCACTGTGTGAGGAGTCCCTTTGAGGGCACTGTTGGCTGCTTCCCTTCTTTATCCTTTCTTTTTTCTCTTCCTAACTTTTCTTGGTTTGCTGTAACTCACACCCAGCTCCAGGTGACTTCTCTGGGGATTATACCTGATCCCACCAGAGGTTATTACCAGGAAGGGGGTTGGAAGCTCTGATCCCAAGGGTTGGGAGCAATGGGATCCGTGTCATTCCAGGGCTCCGTGTCATCGCTGTGGGTGTGTCAGGAGCTGACCCCATGGAGCTCCACCGGATCTTGCTGCAGCAGAACCCCCAGGACGTTTTCTACGTCAGCACCTTCGACGACTTCCCCCAAATCCTCCAAGAGCTGATAGAAGCCATTTGTTCTGACCCTCAGCTTCCAAGGACCCAAATCCCACCGGGAAAGGTGAGTTCCTACACCTGGGAGTAAATCCAGCACGGGGTGGGTCAGGCACAAGGAAAATCTTCTTCCGTGAGAGAAGTTTCGAAGTGAAATCTGAGCGGATTTAGGACACCGCGTCCCATCCTGATCTCACTGTCCAGCCCTAAAGAGCAAAGTCTTTGAAACCCAGGGAGTGGAATTGGGGAATCCAGGATAGAGCTGGGAATGTTTTTGGTGGATAAAGCCACTGCAGAGCACTTGGATGTGTTCAAAATCCATATTGTAAATTCATAGGAATAGACTTTAAATGTCTGAGAATTCTCCTGGGTGGTCAACTTAGCTTTTCCTTTTTTTTGCCTAAGCCAAGGAATGTTTTTAGTCCGTGTTTCCTGGTCACTCCGGTTTATTTGCCATCCTTTGGTGGATACTCATTCCCTGGTAATTTATTTTTTCTCTTTTCCATTGAAGGGCTCCGGGGGCTCAGCAGCTCACAGGGGTTATGACCCCCACGGCTTCACTGTGAAGGGAGAGAAAGGGGAGCGGGTGAGTCACAGAATATTCCCAGTTGGAAGGGGCCCACATGGATCATCAAGTCCAACTCTTAAGGGAATGGCCCCCCCAGCATGATCCACTTGGATAACTAATATGGAATCATGGAATGGTTTGGGTGGGAAGGGAACTTAAAGATCATCAAATTCCAACCTTGGCCCCTCCCACTGTCCCAGGCTGCTCCAAGCCCCATCCAGCCTGGCCTTAGACACTGCCAGGGATCCAGGGGCAGCCACAGCTTCTCTGGGAATTCCAGCCCAGCCCCTCCCCACCCTCCAGCCAGGAATTCCTTCCCAATATCCCATCCATCCCTGCCCTCTCTCAGTAAATACAACCAAATTACAACCAAGGAAGAGCTCGAGCAAAGAATCACCCTCAGATCTTTTCTGTCGGTGTTTTGCCATTCCTGCTCCGTGCTGGCTTTGAAAATCCAGGAAAAGGGAACTGCTCTGGGCTTTGGGAATGCTCTCAAGTGTTATGGTGCTGCATGAAGCTGTTTGGGTTTGCAGTTCCAAGGCCATCGCTGTTATTTTCCACGTTTTTAGGGTCTCCCTGGGAAGGATGGCATTCCTGGGCTGCCGGGCAGGCCGGGCCGGCCAGGTCCTCCAGGTCCCCCTGGAATCATGGTATGGATTGGTTTAACAAGCTTTTCCAAAGGGTCATTCCAGAGAATTTGACCAGTATCCCTCTGTCCTGATTTGCAGGGGCTCCCTGGCAGCCAAGGTGACATTGTGAGTATTGGGAATCCCGGGTTGGTTTGGGTTGGAAGGGACCTTAAAACTCATCCCATTCCATGGGCAGGGACACCTCCCACCATCCCAGGTTGCTCCAAGCCCTGTCCAGCCTGGCCTTGGACACTTCCAGGGATCAGCCTCCATGGTCTCGTGGGGGATTTTCTGTTTAATAACTGCAGAATTTATTTTTAATTCCAGGGATCTCCAGGCTATCCAGGACCAGCGGGGCCAAAAGGAGACAGAGTGAGTTCTATTCCTGGATTTCACTGGGAAAAATCCACTTCATGGTTGTGACCTCTCTTTTCCAAGCATTTTCACCAGGATCTTTGGTGAACATGAACTTTTAAGCTGTGCCTAACTAATCCTACACTGCCAGTCCAGCTGGGGATGTTTCCCTCCAGAACTTCATGTCTTTATGGACACTAAAATATTTCAATACCATCCCAGGAGCAGCCTCCTGTCCTTCTCCCAGTCCCCATTCCTCCTCTTTCCTTACATCCCCCTGAACCATCTGTGCAGATGAAGATCAGGAATGGATCCTGCTGAAAGCCAACTTCCTTTTTTTTCCCTGGGATTCATTTTTTTCCATGCCAGCAAGCAAAACTCAGGTCATGGCCATGTGGCTTTGGGTACCAGGTGCTCTGGGTTGATGGAATTGCCCCTAAATCACCAAATTTCCTGTCTGCTTCTGGATCTCCCAACGTGCCTTTATCCACAGGGAGAGCCAGGCTATGTCCTGGGAGGAGTGGAGGTGATTCCTGGCCGGAATGGGCAGCCTGGCCCCCCTGTGAGTATCAAACCCCAAGTGTGAGGGAGCCTTCAGCTTCCCAAAGTCTGGCAGAGATCCCACATCCCTGCCTCTCCCACTTTTCCTTGTTGCAGGGACAGAAGGGGCAGCCAGGGGTTCCTGGGGTTCCGGGTTCTCCAGGTTCTCCAGGGCCACCAGGGATCTCCATCAAGGTGAGTTTGGAGCACAGTTCTGGGATGTGCCACAGGAAAAGGAGATCTGACTCCAAAAATTGCAGGTGGAGGGGTCTGGAGACCTCTCCCAAAGCTCTGCTTCCCTTGGGAGTGGGAATTTTGCTCTCTTGGATTGTCAGCCTGCAGGATTTTTTGCTGGGATGAAGTTTGGTGAGGAGCCTCTAAATTCCCATCCCATGGGAATTCTCCTTGTCCTTTGTGTTTCAGGGTGAACCAGGGGATTCAGGAATCAGGGTGAGTACCTGAGGGTGGCTTTCACTTTGGGACGAAAAAGCTTTTTTCCATAACTATTTCCAAGCTGCCCAAGAAGTTCTGGCTTCCAAACTTCCCAAAATTCCATGGAGATCCATAAAGGGATCATGGAGTGAGATTGTCCTGTGCTTCATGCAGGGTCCCCGTGGGAGGAGTGGCCTCAAAGGTGACAGAGGAGACACAGGAGAGCCGGTGAGTGGCCCCAGGAAATCAGGGAAAAACTTGGGCAGATCCCGAGGAGGGAAAAATGTGGATCAGGAACACAGGAACACAGGATGGCCCGAGCTGGCAGCAGATCCAAAACGAAGGGAAAGGGGTCGTTCTTCCCAGAAATCATCCCACAAGAAGGTTTGGGGTGTGGGAAGTTTGAGTTCAAGGGGAGAGAAGAGAAGGAAGAAAATCCACAGAGGATCACTGGGAATAAAAGACACCAGGATCGGTTTGGGAATTCTGGGTGTTACAAATGGCTCAGACTTGAAGGATAACGTCCATCCTTCCCAAGGTGCCTCCTTCTGTCCTTCCTGGATCTGTTTTTTGGTTGTCTTTGCCATGTTGGAGAGCCACATCCCATAAATCAGCCCTTTCCATGTGTCTGGATTCACCATTCCAGACCAACGTGGGTTCCCAGCCTCTGGCTTCCGTTGTTTCCCCTTCCCGAGTAAAGCCAGGGATTCATAACTTATGTGTGGAGGAAAGGAAATTTGGGAATACACAGACAGCTCCATAATTCCTCTGTTTTAAAGGAACTGTTCAGATGGCAGGATAAATATTTCCCTGCAGAATTAAAAATTTCCAGTTTGGAAAAAAAAAGGATCTGATGATGTTCCTTCCTTTCCAGGGAAAACCTGGCTTGCCAGGCCCCGTAGGGCTCCATGGGGTTCCTGGACTTCCTGGACCAAGAGGAGAAAAGGTTGGATATTTCCTGAATCCCTCAGCCCAGGGGGGAAAGTGAGAGGAAGATCAGGGTAGACTTGTGGGAAGGCATTTTGGGATCTCCCGACATTCCTGGATTTTACTGGCTCTGCTCAGAGCCAAACATTTCCAGAGGAAATTTCTCCCCTCCTGCTTTGCTGAAAAAGGCCCTGGAGCAGAAATCTGGGAAGGATGGGTGCTCTGGGATCAGCATTCCTGAGGATGCTGTGCTTTCCTTGCAGGGAATGGCAGGAATTGGCATTCCTGGCACTGCTGGCATGAAGGGAGAAGAAGGAGAGCAGGTGGGTTGGGAATTTTGCTGTGAGATTTGCATTAAAATCCTCTTGGAGTGTTCAGTGTCTCCAAATTCTCCTCCAATATTTAGATTTTCCTTGGAATCCCATGGTTCCAAATGGAAAGGGTGAGAGAAGAAGGGAAGATTTGGGGTTTAAAATCAGAGCTTTCACTGTTTCCTCTGTTGTTTTCAGGGAATGATGGGACCTCCAGGAGCACCAGGACCAAAGGTGGGTGCTGAAATCCTGACCCCGAGTTCCTGGGCCTGGAATTCCGGTTCCGAGGAAATTTTCTGTCCCTAACCAGCATCATAATGAATCATCATCATAATTCCTGGGGGAATCATTGGATCATGGAATAGTTTGGGTTGGAAGTGACCTTCCAAGGCCTCTGGACTGAGCAGGGACATCTTCACCCAAACCAGCCTGACCTGGAGCCTTCACTCAAAAGCAAAGAATGGGAATCATTTCACACTTCCTGGACTCTGGAATTCCTTGCTGCCAGGAGAGACCTGGAATGGCAGCAGGGTGGGATATTTTAAATAAAAAACGGCACTTTTGTGGCCAGGGAGACTCCAGAGTTCCAGGCTGGAAGAGCTGTCCCATAATTAATGGAAAATTGGGTTGAAGAGCTCCATCCTTCCCTCCCTCCCTCTGGATGGGAATGTCTCACTACAGCAGGAATTAAAAGTCCTGGATCTGTTTTCCTTCTGGTGGAAACTCCCTTCTGATTTCTTCCAGGGAATCCCAGGACCTCCAGGGCAGAAGGGAGACCAAGTGAGTGAAACAGTAAGAGAACATCTGACCAGCTCAGGTGAAATTATCCTGATTTTTCCCAGTTTGTTCCCTGTGGGATCCAGCAGGGATATCCTTGAGCTCCCTGTGTCCCCTCTCCTTGGCTCTTGTGCTTCTGAGATGAGTTTTGGGCACTTTTAAGGACTAAATGGTGGGAAAGGGATGAGCAGAAAGTTTTCCCTGCCTCCCGTTTTTCATTCCATTGGCCACCATTCCATCCTCTTGCCTTGCAGGGAAATCCAGGATTTCCAGGTGCTCCAGCCTTGGAGGTAACTTGGAGTGGATTAGAGCCCTAATTGTAATTAAAGATTGTCCTTCAGCTGTGCAGCTCCAATCCCAAAATGCCAAGAATCCAAGAGCTGTGTCCCACAGAAATGCAGGAGGACCACCCAGACCTTTTCCCCGACCCTCCAGCCAACTTTGTCCTCTCCTCCCTTGCTCCACTTCTTGTACTCCCAGTGTTCCCATTGCCCCCTCAAATGAGCTTCACTGCTGTCCAGGAAACATAAGGATAAAAATTCCCACCACTGAATCCGTGTGCTCCGGGCCTGTCCCTGCTCAAGCTCCTCATCCACAGGGATGAACCCTGCAGGACACTCACAGCTCTCCATGTCCTTCCACATTCCAGCTTTAAGGAGAAACCTCGGTGGTGGCCACCTCTGTGTGCCCTAAGATTTCTTATCCCCTAAAAATTCTTATCCCCTAAAAATTCTTATCCCCTAAAAATTCTTGTCCCGTAACAATTCTTATCCCATAACATTCCTTGCTTTGGAAAAGGTACCACGAAAAGGAGATTTAAAAAAAAAAAATTTCAGCAACTAACCGAGGATTTCTGTGATTTCTTCTTCTCCTCAGGTTTTGGGACCTCCAGGCAAGAAAGGTGTCAGGGTAAGACTATTAATCAATTAATTAATTAATTAATTAGCACTGCTTGAAAAGGCAAGATCTCCTCCTGGAAAGGGGGAGGTTGTTCCATGTTTCCTGAATCCCATCTCCCTTGTGATTGACAGGAGAGGAGAGCTTGGAAAAATTGTGTCCTGGGGATATTTCTCTTGTTTTTATTGACTTCTGTACCTGGTGTTCCCATTCTTTCCCTAATCTAGAGGGAAATTTGGGATTTCAGAAGGGAGACATCACTCAAGTGCAGATCCAGCCCAATCCCAGAAGATACTTCCAGCCAAGGGAGGCAAAAAATCAGGGATAGCAGAGGCTGGAAGGGATTTCTGGAGGTCTCCAATCCCACCTCCTGCTCAAAGCAGAGCCCACGCCAAAGCTGGGTCAGGTCTCCTGTGCTGAGAATTCCCATGGATGGAGATTTCCCACATCTTTAGGTCCTGATCCAGAGTTTGGCCTCATTGAGAGAAAATTAAATTTCCCAAACCAAGGAGATCTCTGGGACAGAGCTATTCCCTGGCTGTATTTTCCATATTTTCCAGCTGCTTTAGAGGATTCCTTTCACTTTCTCAGTGGCTTTGAGGTGGAACATGACCGGGAATATTTTAAATGGAATTTTAAATTTTTTTTTCCCAGTCTTGCTCTCTCACTGCCATCCTGCCAAGAGCCTTCTCTCTGTGAGAAGGATTTACTGCAGGCCTAATTCCCCTTGGCTTTTCCATGGAAATTCCCTATAGTGCTTCAGACCTCCCTCATTCCATCGACACAATGGATTTTGACTTTTTTCCCTGGGATTGGATGTTGGAATCACCTCCTTTTATTGGTCCTATTGCCCAGACTGCTTAACCTTGGCTGGCAAAAATCCCTCTTTTCTTTTAGGCTGAGCTTAAGTAGTGTCCTAGGAATTTTGCTGTGGCCTGGTGATGGAATGTGGCCTGGAATATCCGATTTTTTTTTTAATTTATTCCTGATACTTCACTGCCAACCTGCAGTGAAGAAATGAAAGGGGTTTGTTTTATTCCGTTAAACCAGTAAAAATGAATTTATGGTGCTTTGTAGTGTGGCAGCAACTGTGATGAGTTTGGCATGGCAGAAGATCAGGTGCCATGGAAAAAACTTCCTTATAAATCCAGGATGGATTTGGTAAAGGGGTGGGTGGATTTGGCAAAGGAATTTTTTCCAGGGTGCATTAGAAGTGCAAAATGCAGCCCTAAGGAGTCATGGGAACAGGGCTTGGCTTCCTGCAGGATATTCTTGGTTCCAGGTGTGTCTTTTATTCCCAGGGAGATCCTGGACCAGCTGGACCACAAGGAGACAAAGGATTCCCAGGAGAAAAAGGGGAGAAGGTGACGACCTTGCACTTCCTTTAGGGATAAAAGGATTTCTTTTGTTTGTGGCCACCAAGGAAACTCTGAGGGAGATGGAATTTCTCCCCAAGTCATCCATCCAGGAATCGAGGGGGAGCCTTCCATGTGTAGAAATCCAAAGCTCCTGGAAAGGAAACCAGGGAGGGACTCAGTGCTCAGCTCCCTGGTTGTCCATGGGGATGGAAATACCTTGGATCTGCTCCAGCTTTTCCTGCTCTGTGGAGACTTCTCAGATGAGCTCAGAAAAGCTGCCCTGGCAAGACCCTGAATCCCTTTGTTTTTTCAGGGAAGTCCAGGATTTGGAATTCCTGGCCAGCCTGGGCTAAAGGGAGACATCGGTGACAGGGTGAGTGGGACAATGGGGTGGGTGTGGAATGGGAAGGGCTCGGGGGACAAACCAGGAGGTTTAGGGACAAAATATCTCAGTCACCTCCATGGATTTGTTGGCCTTCACCTCCGAGGAGATGGGCACTGGGGAGGTGACAAGGACCAGGGTTGGTGACCCTGTGGAGGTCTGGGGTGCTGAGGTCATGAGCTCTGTCCTCCACAGTTGGGTGCAAAGGTGGGACTGCCCCGAAATGTGGAGAATTCCTCATGACTGGAGGAAAACACGGATGGTCAATGCTCAACTGGTGATTCTGTGGACATAATCCAGTCCTGGTGAACAGAATCCAAGGAAGTCCCATTTCCAGTGATTTCCTGTCCTGAAAGTCACCTTGAGCTGTATCTTCCTGACTTTTGTGTCTAAGGAGGTTCTGGTGGCTCCCATGGGAGTTTGCTGATGTCCAGGAAGGGTTGGGTTAATCCTTGCTGTTCCCTTCTCTGGGGATATTCAGAGTCCCATTCATTTTAATCCAGCAAAAATTGGCAAATCCCAATATTATGGATGAGTATCTTTGGGAGAGGGGTGGGAAGCTCTAAGTACTGATGGTTTCAAAGTGGGGCAGACAGGAAGTTCTGGACAGGGTGTGCTTGGAGCAGCCCCTCCTGGGACATTCCTGGTTTTTTCCTTCTCTGATTTTAGCTGCTGACACCTGGAATTATCTTACCTGTGTCATTCCTTCTGTGTTTCTGCAGGGAAATGTGGGATTGTCTGGGAAGCCAGGTCAGAAGGTGAGTCCATGGAAAGCTTTGTTCCCTCTGAGGGTGGGGAGGCCCTGGAATGGAATTCCCAGGGAAGCTGCAGCTGCCCCTGGATCCCTGGAAGTGTCCAAGGCCAGATTGGACACTGGGGCTTGGAGCAACCTGGGATAGTGGAAGGTGTCCCTGCCCATGGCAGGGGGTGGAACCAAGTGGTCTTGAAGGTTTCTTCCAACATCTTTAATCAGGCCTTAAAAAATTCCTGCTAATCCTCACTAGCAGGATTTTTCCCAGGAAAAGTTCAAAACCAGTCAAGAAATTTCTGGAAAATATCCCAGCTGTGGCATTTGTTCAGTTCAGTGTCACTGTGGGCATTCCTCAAACAGGGATCTCCCCAGGCTTGGCTGGAGGAGAGCTTGGATTTGGGAATTGTTCCATGGATCAGTGAATGGAATATTTAGGCCAGATCAGCTTCCTGGGCATGGAGAAATGGGATGTCACAAGAGAAAAATGGGATGCATCCAAGACAGGAGGTGTTAACGAGATGTGTTAATGAGGTTGTAAAGTGCAGGCAGCAAAAGGTGTTTGGGGTTGGGAGAAGGCCTGGAGAGGTGGTGTCACAAATTTCCCAGGTTTCATGGAATATTCTGAGTTGGGAGAGACCCACAAGGATCATCCAACCCAACTCTTAAGGAAATGGGATCAAACCCACGGCCCTGTGGGACAAACATCAGACAGAGCAGGCGTGTGAGGATCCGTTCATGAGAGCTCAGCTGATTTAAATGGGAATAAAAAATAAAACATGGAATGGGAACTGATCCTGTGTCCAAGCCTGGATCCATCTCAAGTCTCTGCTAATCTGAGCTGCTCCTGGAGGTGGAGAACCTCAACAGATTCTGGCCTGAGTGAATTCCAGGGATGACTGTGGAGTTTGGATGGATGAGGTTAGAGCTGGATGCCCAAACCTCATCCAGGAGTGTGGAAGCACCTCCATGACCATGGATGTGCTGCTGGAATCTGCCGCTCAATGTCTGAAATGGGAATGCAAAATAGGAATGTGACAACTCTTGTTTCCTTTAGGGGGAGAGAGGTGAACCAGGATTCCCTGGAAAACCAGGAGAGGCCGGGCTGAGAGGAAAAGATGTAAGTAAAGGCGGGATGCAGGGGGATGGAGCTGCTGATCCCTTGGGAACAACCAACAACCTAAATTCAGCCCTGCAATGACAAACAGGACAAAGGGACAACTTTTCTTCCTTGTTACTCAACATCAGTGCCCAGAGCAGCTGTGGCTGCCCCTGGATCCCTGGAAGTGTCCCAGGCCAGGTTGGATGGGGCATGGAGCAACCTGGGATTGTGGGAGGTGTCCCTGCCCATGGCAGGGATGGAATGAGATGATCCTTTAGTTCCTTTCCAACCCAAACCATTCTGGGATTCTTTGATCAGGATTTTTGTCACTGAGTCACATCTGCTTGACGTGGATTTAGCAGGAGGTGCACCCACAGCAGCCCTGAGGGGCTCACTTCTGGTTCTGAGCCTCAGATGATCTCAAGCCAGAAAGGATCCATAAAAATCATGGAGTTCAAATCCCTACTCCTCACAGAACTGCCCGAATAATTCCCTCTTATGGCCAAACAAGGTGGCCACTCACAAAAACATCAGAACAGGCTTCTGGAAACTTCTCCTGACCTCAGTGAAGGCTTTCCTCAGCTCCAAGGGCAGGGTTGATCCCTGGACATGGAATAGGATCCCTGTTAAGAGTTCCCTCTTGGGATCAAACGAAGTGGCCCCTCACAAAAATATCCTGACTGGCTTCTGGAAAACTGGATTTTTTCACACTGAGCTTGATGTCACCTGGTCTGGAATATCCCTGTGGTCAGTTTGGAATATCCCTGTGGTCAGTTTGGAATATCCCTGTGGTCAGTTTGGGTCACCTGTCCTGGCTCTGTCTCCTCCCAAGTGTCCATGAATTCCCAACTTGGCTCCTGGAAAACCTCACCTGACCACAGTCAGTGAAGAGCTTTCTGCAGCTCCAGGGGCTGGCTTGATCCCTGGACATCAAGTGCAATAGGATCACCCAGGGAAATCTTGGAAAAAAAGGAAGCATCTGCATTCCAACAGCCCTGACTTCGGAGTCGTGATTCCAGAACAAGAACTTTGAATGTGAGCAGGAAATGAAGGTGAAAAGCTTGGGAAAACCCAGCACTTTTGCACTGTAGGGAGAACCAGGAAAGAAAGGCTCCTCTGGGACCGAGGTAATCCCACCCCTTCCCAAGGCACCAGGAAAACAGCAGCTGGAAAATGAAACCCTTGGATTTGTCCTGGAGTTGAAGCCTGCTCATTTTATTTCCTGTTTATTTGTCCTTAAACGAGACTGTGGAGAATCCTCTTCACCTTCCTTTTATCTTGGATTTCACATTCCAAAAGGCTGGAACAGCAAGGCCATAAAAGAACTCAAGTCTGTTTTTTTTCTGGGAGATGCAGAAGACAAAGTGCCGTGAATGGAATCCCAGAATATCCCGAGATGGAAGGGACCCACCAGGATCATCCAGTCCAACTCCTGGCCCTGCACAGGACGCTCCAACAATCCCATCCTGTCCTTGAGAGTGTTATCCAAACATTCCTGGAGCTCAGAACAGTGGGATTTGGTGGCAATCACCTCATCCTATCCCTAAATTTAAATATTCCAGCCACCCCACACTTTTTGCCCCTTTTTCCTTGTTTATGGGAATGCTGTAAAACACCATCCCTAATTTTTGACATCACAGATATCCCAAAACCTGCCTCTATCCCAATTTTCCGAGCATTAAGCAGTGCCAAAGAGGTTTAACCTCCATTAGATCCCCTGGAATGGGTGAGGGACTTGGTTCTCTCCCTTTAAACCATTTCCTCCAGGTGTAAGTGCAATAAAATTCCCGTCACTTGATGGAAGAACATTTGGAAAGCTGCTCCTCTCTTTTAGGGAGAAGCTGGAGTCCCTGGAGAGCCAGGCGTGAGAGGACTCAGGGTAATAATTCCATTTTTCTCACTATTATTATCATTTCCTGCCCTGGAGAGTGGTGGGGCTGCTCTGATTCCCTTCTCCATCCCCATGGGAGCCCTCACTTGGAAACATCCACTTCCAAAGATTCCTTTCCTGTGGGAAACATGACATTTTCCTTGCTATTTTCCTTTTCTGAGCTTCTTGTGCTCTATTTGTTATTTTTTCTCTCAATCTCATCTTGCAGGGTCCTCCTGGACTCCCAGGACGACCTGGAGAGCCAGGACTGAAAGGAGATCCAGGGGAACCTGGGAAGGATGTAAGGAATCCCTGAAGGAGCAGCTGGGAGAGGGTGGATTTTGGGAGAGCTTTTATTTCTTCCCAGCATTATAAATAAATAATATTTATTTATTCGGATCGGAGTTGGATGGATCCAGCACAGATGGATCAATCCAGCAGAGATGGATTCACTCCATCCTTTTTTCACCCCCATGGAGAAAAATCAGGGAGAATATTACCAAGTTTCTCATGACTTTACCTAAATCCTATCTGGGAGATTCCCAAAAATATCAAAGCAGCTCCTCACCCTTCTCCCACCCTTCTCCGTGTGGCCATTTTAACAAGAATTGGGAGTTTAAATGTGTAATTTAATTATTTAATTTACAATATCTAATTATTTAATTTAATTTTATTTTATTATTTAATTGATTTAATTTAATTATTTAATTTAATTATTTAATTTCTTTTAAATTTTATTTATTGCCACTGTTTATTTTGTGGGAACAGGGGAACACGAGGCAGAGCAGCAATTCCTGGGATATTTCATTGTGCTGGGAGGAAAAACTCATTCCCAGAGGTCCAAAGGGTGTCTTTGGAGGGATCCTTTGCAGCCAGCCCTGCCAAATTCCTGATTTACCTGCAGGACTCGTGTCCTGAGTCACAGGAAAAGTGGGATTGGGAGAAAAACTGCAGGGAATATACCCATGGATCCATCAGCCTAAAACAGATCCAATCCCAGGCTTTCCCAAAGAAATGCTGCTGCTTCCTGGCAGGGAAATAAAAGCAACATTGGGGTTGCACAAGAGGTAATTCCGTTATTCCAGGTGGGATAGCGATGGAAAAAGGAAAAGCAGGAAAACTCCCAGGAACGGGAGCCCTTCTGGAGGTCAAGCTTCAAGTGAAGAGCAGAATTGCTCCAAATTTACCGTAAAAATGGGAATTAGGGAGACACAAGAAGGGGTTGGTTGGTCCCTCCAGAAAAGGTGGGGTTAGTTTGGGATCAGCACACAGGAAATGGGAATTTTAGAGGGGGACTAACACATTCCTGCTGGTTTTCAGGGATATCCTGGGAAGGACGGCCTGAGAGGCGAAAGAGGCCCCCCGGGCCCAAAGGTAGGTCCCGAGTCCATGGGGACATTTTTGTGGTGGTGCCACCACCTCAGGCAGGTCAGAGGGGAGGAAAACCCAGCTCAGGTCTCCTCTGAACCCCCAAAAGTTTGGGATTTCAAAGCAGAGCTCCTGGGATGGGCTCAGGAACTCGTGGTCACGCTGGGGCCACGGTCCCACATCTCCACGGAGCTTCTTTAGGAAGAAGAATGTTCTTCAGGAGTCAAGCTGGATAAATTTCCAGGATGTTCACAGATGGTTCCTTGCTTTCCTCCTCCTGCAAGCTGAAGAGCACATGGAAAGGGGCGGAAGGAGGAACGCCTTCAGATCCCGCACATCCAAGATCTTTAAAAGTGGGAACAACTCCTCCCTTAATGGAGAGGAAAATGCTGCAGGAAGCAGCACCAGGACAGGGAGATCTCCTGGCTGCCACGAGATCCAGACCTTTGGAAAAGCAAGGATTTATCCAGGGCACGGGCATCCCAAGTTCTCCCTGGCACACCTTGGCTGGAGACGCCATCGGGGCCTTCCTGGTGCCCTTCATTCCACCGGAATCTGTCGATGCCGAAGCCGGATTTCAGTGGAATGAAGCCCCTCAGAGAGGCAGCTCAGCCCCACCTCAGCAGATGCTCCTCACCCCAGGAGCCTCCAGGCTGGACCTCCCAAACCCCTGCAGCTCATCCACGACTCCATCTGTGCACGATCCGAAATCTCCCACCCGGAGATGGAATTCCATCCCTGTGACCTCCTGTGGGAGCCCATCCCGCTGGAGATGCTGGACCCAGCCACGTGTGGGGCCACCAGCACCATGGCCACCTCCAGAAGGGACCACCAACCGTGGGGACGCCTTGGCCATTGTCCTCCTTGGTGTCCTCTGCACCGGTGGCACCGAGGGACCTCAAAAACCTTTCCTTTTCCGTACTTTGTCCGTGGGCAAGAGGTGGAGAAGAGGATGGAGCAAAGCCCTGGCCCAAACCTTGGATGCTGCTCATGGGCCAGGCTCTCCCTACAAAATCCAGCTGTGCCTGTGTCCACTGGAGGAGGGAAGGAGCCCATGGAGCAGGGTGGGATTCAGACCCCTAAATGGGATTTATCCGGGATTACGGAGCGGGCTGGTGGCAGAGGAAGGGTCAGATATGGGGTTATTCCCCTTCCTCTTCTCGCTCCTCCTGGAGATAATGATGGAATTAATGAGCTGATCTCATTTATTCCAAGGGAGAACCCGGCCCACCAGGAAAAGGAGTGGAAATGAAGGTAAATAAATCAAAATTAAATTCCATATAAATGTTGGAAGCACCTCCCTCTCTGTCGGGGATTGGGGTGGCCGAGGGGACCCAATCTGTGTCCCTGTGGCCATCAGCCACCTCCAGGAGAAACTTCCTGGAGAGCAGAGGGGGAGAAGTTGGGACCCTTTTTTCCCCTTGCAGGACCTGGAGAGGCTTTTTGAAGCGTACGGGATCAAGGTAGGAGATCTTCTGTCTTTCCTCCTGAGCAGGGGGTGTAATCTGGCTTTTCCATCTCTTCCCTCGGGAATTCCGGAGGTGACATTTGCTCCCCCAGAACTCCCAGGAAGGTTCATTCCATTTCCTTTTCCAGGTTATATTTCAATATTTCTGGGACAGCTTCTCTGCTGCCGTTTCATGGGGTGGGCGGTGGCTTTGAGGCCCCCGTGACAGCGACACTTGGACCTTAAAGCCCCTCTAATTCCGACCTCAACACCTTCCACCATCCCAGATTGCTCCAAACCCCATCCAAGCTGGCCTTGGATACTTCCAGGGATCCAGGGGCAACCACAGCTTCTCTGGGAATTCCATTCCAGCACCTCCCCACCCTCCCAGCCAAAAATTCCATCCTGATATCCAACCTAAATCCTCTTCCAGTTTAAAACCTTTTCCCCACGTCCCATCCCCATCTTCCCATGGAAAAAGCCACTCTCCCTCTTTTTTAAGTCCCCTTGAAGTCCTAAAAGGCCACAAATGTGGGGTTTTTATTCAGGATGGGCAGAGACCCCACAAAAGCTCCGTGGATCAACTCCTTGATCCCAAACCTGTATTTAAACCATCCCTCAGCTGTCCCTGCCCTGTGAGTCCTTGGGAATCCATCATTCCTTGGTTTTGGGGTGGCTGCTCTTGGGTTGTCGCGTGTTGGGGACAGGAGGGTGGCACTGGGCTGCCTTACTGGTGTGCACTGGTTCCAGCTGGCGCTGCTGAGGGACCTCTCCAACGCGATCCTGCGGGATGGGTTGGATGGGCTCCCGTGGCACCGGAGTGGCTCTGGGACAAGCGACACTTCCAGGGAAAACCAGGCAGCCGTGCCTGTCACCGTGAGTAGCGTCACCTGGCAGGGCTGAGGGACCTCCAGGGAATGAGGGAGGTGGGAATGAGCCACCAAAGGCACCAGGGTCACCTCTGTCATCGAGCAGGTCACGGTGGCTTCGGAGAGGCTATGGCTGGCACCGGGATCTGGGATCTTCGGGATAAAGGGATGGAAATCGTTCATTTTTTAATGGGAATAGAGGAATCAGTCAAGCTTTGTTGTCCATAGAGGCCATTCCCAAAGCCACCAAAGTGTCTTTGTGCCCTCTGGGGGCTTTTGGAGTGGTGGGAGTGGGGCTGGAAGCACCAAAAGGGGTCATGAGTGAGATCTCAACAGCAAAAGGGATCCCAGGGAGGGAGGAGGATTCCTTGGAAGGAAAGTTTGGATGTGGCCGGCAAGGAATTGCTGCCCACTCACCCCATCCTGGCTCAGAAGTATCACCAAGTGGGACAGAGGGTGTGGAGGGTTGGGAAAAGCTGGAATGAAGCCACGAGGATCCAGCTCCTCACAGGTGTGGATCCTGGGAGCTCAGGGCTGTCCCTGTCACACCAATCCCTTGTTTTGGTGCTGCAGGATCCGCTGGTGTCCAACACTTCCCACCGTGTCCCGGCCAGCAGCGAGGTGACAGGAGAAGGACAGAGCCTGGAGCTGGAGGTTCCAGAGCTGCTGCAATCTGGAGCATTCCCTGAGGTGAAAATAAACAGCAGGGAAGATGAAATTGGGATTTTTATAGTGTCTAGTTCTGGGCTCTTCCAATCAGGAAGGACATGGAGCGTGTCCAGGGAAGGGAACGGAGCTGGGAAGGGGGTGGAGCCCCAGGAGCGGCTGAGGGAGCTGGGGAAGGGGCTCAGCCTGGAGAAAAGGAGGCTCAGGGGGGACCTTGTGGCTCTGCACAACTCCCTGACAGGAGGGGGCAGCCGGGGGGGTCGGGCTCTGCTCCCAGGGAACAGGGACAGGAGGAGAGGGAACGGCCTCAGGCTGGGCCAGGGGAGGGGCAGGTTGGATACTGGGAAAATTCCTCCATGGAAAGGGCTGTCAGGCCTTGGCAGGGGCTGCTCAGGGAGGTTTGGAGTCCCCAGCCTTGGAGATGACCAAGGAACACCTGGATGTGGCACTCGGTGCTCTGGGCTGGGGACAAGGTGGGCATCAGGCACTGCTTGGACTCGATGGTCCTGGAATTCCTGTCCATCCTGGGATTCTGTGGATTGTCTCCTGCCCTGGCAGGGATGGATCCAATCCCATTCTCAGGATGGATTGGGATTGTCCATGCTGGGACTGCCAGAGCTCCAGGAGCATTTGGACAACACTCCCAGGCTGGGATTATTGGGATGTCCTGAGCAGGGCCGGGAGTTGGACTGGATGATCCTGGTGGGTCCCTTCCCCCTCAGGACATTCCATGACTCCATGACTCCAGAGGCCTCATTTGGAGGAACCAGACTAATTCCAGCCACCTGCATCCTGATTAACAGCTCCTATTTATGGGAATCTGGAATTTATCCACAATTTCCACAAGTCTCTCCATGCTGGACTTCCTGTTGGAGGCATCTCCTGGGGTTTTATCTCCCTCTGTGCCTGGATCAGGCTGATCCAGTTCCTCAGAGACTTGGACAAGGTGGGACAGGACATCCCCCCTCAGCCCCAGGCTCCTCCCGTGTCCTCAGGTTTTTCCCAGATTTTTCCAAGCTGGATTAGGGCATTTTAGGAGTTTAAGAGGGGAGGTTTGCACTGAAAGACCCAATCCTGGAGCCAGCAAAAGTTTGGATTTGGGATACAGAGACTCCAAAACTGTCTCTGTTGAGATTTTGGAGCCCAACCCGAACTGGAAAATAGGATTTGGGACTATGAGAGCATCCCTCCATCCCACAGGGAATCCTTCCTTTTCCATTGGTGCTGACTGGATGGATGCAAAGGAGTTACAATTCCCAGAGCTTGATCGCTGGAATTTTGAGGTTTGCCCCTGTTTTAATGGGAAGCTGAGTTGGAGAAAGGACAGGGATGCATGGATCAGTGTCAGGGCTCAGGAAAGGCTCCTGCTGTCCATTTTTTCCGTTTTTCCTGGGAATTTATGGAATTCTGTCGGCATTTATCCACCCCCCTCTGCAGAGCTTGGCTGTGCCCCCAGCACATCCAGAAGATCCGCAGGGAAACCATTCCCTGGAGCTCCTTCAGCCCTTGGAGGAGAGGCTGGAAGGACAACCCCAGCAGGACACCAGCCAGGTACGTTTTTCCAAGGATTTCAGAGCAGTGATGAATTGGGAGGGGCTGGGATGCAAATCTGGCTTCTCCAAATCCCTGGAGAACACCAGGGAACTCCTGGAATGGGCAAGATGGGAGTGAGGAAAAGTCCTTGGGAGATGTTTTGGTGTTAAATTCCACATTTTTTGCGGGGGGGAAAAACCAGGATAATCCCTTTTTATCTGATCCCATCTGGCCACACCATCCTTATGTTATTTGGGATTGGCTGGCTGAAGAGTTGATGATTCCCAAGACTTTTAAAACAGGGATAGTGCAGACTCCAAATAGGGAATTCAAAATACGCTCCCTACAAGATATTTCCTTTTCCTTCCTGCTTTCCGTGGACATCTCAAGATATTCCACAGATATTCCAGGATATTCCTGCTGTGCTCTGGAGCATCCAACTCATTTAAAGAGGAGGATTTTAGGGTTTAAGAAGGAATTTGGGGATTTTCTCTGATCCCTAAAATCCCATTTCCCTCTGTTTTCCTGCTCTCCTGGACAGAGATTCCCATTCCAAATCCTGCTCCAGAGCCAAGCACCAAACCCAGCACCCTCCAGTTTGGACATCTTTGTATCCCTATGGAATTCTTGGGAATACCCAGAGGCAGGACAGCAACAGCTTTAAAAAGTGAAGGGAAAAATCCCTTGGATATTTCCTTGGAGCTGCAGGAACAGCATCAGCAAGGATATTTTTAGGGATGGCAAGAAGGGAATAACTCCAAGTGGGAAGATCCAGCTCCAGGAAATCCCGCTCTGGTTTATCCAGTTTGCCAAACGCTTCCCGCTGTTCCCATCCCTTTATCCATGCCCTGGCTCGGGAATGAATTCCGGGGTTAATCATGGAGCTGGAATTAACGATGGCTCAGCAGCCACGAGAGGGCTCCCGGCTCAAACACAAAAACCTGGAGCGGGAATTGCGGCTCTGGAGACGCCGGGATGCATCCATGGGCTCTGCTTTTCCTCCTGGATGCACCGATTCCCTTTGCTGGGAGTGGTGAAGCTGGAGAAGTACAGAAGATGGAGCCCAAATCCCTCAGTTTTTAGGATCATGGAATGGTTTGGGAGGGAGGGGATCTGGAAAATCATCCCAGTCCATCCCCTGCCACGGGCAGGGAATTTTCCCCTGTCCCAGGCTGCTCCAAGCCCCAATGTCCAGCCTGGCCTTGGACACTTCCAGGGATCCAGGGGCAGCCACAGCTGCTCTGGGAATTCCAGCCCAACCCCTCCCCACCCTCCCAGCCAGCAATTCCTTCCCAAGATCCCATCCATCCCTGCCCTCTGGCACTGGGAAGCCATTCCCTGGGTCCTGTCCCTCCAGGCCTTGTCCCCAGTCCCTCTCCAGCTCTCCTGGAGCCCCTTCAGGCCCTGGAATGTGCTGGAAGCTCTCCCTGGATCCTTCTTTTCTCCAGGTGAACATTCCCAGCTCTCCCAGCCTGGTACAGAGCAGAGGGGCTCCAGCCCTGGGAGCAGCTCCGTGGATTCCTCTGGAATCTCTCCAGCAGCTCCATTGGTGTCTCCAATGATCCCAATTTTCTCAGGAGCTTTATAAACATAGAACAACTCCCACAAAATTTTTAGGACCCTCCAAACCCCCTCGGCAGGACGGGATCTGCATCCCAAGGATGTTTCCCTTGCTTGCATTTGGAGTAAAATCCCATTTATCCTCAGGAGGAGGGAACAGCAGATTCCAAAGGCAGGGAAAGAGCTGCAGCCCCTCTTTGCCTGTGCTCCCACATCCCGGAGATGCCAAGGAGGGAATGGAGCCGGTTTTCCTGACCCTTTTCCTGCCTTTTTTCCTGCCGGTTTTCCTGGCAGCAGCAGCAGGAATCACAAATTTCCAGCTGTTCCGAGGTTCATGGAGCCTGGAATAGCCCAGGAGTTCATCCCCCAGGAGCAATTCCTGGCAGGAATTAATTGGAAGCAAAGGAACTGCTGGGAAGAGCAGGATGAGCCCTGATCCACGTGTCCGGAGCAGGGCTGGATACTCATCCATGGATGAGCCACTGCTCTTGGATTATGGGATCATCCCAAAAAATTCCTGCTCCTCCACCCCTAAACTCCCCTGGATTTAAGCTTATCCCTGTCCAGAGTTAATTCGGATAAATCCCCCTCATCTCCACCTGGATAAACCCACAACTGCTTCATTTTCCTCCCTGGAATTGTGGCTTTTTCCTATTTTTCCCTTTCCTTTTTCGTAGGAATATTTTGGTTTTTCTTCTCCCTTTGATTTACATTTTTCTCTTTCCTTTCCTCATTTCCTCTGATTTTCCTTCCTTTTTTTTTTTTTTTTTCCCTGCCAGCAGCAAATCATTCCTTGAGGAAGCAGCAGCTTCCCAATTTTTCTTGGAGTCACCTCATTCCGGGAGCAGGAAATTGCCAAAATTACAGAATTCAAGGAGCCTCATTACCCCCAGCAATTCCCAGTAAATGGGATCCCAGGGCACATTCCAAACCTCAGCCAGGCAATATCTGGAATCTCTGGAATCACCTCCATGAGGATTTATGTGAATCAGGAGCATTTTAGAGTCATTCCCAAGGAAATGAGCGGTGCCCGGGAAGGAGGGATGGGAAAATCCATCCCATGGTGCCATCCCTGGGAGATTTTCCCTTCCTTATCCCAAAAAAACCCACCCTGGATTGGTCATCCCCACATCCCTCATCCCTCTTTTATCCCTTTTTCCCTCATCCTCTTCCGGGAAAGAATTCCAGTTTTAATTGGCTCCCAATTGGTTTGGTTTTTTCCCTTGTGAGCCAGGAATTTGCTGGGTTCGTTATCCACGAGGTGGAATTATCCCGTGGTTTGTTAAAATCCAGGAAAACAGGAATTATCATCCCTGGAAACCTCACAGAGCTGCACTCGCCAACATTCCCTGGAATTTTAGGATTTACTTTCCCTGCTTAAACCATCTCAAAATCCCAGCCTGTGAAATTAATGGAGGCGAATCCAGATCGTTGTTCCTACAAAAAAAAATGGGAATATCCCTAAATAACTGCACTGCATCCCGATTTTTCCTTCTCCTTCTTGTGCTCCTGGAAGATTTCAGGACTTTTACAGCAAATCAATTCAATTTTTGCTTTCAGATCCAAATATTCCCCAAATATTTGGCTCAGGGAATAATTGCTGGGAATATCCGTGGTAGGATTATTCTCATTTTTCCAATGAAGATACGGAAAAGCGGGAACAATTTAGGCGCCAGCTCAGGAATTATTTCCTTTACTCTGTGTGCCTTAAATATTCCTGGTTTATTCCAACTGGATATTCCAGGTGCAATAAACACGGAGTTGCCTGGGAATGGCTGGAGTAGGGAGGGATTTCAAGTTCCAAGCTGGAATTTTTTAGGTGGGGTTTTATTGCTTGGGAACGGCCGTGGATCCGTGGCCAGGTGATAACTGGAAAATGGAATCAGGGAATTCTTAAGGTTGGAGAAGATCATTTGGGTTTCTTGGTATTAATATTGTTTTTTATAATTGGGATTTCATGGAATCACGGAATGGGTTGGGAGAGATCCTAAATCCCATCCAATTCCATGGGCAGGGACACCTCCCACTACCCCAGGGTGCTCCAAGGCCATCCAACCTTACCTTGGACACTTCCAGGGATGGGGAATCCACAATTTCTCTGGGAAACCTTTTCCAGGGCCTCTCCACTCCCTGGGTATGGAATTTTTTCCTCGCATCCAATCCAATTCTCTCCCCTGTTGGTTTGAAACCATTCCTTGTCCATGCATCAGGTGCTCTGCTTCCCTTCCCACAGGAAAATGGGAATTCCAGCAGTGGCTCCACGATCCCAAGGCACAGATCCAGGAGATCTCCCGGGCATGAGGGACACTCCATAAAAATCCCATTCCAAAGCCATCCCTGTGATCCAGGAGGAAGCAGTGACCCTTCCCTGGTGGCTCCATCACCAGCTCATCCCCCCGGTGCTCCAGGAGCTTGGAAATTCCCGTCTGGATCCATGGTGAGCGATGGAAGTGCATCCCAATTTTCCCACCCGGGCAAAGACACAATGGATGTGGAAATTTAGGGATAAATATCCATAAATAAAGCAGGAACGAGCTGCTGCAGGAACCATTTTTCATGGACAAACAGATCCTTCTCCATGTATTTATCCAGGGAAATGAGGGAACAGAATAATCGGGTTTTGGGGGAAAACAGAACAACTGGAATTCCCTTGGAATGTCGAAGTTCTTCCCATGTGGGGGTGGTTATAAATGTGCCCATTCCTGACACACCTGGACAATTCCAGGGATCTTTGACACAAGATCCCAGAAATAGGGAAAAAAAAGTGGATTTTTATCAAATTTAAGAGCAAAAATTCCCATTCCCACGAGTTAAGGATGGAAAATTCGGGATGGTTTTCCCGTGAATGGATTTCTTTGAAACTGGGGAGTGACCCTCATGCTGCATTCCCAAGAGGAATAGGAATGAGCTGAGCTCATCCACACCTTCTCCAAAGCTCTCTGGGAATTCCAGGGTTAAAATGGGGCATTGCCAGAAGTCTGGAATTCCTCAGGAATTTCTCAGGAATTCCTTGGTCCTGGCAGCTCCCAAATGTCCCATCTAGGCTGGAGCAGATCGGGAGCCTGGAGGTCACCCCAAGGATCCTGGTGATCCCTGGAAACCCCCAGCTTCCCTCTGGGATTCCCCCTGCGCTTCCTCACATCCCATTCCTCAGAGGTGTCTTTTCCATGGCTCAGGGAAAAGTTTTCCCAGCTGCCCTCACCCTTCCCTCTCCTCTTTTTGAATCCAAGGCACATCCAGGCCCTCATCATCCGAGGAGAATTAAGGTGTGGAATTCCTCCTGTCCTGCTCTTATGCCAGGGAGGAGGCAGCTGCTCCTTTCTCCCATCCCATCCCATGGATCCCATCCCATCCCATGGATCCCATCCCATCCCATCCCATCCCATCCCATGGATCCCGTCCCATCCCATCCCATCCCATCCCATCCCATCCCATCCCATCCCATCCCATCCCACTGAGGAACACCAGCTCTCTGGGGAAGGTGTGGGCACTCAGTGATCCCTGTTAGCTCTGCTACCTTAGCCATGGCCATGGCCACACGACTTTGGCTTTGAGCCGAGGGTTTCTGTGCGTTCCCTTCCCGCTGCCTCACAGCAGNTCCCATCCCATCCCATCCCATTTTTCCCTTGCAGAAGGATGGAAGTGGCCCAGCTGATCCCTTCTCCCATGGCCCGAAGGTCAGTGCTTTTCCCACTTTTTAATGCACATTCCCGGGATAATGATCCATTTTCCCAGAGCTGCCTCACTTCGGAAACTGAGGAATCACAGGGAAAAAAATCAGGAAATTCAGGATGAAATCAACAGTTTTGCCATTGAGATGAGCAGAAATTCCAGGATGGAATCTTTCACAGCTGATCCAAACGTGGGATTTGTGTTTTGGGAATCCTCAGTCGCTTTGGCCTCTGCGGATTCCTCCTGTCTCCTTCAAATCCATGGAATTCTTTAACATCTGCAGTATCCTGGGAGAGGGAAGCCCTGAATTTGTCGCTTATCCCTGGCTTTTGCTCCAGGGATTTGTGCTTTTCCCTCTGCATTCCCACTGCACAGGATAGGACATTCCCAATCCATTCTGGGAATGCAAGAGCTGGAAATCAGGGATTCCTCCACGGATATTTGCCAAAAGCTGAAGCAGGAACCAGAGCAGCACCCCCCTGGTCGAAAGAGGGAAGGGAAAATTCCTTGGAATAATGAATGTTTGGGATTGAAGGAGTTGCCGGTTGTTTTCCAGGGAGAAATGGGAGCTCCTGGAGCCCGTGGAGACAAAGGAGAAAAGGTAGGGATGGGGTTTTCCAACCTGATCCTTTGAAACCAGAATTCCCTGCGCTGAGAGGGTCTGGAAAGGGAAAGGCAGTTGGGAATATGCTCATGGAGAGGAAGGACATTCAGATCCAATGGAAACTGGGATTGACACATTCCCACCTTTATCCCTGAACCTTCCCAGGGGGTTTTGTTCCCCACTTCCAGCAGTTTTCCCACACATCCGCCACGCTCAGGAGGAAATACAAAGGGTTAAAGGTTGGATTTAGCGATTTTTGAGGAATTTTCCAACCCAAATGATGGAATTATTGTATTCTACAATTCCAAAAATTCACGGGGGTTTCCTGATGTTCATTTTCTGCTGGATAAGAGAACTAAAAGAGGGGATGGACAAGGAAAATCCAGCCCTGGCATGAGGATAGGGATGGAAAAAAGGCCACCAAAAACCTCATTTCATGGACACTTCGGGCCAGGAAAATTTATAGGGAGCAGACGGCAGATCCAGCGGGATGAGGCATGGAATTTCAGGAGAAAGGGAGGGTTGGGAAAAGGCAGAATCCCATGGGGAATTTTGGATAGAATTCCAGGAAAAGGGAGGAAAAGAGGGAAGAAAAGTGGCTGGAAGGGGAATTTTGTCTTGCAGGGACAGCCTGGGGACGTGGGAGAGCCTGGAAAGAAGGTGAGTGCTGGAATCAGCTCCAAAGATTTTTAAGGAATCTTCTCCAGGAGGAGCCTGGGTGGGGCTGGATCCAATCCCAACCCTGGAATATCAGTGGATGAAATCGAAGGAATTACAGAGCTGGGGTTGAAGCAGTGTCCAGCAGGATTAATGAGGGCAAACCAAAAATATTGATATAACAATTAATTATTCATTAATAAATAATTATCAATTTATTAATAAATAATATAATAAATAAACAATTTATTTATAAGAATTAATATTAAATTATTCAATAATTACTGGTTTATTGATCAATAATTAATTTATTGATAAATAATTATTAATAAACAATATTATATACTATATATAATAATTAAATCAAAATTAAATAATAAGTATTGATATTATCAATATTAATATTAAATATTAATATTATTAATGCATATTAATAATTATAGCAATTTATAATAATTGTATTATTAATAATATTATTGATAGTAATATTAATAGAAATAAGAATTAATAATAGATATTAAAAATAGATATTAATTAGTAATAATTACAATGTACTGGTTGCTTATTAATAAATATTATTAATAAATAATTAGAAATATCTTAATCAGAATTAATAATTCTAGAGAAGCTGAAACTCCCAGGATTGGATAGAACAGCTCATGATACCAAAATAAATTAATTAACTTAATTAATTAATAATTAAACTAATTATTTAAAAGCAATAATAGCAAAATTAGCCCAAAACCCCAATAATTGAAGTAGAGGTTGATGTCACTCACCCAGACAACGACCTGATGTCCCCTCTCATCCCATCACTGATTTCCTTGGAATTAGGACATTT
Organism: Dicrurus megarhynchus; assembly: GCA_013399195.1. Taxonomy (NCBI): domain Eukaryota; kingdom Metazoa; phylum Chordata; class Aves; order Passeriformes; family Dicruridae; genus Dicrurus; species Dicrurus megarhynchus. Next base: position 281,641 of record VXAD01009654.1, read on the forward strand.
TCCCAGGTTTTCTTCCCACATTCCAGGCAGAGATTCCCTGGAAATCTCTGTCTTAGGGGTGACAATTCCATGACCTCGGATCCCTCTTCTTTATTCCACAGGGCACCAAAGGAGACCGAGGGGAAGAAGGCCAAAAGGTAAAGGATAAAGTTGGCGCCAGCCAGGGGGTCTTTTCCTCCTTTTCCCTTATCCCACATTCCCACCTCGGGATCAGGGTCCAGGTCACCTCCTGAGGAGTGGCCAGAGCTGGCTGGCGACCAGGAGGAGATTCCAGGAGAAGATTCCAGGAGGATCACACGGACAGGCCACCTTGGGAATGAGTAATGCCAAGGAATGAGTCTGACCCAGAGTCTTGGGATACCGTTCCCGGTCATATTCCTGCTCCCTCTTTTCCAAAGCTGATTCCCAGCAGCTTTGTGTCTCCAGCTCAGATCATCCAGAGGAGATGAGGGCTCTGTAGGAACCCTTGGAATGGGATCAGCTCTGTGGGATTTCAGCTGGATCTCCATGGAGCAGCACAAACCAAGCTCTCCTTGTGATGGCCCCACATTTGGAGTATTCCTGATTTTTCCTGACTTTCCTTTCACAGGGAGAACCAGGAATTGGGTTCAGAGGTCCCATTGGCCAGGCTGGGCCACCAGGATTTAAGGTATGGTTGAATCTCGCTTGGAATTTTTTTTCCTGGGATTTTCCTCTTTGTCATCCTGGTTTTCCACTGCTGGGTGTGGAGCATGGAAGTGGCTGGAAAGAGAAAGCACCAAAATCATCCTGGAAAAGCAGGAGAAGGATTTGGGATAGAGGGAATGCTCTGGGTCCTCCAAAGGGCTGTTTCAGAGGGAGATCCTGAGGATAAATATCATGGAATCATGGAATGGTTTGGGCTGAGCTCTCTGCAATCAGCAGAGACAGCCTCAGGCTGGAAAAAAAAAAAAATCCAGGGAATTGTGGGCTCGGCAGGAATTATTTCCAGGGATCCCTGGGATGTTTGAATTCACCACAGGTCAGGAGCTAAAGGCTCTCTCCTTGTTTCGCCATGGAAAAGCCCTTTCGTCACCAAAACTCGGGAAGAAAAGACATCCCAGAGTTCAGTGACAATTCCTCCAGCCCTTGGATCTCCTCATGGATCAGGGCTGGAAGTGGTGTCCCAAATTCCATGGTCATGAGAATTCAAGGAGACATCCCAGCTTTTCTCCAGGACCTTTAGAAGGACGGCAAATCCCACCCAATATCCCAATTCCTTGTGATTCCCTCACCAGGGCGAGCCAGGGGCCCCGGGACCTCCAGGAGCTCAGGGCATCCAAGGAATTCGTGGCAATGCCGGCACTCCCGGATCCCAGGGGGACAGAGGAGCTCCAGGTGTGCCTGGAATTCCAGGACAGAAGGTGAGGGGACACCATGGGGTGTTTGTCACCTCAGGGCGACCACAATGAGCCGACTGTCCATGCCAGGTGGATCCTGTGGGTCAAGCTCCCACAATTCCAGGTCTCCCCGAGCCTGGGCATTGTCAGGGAAGTGGGAACAAATCCCAGTTGGAGAAGGAAAGGTAGCGGGAATGATTAGAGCAATGGGATGATCCTCAGGTTCCAAAAGAAAGGAGTGGAGCTCCCAGGAAGTTGTTCTTCCTGGGAATTTTATGAGGTGACTGGAAAGGAAAGGAGTGGCCATACCATGGGGATGGCGGCACGGAATTTTAGGGTCATTAATCCCTGGGAAAAGAGGGAGGAATCCCAGAATCCCAGGATCACTGAGGTTGGGAAAGCCCTCCAAGGTCATGGAGTCCAAGCTGTGACCAATCCCCAGTGAGTGCCACATCCAGGAATTCCTTGGACACCTCCAGGGATGGGGACTCCAAACTTCCCTGGGCAGCCCCTTCCAATGCCTGGTGACCCTTTCCATGAGAAAATTCCTGCTGGGAACACTCAAATCACCATCTCCTGCTTTTTGTCTGGATCAGGGAAATCGGGAGCTTTCCCATCCGTGTGTTCTCCTCTCAAAGGGTTTTGTTTTCCAGGGGGAACGTGGGAGGAGAGGCCGGAATGGATTTCCTGGGCCTGTGGGACCATCGGGATCCCCAGGAAAAGAGGTGGATTTGACATATTCCCTGTGCCTTTTGGGAGGGATGGATGAGGGATTTGGGCTGGATGGGCTTTCACCCTCTGGAATGTTGGGATAGGAGAGCACTGAGCACTTCCAAAGGAAATCCTCCCTTTTCTTTTGTTCTCCTTTTCCAGGGAATTCCCGGGACACCTGGAACCAAAGGGAACAAGGTCAGTGCCACCCTCCCAGGAAGGTCCCAAGCTGAGATCCTGGAATGGGAATGGGACAAATCCCTGCTTTCCTCTGGCTCCTCATCCCTGACCCCATCCTACTTCATCCCATTCCACCCTCACTCCCTCCTTCCCATGGTTGCTGGAGCACCCTCCAGAGACAACAGCAGAAAATCCATGGAATTGAGTCTCCTGAGTCTTCCTGGGACTTCGATCCCGGCCAAACTAATCAGCAATTGTGTGGTGGGGTGTCCCTGCTCCGAGTGACACCTCTGGAATTCTCTGCTTCCCAGGGAGAAGTCGGTGTCGGAGCCGCTGGCCCGAGAGGTCCCCGTGGATTCCCCGGCCCTCGGGTAGGTCCATCCGTAAATATTCCAGGCTTGGATTCCTGCAGCTTCCAGCCCCCTTTGGAAGCAGCTTTATCCCTCACCTCCCACCCACCCATCCCAGAAATTCCTGGAGGGTTTCAGGCAGCACAATTCCCTTTTCCTTGTGCTCCTCAGAAGTTTTGGTCTCCTTCCGGCAAAGACGGAGTCGGAATCGGAGGCCGTGTTTAAATTTGCTGCTCCTGTGGCTGTTCCACAAATAAATTGGGAATTTATGGCCCAATCCATCGGGACAAACTCCCCACCTGCTGTTGGATGAGGCCCAGGAGGCAAAACACTCCCTGAGAATGTCAACAGCTGTGGGTAAATCCTGCTGGAGCTTCATTATCCAAAGGAAATGATGGAATAATGTTTCTGCTCTTCTGACTCCAGCATGAATCTAAATCCCAGGATCTCAAGTTGCCTGGGCTTTATGTGGGAGATCTAAATTTGGCCTCAATTGTTTGGAATTTGGACAATTCCTGAGGTTTAAAGGGAGGTGAGTCTTGCAGGAAGGTCAGGAAAGGTCTCCATGGATCCTCCAGCGCAGCTCTTTCATCCCAATCCATAAGAACACACGGCCCCTAATCCTGATGGAGGGATGAGGAGGTTGGACAACTCCTTTGGAGACAGGGAGACAGGGAATTCCGCCTGCTCCATCCCAAATGTTGGGATGGTTTGTGGATTTGGGATTCCCTGTGTGCCGCTGGCCATCCCTGCCCCTTTCCATCCCCCAGGGTGACGAGGGCATCGTGGGAATGCGGGGTCCCCCTGGAATGATGGTGAGTGTTCCGGTATCCTGGAAAACCATGGATCCATGGCTGGAAAAATCCCCACGAGCCATGAGAGGAATAAAATGGGATTCTTCCAGTGGGAAATAGAGATTTGGGAAACTGAATTCCGATGGGATGAGGGAGTGGAAATCCTGTGAATTCCTTAATGTCTTTGGCCATTTGGGTGACTCATCCCAAGGTTTGGAGGCCCTCCTGGAATATCAATCCCTCTCTGCTGTTGTCAGTTCTGCAGGAATTTTAGGAATTTCAGGGCAGGAATTTCAGGCTCTTGTTCCGCTGGAGGGGGCTGAGTCGAGGGAGACACAAATCACAGCTGGAATTTGGATGAACTCCTTATTATTTATTAATTTATTATTATTTATTAGGATGTTATTTTTCATGGAATGACAGGAAGAGGATTTTTTATAAGGACGTGGAAGAATAGGAAAAGGGGGAATGGCTTTAGACTGGAATAGGGCAGGGATAGATGGGATATTGGGAAGAAATTCTTCCCTGTGAGGGTGAGGAGGCCCTGGCATAGAATTCCCAGAAAAACTGTGGATGGTCCATCCCTGGAAGTGTCCAAGGCCGGGTTGGATGAGGCTTGAAGCACCCTGGGATAGGGGAAGGTGTCACTGCAGATGGAAATTCTCATCTTCCTGCGTATTCCTGGGAATTTTGCAAACGGGGATGACCATGATGGATTTTCCCCTCTCCAAATGTGCTTCCCATCCTGGCTTGGCCTCCAGAGGCTCTGGAGATCCTCATCAAGGATCCACCTCCACCTTGGAGGAATCTCTTGGAGCAACCCCACTTTTCCTTGATGTCGAGGGTCCAAAAATCCCAGTGGGATTCTCAAAATGAGGGAATTCGGCTGAATTTGTCCATCTGCCAGGAGATCCCGGTGGTGGGCAAAAGATTAAAGTAGGAGCTCCTGTGCTGGTCCTTCCAGCAGTTTTTCCATGCTGGAGCCCATCCCTGGAAGCAGCTCTGCCTTTGGGTGGAGGCTTCTCTTTCCCAACTTTCCCACCTTCCCATTTTCCTGCTGTTATTGTGGATCCTCACTTTTCTTTTACGGCTTTTTCCAGGGTCCAAAAGGCTTCCCAGGAGTGAAAGGCCAAAGAGTAAGAACTGATATCTTATCTACACCTCCTATCTACAACCCTTATCTTATCTCCAACTCTTATCTTCTCCACACAGTGCCCTGATGTTGTGGGGAGCAGCTGCCCCTGTTAAACCAGTGGGAATAATCCCAGGATCTCCTGGGAATGGAGTGGGAGAGCCCCTGGATCAACCTTTGGGAATAATCCCAGGATCTCCTGGGAATGGAGTGGGAGAGCCCCTGGATCAACCTCACATGCTCTGCACTCCAGCTCCTATTCCATACACATTCCGTAAAAAGATTTGAGGGAGAAATTTGGGAAATCCTTCATTTTTAGGATGCCATCCCAGCCCTGCAGGACGGAGATGCTGAATCCTATCGGGATGGGAAATCCAGCAGTAATTCCACATTATGGATGTGCTGAGCCATGGATGGAGTCAGGAAAACCCATCCATTGGCCCTTTGGGGTTTTATTAATTGTCAGTGCCATAAATTTGGCCTCAATTGTTTGGAATTTGGACAATTCCTGAGGTTTAAAGGGAGGTGAGTCTTGCAGGAAGGTCAGGAAAGGTCTCCATGGATCCTCCAGCGCAGCTCTTTCATCCCAATCCATAAGAACACACGGCCCCTAATCCTGATGGAGGGATGAGGAGGTTGGACAACTCCTTTGGAGACAGGGAGACAGGGAATTCCGCCTGCTCCATCCCAAATGTTGGGTTGGCCACAACGTTTCAGGGGGAGCTGAGGGTTTTCCAAACTGAGGGATTTTTCCAGATTGTCCAGAGGATTTGACCTCCGGCTCCAGGAGATTTTAGCGGCTCGGAGTGGGAATCAGTGGCCTGAGCAACACAAGAGGGAATAAAAGGGAATAATCCATTTTTTTGTTTTCTTTTCCTTGGTTTAGGGTGATCGGGGACTTCTGGGACCAAAAGGAGAACGAGTGAGGACATTCCAGATTTTTTGGGGTTTTCCTTTCACTGCGTGGCTCCAAGGAAAGCCTGGATCCATCCTCTCCTTGTTGTGCCTCTGAAATTAACTGGAGACAACTCATGGATTGTCCCCCTCCTTTTTGGGGGGTCTCCACCAGTTCAAATCCCATTTTTTGATTCCATCCTTGCACTGATGGAAACATCTTCCGGAGCTGAGTTTTTGGGATGGATTTGATGGGGTCCTACAAAGCAGCAGCTAAACAAAAAAAAAAAGAAAAAAAAAGTAATTTTGGGAACAATTTGCTGGGGCACAAAAATCCTGAATTAAGGCAGGAAGAAAATTCCCTCTGATTTTTGGAATAAGCAGCTGACCCCAAAGCCAACCTCAATTTCCAACAGCCCGAGCCAGCTCCTGGCAGGTAATGGGAAAATAACTCCTCGAGTGCTCCTGGAAAATGCTCCGAAAGCGCTGAACTCGTGCCCAGTGTTTTGTTAAGTTCCTTCCTGGCTGGAACGGCTCGTTGGAAAATGAGGTTTGGAAAAGCTCCGTGATGATGCCGCCTTTGAGTCACGCACTATTCCGTGATTAAGGCCCATTTGTCTCTGAGGAAGCTCCTCGGGAAAGGAACTCGCTCCGGAGACCAATCAGTTCTTAATTTGCTTCGTGAGGAGGCCTCCAAACTCTTCCCAAGCCGAAGGAATGTGGGATGCATTTTCCAAAGGATGCCCTAATAAAAGATCAGGTGGAATCGGAGATGAAACAGGAGCGGGAGGGAAAAATTGGCTTGGGTTTGTTCCACCTGATTGCAGCTTCATTTTCCTTTTCATTCCCCCTGGATCAATGTGGGAATAACTCTGTGAATCCCAGGGTTTGTGTTCTGGGTTGGATTCAACTGCAGGATTTTTAGTCTCCCTTTTATTCCCAAAATTTGTTGAGCCCCATCCTGCCTCTGTTAGAGAGCTGGGAAGCAGGAATGTGGATTAAACCAGAATTTGGGCAGGATCCTGTGGTGAGGGCTGGATGAAGTGCAAAAAATGTTGGATTTTTGGGAATACTGATGGATGTGGGGTTGGTAAAACCCCAGCAAGGCAGAATCACCTGGATCACGAATATTTCCACTGAAGGGAGTTGAGTGAAGGGAATCTTTTCCCAAGGGGACACAGCTGCCCCTCAGAAGGTGCCTCATCCCTTTGGAGACACAGCCATCCCTTTTCCAGAGCCGAGACATTCCTTGGAATAGCCTGGATTCCACTCCCTGAGGAGCTCGCCAGGGATGTGTCCATGGGGTTCCTGTGTCCCTGTGGCTCTCGGGGGTGACACTTTGGGGGTGTCCCAAAGTCCGGGGGTGACCTCAGTGCCACTCCCACTCCTCAGCTCCGACTGCATCCATGAACCAGGACACCACGGACAGATCCATTCCCCGTCCTGCTGATGGCCACTTCCCAAGGCTGGGAAGAGCTGGAAATCCCAACGCCCTGAGTGACCGAGCCAGGCGGCACTCATGGAATCTGACCCAGCACGGGCAGCCTGGGATCAGGGATTTGTCCTATTGTCCATTTCCAGCCGGGAGAAGTGCACTGGGATAATTCCAGTGGGCTCCAACATTTTTGGGGACAGGAGGTCACTGGGAAACCTCAGGATTTGGAGTTTTCTGGGCAAGTTCATGATCCAGCTTTTAATTAAGGGTGATTAACCCTACCAATTAATGTTGTTGTTAATCACTGCATTCCCAGTGGGATCCCATTCCCTGTCTCTCCCTTCTCCAGGGTGAGTCCATGACTGTTTTCGGACCCCAGGGCTACAAAGGCACCAAAGGAGATCCCGTAAGTTTGACTTTCCAAGCTGTCCCTTCCCTGCTTGGGATCAGCACTGGGAAGCAGCACTTGGATCCAGCTGGATCCTCCCAGGAGAGATGGAAGAATTGGAATCCACTAATTCCTGGTTTTCGTTCCAGGGTGAGCAGGGACTGCCAGGTTTTGATGGAGACAAAGGCGAGAAGGGAGAGGATGGACCCGTGGGAGAAAAGGTGGGAATTTCCCAAAGCCTGTGGGGAAGGGACTGAGGGTGGTGAAGGGAATTCCCAGAAAAATTATGGATGCCATAATTTTTTGCCATCCAGTTATGGATTCCATCCCTGGAAGTCTCCAAGGCCAGGTTGGACGAGGCTTGGAGCAACTTGGGATAGTGGAAGCTGTCCCTGCCCGTGGATGGGATTGGAACTGGATGATCTTTAAGGTCACTTCCAACCCAAACCATTCCATGATTCTCTGGTCTCTGCATCCTCTCTTCCCTGCTGGAAAACACGGACTCACCCAACTCTGGCACCGACAGGGAGAGGAGGGGGCTGAGCTGGGCTTGGGAACACCAAACACATCCCATATATCAGGTGTGTCCCACTGGGAAAAGTCACCACCGAATTCCCGCATCCCCCTCTCCCTCCGGGAGCCATCCCTGCTCCTGGAGCCTTTGGAATGCTCTGGGTAAGGCTTGGGTGGCTCCTGTGTCCCTGCTGTGTCCCCTGGGTGGTGGCAGAGCTCCTCCCTCCCCCTCTGCTCCCCGAGAGCTCATCCCAGGTCCCAACCCGGCCCCGCTTTCCTGGGAGGAATCACAGAATTCTCCCTCCCACTCCCAGCTGAGTCACAGCTCCCGTCTCCACGTCCTACTCATCCCTATTTCCATATTATGGAAATGGCTTTGGCTTCACAAGCCTGACCCAGGGCTGAATAAATTGAAGTTCCTACAACAGCAGTGACACATCAAGCTCCTGTTATTTCCCACGGGAAGCTGGATCCCGATGTTGTCCAGGTGGGAATTGCTTGATCCAAGGTGGGCATCTCCCTTGGGAAGAGGCAGATCCTGCCCTTTTCCCATCCCGCTGCTCAGGTCCCCAAAGTGAAGGAAACTCTTGGAGATGCTCCCATGGCAGGGGCTCCTGTGGTTTTAAGTTGGATAAAATTCCATAGATTTCATCTGTCCGGTTGGATTCTGATAAAAAATAATCCATAAAAAAGAATCTATCAAAAATATTCCATTAAAAATAATCCATTAAAAATATTCCATAAAACAACATATAAAGGCCTCCTCTTGGACAACTATCTGGATGACTTCGGACAGAGTGGAATCTCCACCCCCAGTGAGCCCAGCAGGGTCTTCTCCTTGATTTTTGGCATGGATACAGCTCATCCCAAGGATCCAAACCCTCTTCCTGCCTTTTTTCCTTCAATCCCCACCACTGGGCAAGGAATCTTTTCCCTAACAATTCCCAGAGGTCCCCACCAAGTCCTTCCACCACTGGTGGCTTTCTTCCCGACCCCTGGGATGGAATTTTGATATGGAAAAGGTGCTTTTGGTCACCTTCTCTGCCATCTCCATGGGTTTTTTCATGGATAACTTCCAGAGAGTAGGTGCTCAAAATGTATTTAACAGGATTTTTAACATTTTAGGGAATCAAAGGAGAAGCTGGTTCCAAGGGAATGATGGGACTTTTTGGGAGCAGAGGACCCGTGGGACAGAAGGTGAGCTCCCAACTTGAGGCGTCTCCTGCCAGAACTGAGGTGGAAAATCCCATCACGGTTTTCCCATGGAATATAATTCCTCATTCCCTCCTCAGAACTGCTGATTGGAATGATTGAGGCTCTGGAAAAGCAAGAGTAGCTGTGCTTTTCCAGGAGAGTCCTAAAGATTTTGAAGGAGCAGAGCACTCTGGGAGCTTTCCCAGGCTGGAATGGTCAGTAAGGAGTTGCTGGAATGTCAATATTCCAGGAGGGAAGTGAGAGATGTTCTCCAAGCTCCATTTAGAGCCAGGGGAATCCATCATTTTCCAGCTGGGATATTTGGGATATCCCACTGCCCTTCCAGCTGCTGCTCTAGGGAGCCCCTCAAAGCTTTCCTTGTCCCTTTTCCAGAGCTCTTACAGCATTCCCTGTTTCCAGAGGGGTCTTTCCCATAGTAACTCATCCCCATTTTCCTTGCAGGGGGAGCCAGGAGAACCGAGCTCGCCGGGATCTACTGTGAGTCGGAAAATGTTTCCCTTTCTTCCCAAATCCTGGGTGTGGTGTGGAGAAGGACCTCCCACAGCCAGGAATGTGGGAAGGGATGGGAAGAGTCCGTGGGAACTCGGAGCTGTTCCACAAAATCCCTGTTCCAAGAGGTTTTGCTGGAAAACTGGTGTGGATATCTGGGATCACAGCCAGAAGTTCGGGTTTACGGCTTGTGGGAAGAAATTCTTCCCTGTGAGGGTGGGGAGGCCCTGGCACAGAATTCCCAGAAAAATTATGGACGCCCCTGGATCCCTGGAAGTGTCCAAGGCCAGGTTGGATGGGGTTTGGAGAAACCTGGGATAGTGGAAGGTGTCCCTGCCCATGGAACTGGAAGGGCTTTAAGGTCTCCTCCTACCAAAACCATTCCAGGATTCCAGGATTTTCCATAAAGGAACACAAGAAAAACACATTTATTTGATGTTTTTGATGCCTTTGGTGTATTCGCCCCAAGTGGAAAAGTCTCCAAGCTCCAAAGACTCCCAGAATCATGGAATCATGGAATAGTTGGAGTTGGAAAAGACCCACCAGGATCATTGAGTCCAGCTCTTAAATAAAGGGCCCAAACTCCAAATTTCCAAGGTTGTCCAAAGTGAAATAAGTCCCTGTTGATTCCTGGTCACAGGAATTACTGACAGGCCTGGAATCCAGACTGGGAATTGCTCACTGAGGAAAAGGCCCTCATCCCATTAATTATTAATTAATTATTATTAATTATAAACAACCTTCTGAGCACTTTGCCAACACCTCGAGGTCGGAACCTGCTGCAAGACCTGGGATCAGCACTCGTAGGCGTTGGGTTGAGGATATTTATGGAATTGTTTTGTAGGGAACAGCTGAATCCATGGGGTGAATCCGTCCAGGAATAGAGCAAAGTTTGCTGAGTGTAAAGGGAGCCCAGCTGGATTCCAGCATCCCATTTTTCCCTGGTTTTTAGGGATAATAACTGCCACAGAGTGGTGTCCTGCCATCCACTATCTGAGCAAAACAAAGGAATTTCCTTTTGGAAATATCCCGGGATTCTGCCGGTGCAGGGCAATGCTGCCTGTGCCAGACTGAGATAACAGAGCTGGGGTTTGGTTTTCCATCCCATTCCCAAAATTTCAAAAGCCAGATCCGAGCTGGGATGCTGCTGGAAGATCCAGGATAAACAACATCCCGGCTGGAATTCATCCCACCACAGGTTACCCCAGGCAGGTTCACTTCCCACTGGTTTTATTGGAAGATTAAGGGAATTCCCATTATTCCCATCCATTCAGCCACCTGAGGGAGGATCCTGATGGGAATTAAGGTCCCATTTTGGCTCCCACTTTATTATTCCTTCCCTGAGTTAGTCCGGAGCTGTCCATCATTCCCCAAATCCTCTTTTCCCCTTTTCCTGAGGACAGAACTCCCAGCCTGCCTGGATCCAATGCCAAATCTTTAAGGTAAAGCCTCGTGCTCCTCATTTTCCTTCATTTCCCTCCCATCCCATCTTTTATTCCCACAAATTGCCAACAATTGCCGCTCCTGCTGAATTCCCTGGCAGTGATTGCAGCACCCTCACCCATTCGCTCTCCCGATTTTCTGATCCATGGAAGTTCCCAACCGAGCTGACAGCATTTGTGTCTTCTCCCTGCAATTATTCCTCGGAAAATTTCAATGGATCCGCTTGACTTCACAAACGGGTTCGGTTTTGATATATCAGACGCCTCCTCCTCCTTTTTCCTCTTTTCTAAAAGCTCTGCTCCCCCTTTATTTTGCTATTCCTGCCTCGTTTCCCTCTTTTATGTTCCAATTGCTGCCTGTTATTCCCATTAACTCCTCCTTTGGATCATGGATTAGAGCTTCCAGCTCCTCTTCTTGATTCCCTGTCATTCCCTGTCATTCTGCATTAAAATAACAACGGATTAACCCATTGTTCTCCCCAAAACTCTGATTTTTAGTACTCTTTTCCCCCATTTCTTGTTCCCTATTTTGGTTTTCCAGGAATTAATAATCTCTGGAATCTGGAGTGCACCAGACTCGGAGTTCAGCAGGAGTGGGGATGGTTTATAAGCAGGAATTTGACTTTATTATGGATATTAAGTTTCCCAAGGAAGCTGGGATCACACAGAATCTCGAAATGCTGAGGGCTGGATCATTCCCTTCCAGATCCTCTCATTCCAAACCCCCTGCCATGGGGGATTTTCCACTAAACCAGGCTGCTCAGGCAATTCCCACCCCAAACACCAATTTTTTTGGGGGGGGAAAGATCCTCAAAACTGCAGCAAATAATCGTGGCCAGACCCATTCCGACAAAACCCAGCAGGGAAGGGATAAAAACACGGCTGCAACTCCGAGACAGAGACTCCATTTGCATCATCCCATCAAATATTGAGGAGCAGGAGCCCAGGAGGTGGAAAACCTTTTAGGAGAAGTTTGGAAATTCATCATCCTTTTGATGTGTGGCTTCAAACGGCTCTGTCCTTTCGGGGGTGGGGGGGGGAGAGAGCACCCTGGGGGCATCCTGATGGATTCCAGCCTTTGCCGAGGTGTCCCAGCTCATTCCCAGCTTCTCCCTGGCTCCTCCCTGGCTCCAGCCCGGAGCTCCGCGGGAATTTGCGCCTGGAAGCGGAGGATCCAAGGTTTCTCTGCGTCACAGGGTTGGTGACTCAGCCTCTCTGCGTTGCCTTCCCGGGGTGCTCGCAGTTCAATTCCAGCCACGTTTTAATCCCAAATCCAAAGAGCCGGAGCCATTTCCAGAATTCCCGCAGTAATTGCCGGTAAATTGCCGTTTACTCCCGTTTATTGTCCAGCCTTGATTTCCCTGGCACGACATCGGGATGTAAATCCCAGGGAACAAATTTCCATTTGGCTTCTTGGCCTTTTCTCTTTTTTCTTCCCCTTTTTTTTTTGTGTGTTTCTTAATTCCTCCTATCCCATCTTTTCCATGGCCTTGGAAAACATCACCTCCATGACCTCCTTCCCCTTCAGGCCATGTCCAGTCCCGATTTTAAACCTTCTAATCCATATTCCAAAGGCTCCCCAGCCCATGACAAGCAGGAAAGCACCTACAGAGAGATAAAACCCAGGTCTAAATCTTATTTATGTTGCCTGGACTAAGTAGGCCAGGCTTAGACACAGCTTTCCAGCACATCCTTAAGTGAGTTTAACTTTTCCTAAAATCATTTGGGATTCTCTCAGGATGAGAAGGATCTCATGGAAAGCAGGAAAATGAGCTGGACACAGACAGGAAAATAAGGAAAATTTGGCACAGGAGAGGTTTGGGACAATTAAGGGAAATATTAAAGTCAATTAGGAGAACTCTAATTAATGTCAGGTTTTTTAGTGCTCAAAAAGAAGCTTTGTAGCCCATTTCTGGTCTGATCCCAGCTCCCAGCTCCTTCCAAACTCCAGGCACTTGAAGGTCTCCCGGATTTGTGGGATTTAACCATCACATGAATGGTTTATTACCCTCCAATCTGTCCCAGCAAACAGAGATATTCCCACTTTCCATGGGGTTTATGGTTTATTTACATCCCCAGATGGAATTTTATAGCGATTGTGTCAATAAATAGTTACCCATAAAGAGATATTTGTGCCTGATACTGCCAGGAATATGGAAGAACATGGATTTTCCCTGATCCAGACACATCCTGGCACAAAAGTCTGCAGATTTTTTTTATCTTAATTTCATTTTTAATGAATTTATTTCCTTCCCATGACCACAGCAAATGAATTCCAAGCAGAGAATTCCACTTGCTCAGCTCCTGATTTGCTCAATTCATTCTCCCCTGAGAGAGCTGAGAGGCTCAAGTGGGGATAAATCTAATTTCTCCTTCACATCCAGGTGCTGGAAAATGCCATCCAAATTGGTCAGGGTGGATGAGGAGACTGTGACAGGCTTGGGGAAAAAAATTTAAAATTAAAAATAAAAAATAAATGAGGATTTTGGGTTAGGGAGCTTTGAGCAGCTTTATTTGCTCCCAGAACAGCGGGAGACTCCATGAAAAGAGGTCCCAGTGCTGGATGTGGCTCCAGAAGCCAAAAAATTCCAAAACGGGACAAAAAAAGCTGCAACCCCCTGGGTCACACATTCCTTAAATCCCTGTTCCCATTCCCAACCCCACCCAAATGCTCTGGGCCTGGAATGACCCTTTTGCTGCCACGATTTCCCGAGCTGGAATTACAAATTAATCCCCTCCCAGGTTTCATTTGCCAGGGATTTACAACCCCGTGGAATTGGGGTGAGGAATGGGAACTAAACCCCAACCTCGGGTCTCAGGGCTGTTCCTGGGGGAGCTTCTGACCTCAGATTGAGGGGTCCTCCAGTTGGGTTTCCATCCTGGACTGTCCTTATCCCTCTTCCCTGAAAAAAAATGGGCTCTGGAATGAAATTTTCCCTATTTTCTGGCAGGGTGCAGCAGGACTGGATGGGAAGAACGGGATCAAGGGAGCCAAAGGTGACAGAGGACTTCAGGGGCAGAAGGGGAAGCCGGTGAGTGGCCAGAAAGGACATGGATTGTTTGGAAAAGGCTCTGCTCATTCCTGGATCCCACATTCCTCTCCAAGCTTTCCTGGATCCCACATTCCTCTCTGGGCCTTCCTGGATCCCACATTCCTTTCCCAACCTTCCTGGATCCCACATTCCTCTCCAAGCCTTCCTGGATCCCACATTCCTTTCCAGGCCTTCCTGGATCCCACATTCCTCTCTGTGCCTTCCTGGATCCCACATTCCTTTCCCAACCTTCCTGGATCCCACATTCCTTTCCCGACCTTCCTGGATCCCACATTCCTGTCTGTGCCTTCCTGGATCCCACATTCCTTTCCCGACCTTCCTGGATCCCACATTCCTGTCTGTGCCTTCCTGGATCCCACATTCCTGTCTCTTCCCACTCCCTAAAGGCCTCAGGGCCTTCCTCAGGCTCTTCCCTAAATCCTGGAAAAGTCTCCAATGCACATCCTGACCTGGTTTTTTGGAGTTGTCCTCCTCCAGTTCCTAGCATGTCCATATCCCAAATTTTCTTGGTTATCCCATATTTCCCAGCCTGAGTTTTCCTTTGTTTCTTACCAAGGCCCAAATTTCAAGTTCCAAGTCCAGCTCTGCCTGATGGAGAGCAGGGAACCAAGGAATCCTTCACTAAATCCCTCATGGATCTCACTTTCCTGGGATCAGCAGGTTCTCCCTCACGACAGGGAGGCTCCCAAAAAACTTCCTGCACATGGATGGGATTTTGGCCCGTTATTCCTGAAAATTCACCTCCTTTGTCCTTTTTCTTCCATGTAGGGAGGGAAAGGTGACCCTGGGACCGCTGGTGACACCGGGCAGAAAGGGACAAAGGTAGGACATGGATGAGATCCTGCGGAATCTCCATCCTTGGAGACGCCCAAAATCCCTGGGAACGTGGTGAAACAGCTTCGGATGGCACCGCTTGGATTGGGACTTGGAGAAGCGTTCTCCAGAGCTCCTTCCAACCTCAACCACTCAGTGATCCTGGGAAATAAAGGCTGGGACAAGCAGAGATGGGGAAGGATCCAAGGGAAGAGCTTCCAGCACCCTCAGAATTCCTGCTTTGCCCTCATTCCCTGTGTTCTCCTTTATTCCCAGGGCTTGCGAGGGCTTCCAGGCCGGATCGGCGCTCCTGGAGCCAAAGGCACCAAGGTGAGCCAAGCCCAGCTTTCCACCCTGCTCCAGCTGCTCCATTCCCTGAATTGTTTCCCACTCATCCCCAGGACAACATCATGCATGGAATCGTGAGGAATCCGCCCCATTTCCGTGGGAAAATCCCTCTTGGAAAGCCCGTGAGGAGCAGGGAATCACGGATTGGGAAACTTTAAGGCTTGCAGGGAACTTTGTGATAATCTGGGGTTAAAAATGAAACCAAACCCTGCCCAAATCCCTCCTGATCCGTGGCTTAGCAACGGCCTGGGCTCAGTTCTAAGCTCCTGCCGAGCTCTTATCAGCACCATTAGTCCCTTATCAGTAAACAACGATAATGAGCCTTAATGGGCTTTTTATAGAGGGTTTGGAAAGCTTGATAAGAGAACAGGGAGCAGTTGGTGACACAGCCGGTGTTGTTGTTATTATTGTGGTTATTATTTCTATTATTATTAATAATTTTTAATTGTTATTTTTAATTATTATTTGTGTTATTGTTATTATTATTTTGCTGTTTTCATCAGCCCCGCTCCATTTCGTAACGGAATTTTTATCCCGGGAGTTTCCCACCTACTTTCCTGTAGGTGAGCTTGGAGTTGGGACAATCTCCAATTTTAAGGATTTCCAATTATCTTGGTTCTGAGTTAAATTAGTGTTAATTAGTTAATTTGTCTAATTCGTTATTAGTTAAGTTTTAGTGATCTAAAATTTCCAGGCTGAAGTGAGACTTTATCTCTGAGTGTCATCCCTGGATTATCCCTTTCCTTGCCTTTCCAGAGCCAGTTTTCCCAATGTTTTTGGGGTTCTTTGTCCTCACAGCCCCTCCACTGCTCTTCCATCCACAGGGAGAAATTGGCAGTCCTGGAAAACCGGGAGTTCCAGGATCAAATGGACGACATGGAGCAAAGGTAAGCATCTGAATCATCACAGAGTCATGGAATGATTTGGGAAAGGACATTTGGGAAAACAAGAGTTTTCCCAAAAGTTTTCCAAATCCACCTCTGGAAAGAGCTCGTTTCTTCCAAAGGGCATAAATTGGGTTATCCTGGATCTGTTCCCATAAACCAGCATGGACTGGGTTCTTCCAAAGGGCATAAATTGGGTTATCCTGGATCTGTTCCCATAAACCAGCATGGATTGGATTCTTCCAAAGGGCATAAATTGGGTTATCCTGGATCTGTTCCCAAAACCCAGCATGGACTGGGTTCTTCCAAAGGGAATAAATTGGGTTATCCTGGATCTGTTCCCAAAACCCAGCATGGACCGGGTGAAGATTCTTGGACACTGGGATTGGGATCTTTACTCATCTCCTCAGCCGAGTTCATCCATCCCAATCCTGATGCTCCACCGGCTCCTTTCGATTTTACCGGGATTTTTCCCTCTCCTGCAACACCACCAGTGCCCAGCCTGAGGTGACACTCAATCAATAACTCTAATCCAAGGAAAAACCAGACCATTCCCAAAATTCCAGCCTTGCCAAGCCCACATTAGCCATGATTTTATCTTGGCTCCTTCCAGGGCGAACCAGGAGCCTCAGGGAATGACGGCGCCTCGGGAATTCCTGGGGAGAAAGGAGAAAAGGTTGGTGCCGACCACACTGCCATTTCTAAGGAATAAATCCCACGTCCATCAGGTGGAGTTAACAAAATTTAACATTTTCCACATCATAGGTGCCCTTTCCAGAGGGGAAATGTCAACCAGCTGGAACATTAGGGTTGGGAATGCAGTTGGAAAAGGGCAGGAGAGAGAGGTCTCCTTAAATTTACCTCTGTCCATGGACAAAATCCCAGGAGGAGCCGGCTTGGTGTGAGGAAAAGCCATCCAGAGGGACTGGGATTCATTGTCAGAGCTTTTTCCACCACCATTCCCAGGGAAAATCCCTGGGATGCTCTGGGGCAGGAGAAGTGGATCAGGCTGTGTCCTCCTTGGCATGGGAAATGGGAAAGGTCTCCGAGCTGATCCCGAGTTCTGGTCTCATGTCCTTGAGGAATTCCCACCTGGATCACTCCCCACCAATCTTCCTTCTCTGCATTCCTTAATTTCCTGCTTTATTCCTTAAAAAAAAACATGCCTAAATTTGTACTTCTCCATAGGGAGAAAAAATCCGGGGTTTCTGTTAAAACGGTAAATTTTTAAGGAAAAAAAGAAATCCCACAATCCTGGCAGCCTCCATCAAATCTCTTGGCATTTTCCAGCCCCTCAGGCCCTTCCCGCATTCCAGTCTCCAGCAGATTTGGGATCTTAAAGGATTTTATTGATAACAAATCCGTTCCTCACTCCCTGATGGTCAAACACCTCCTGAAGTCTCTGGTTGGAAGCTGGGAGATCATTCCCAGGGAATTCTCATTCCCTTCCTCTCCTGTTCTTCTCCTCTCCCACAAATTTGTTTTCCAGCACTGCTGGGTGTGGATCTTTCCTCATTTAGTGGGAATATTTTAATGGGAATATTCTCTGTTCCAGCAGCTCCAGGAGAAAAGTCAGTGGTGCAGACGAGTGGGAAATTTATAGGTTTGGGATCTTCCTCTTTCCTCGTTGTTTTTCCCATGGTTACGGACTAAAGGATTCTGTTTAGGTGAGCTGGGAGAGCTGGGAATTTAGGAATTCTAGGGAATAGTTGGATGGAGAGTCCACGTCGCCAAGCACCTTCTGGACAAGGAAAGGTGGAGAGCAAAGCTCCCCCACCAAAGGAATGTGGAAGATGTTCCTGTATTCCCAAAGCCATGGAAGTGTTTGGATGGTGTTTGACTGCCCTATCCCTACAACCCCCTGTGATTCCCAGGGAGCCAAGGGAGTTCCTGGATTGGGAGGCTTCAAGGGACAAACGGGATGGCCTCGGAAGCCTGGAGGGGCCGGAGCAGCTGGACCTCGAGGGCCACAGGGCGAGCCAGGACCACAGGTGAGCAGCAGGTCCTGAATCCCACAGACCCCGAATCCCAGCTGGTCCTGATTCCCACAGGTTGTGAATCCCAGCAGGTCCTGAATCCCACAGGCCCTGAATCCCACAGGGATCCCAGCAAGTCCCAAATCCCACAGGTCTTGATTCCCACAGGTCCTGAATCCCACAGGAATCCCACAGATCCTGAATCCCAGCAGGTCCTGAATCCACCAAGAATCCCACAGATCCCAAATCCCAGCAGGTCCCGAATCCCACAGACCCTGAATCCCACAGGGATCCACACCTGGTTACCCTCGTGTGACCAAACACCCCCTAAGTGTCCCCATGGCTCCACCTCCCAGCTCTTCCTGGAGCCTCCCGAGTTCTCCCACATTCCCTCTTTGTGTGGGATCTTGATCCATGTATTTCATCTCCCGGTTCATTTCTCTCCGGAGATTTTCCATCCCCTTTCCTCCCCTCCTTTCCCATCTCTTCAGGGGAAGATGTGACCTCTCCATGAAGAGATAGTTCCAAGTGCTCAGGACATTAATTTGTTAATTATCCCGGGATCAGGATGCCAAGGCTCGGGAAGGAGCCGGTGGCTCTCAGCTCCCGTTTTTAATGAATATTTTTGCATTCCAGCCACACTGGGCACTTTCAGAAATGTAGGGAAAAAACCTGGGAAATGAGATGTTAATTCCATTGATGAACAGGATCACCCTGCCCTGGAAGTTTTCTTGGAAGAAATAAAGAACTTTCCGAGTGAAAAAAAGGCTGGAAATGAAAATTCCCTCCGTGGTTTTGCTGGGAGAATTTCAGGCTTGGATTAAAGAATACAAAAATTACCTGGAAAATCCAAGAATAAAAGGAAAGTTGGAATAAAATAACCCGGACAACCAAATTTTATCCACACAATTTTATCCTGCCGATGATTGCGGTAATTTGGATTTTGGAGGATGGAATTTGGGATAATTCCAACCCTAAATTTTGTGGGAAAATCTGAATGAGTCTGGATCTCATCAAATCCACTCTCCTGGATCTCCGAGGTCTCCTTGTCCTACAGATCCTTGCAGGAATTTTGACATGGATGGGTCACTAAAAAAAAATCTCTATTCCACCTCATTCCAGCAGAATTTTCCTACTTTTTTCCAAGCCGATATCCTTTGGCAACTTTTACACCACATCAGCTCCATCAGGATCAAATATCGACGGGATTTTGGCGAATATTCCATGAGAAATAATGCTTAATTAAATTAATTCATTAATTAAAACCCGCAGGATCAACATCTGGGAGGGGAGATGTTGATCAGAACTTGAGGCCGCTCTTCGGAATGACAAAAAAATGTGTGATTCCATGGAATTCATCAAAAAATGGGATTTGAGGCAAGAACAGAGGGATACAGAGGAAAAAGGATGAACTCAACTTCTCCGAACAACCAGGATCCAGCAATTCCCAAATTTTTTTTGTGGCACCTGATCTCCTTAATCCACTCATTTATCACAAAACCGACTTTAAAACAATTCCCGAATATTTCTTTTTTCCCCCCAAAGAGACTTGGATTTTCTCCCTGCTAATCTGCCTTATGGAAGCAGGATTTTACCTGGAAAATCCCTGAGGAAATCAGCATTTTCCTTAGAGATAAGAGCTTGAAATCATGGAATAAAGATGCTGGAAGCATAACAGGGATCTCTAAAAGGAATTTTGAAGGGTGGTTATAGGAAAAAGGTGGGAAAAGGTCCTTCCAGAATAATAAAATATGGATTAAATCCAGCTCCAGCCCATGGAAACAGGATTATTCTTCCCCTTGCTCCCCAGGCTGTGCCTTGCCATGAAAAATAAATCAAAGGAATCACAGGAGGGAGGAGGGAGCCGAAAGTACAAGATTCCCTCATGGATATTTTAAAAGGCTGGAATTTTTTATGTTGTTAGCGAGCCCAGAAAAGCCTGTCTGGGATAATAAATGGATTTTTCTTGGACACTGATTAAAGAGAGGCCGTGAGGTGCCACTTTTCCCACCCACGCTACTCCTCGGCTTCTCCTGGAATTAAAGGAGAAACTCAGGGAATGGCTCGGGAGGCTTCAAGGGACAAATGGGATGGCCTGGGACCATGTGGGGTTGGGACAGAGGGAAAAATTCCCAGGGCACGGATTCCATCCCATCCAGAGAGCACCAGAGGGGCTCTGAGTGTCTTCTACTGATGCCCAGGTTGGGTTTTAGGGGGAAAATCCCGAAGAAAAGTGGGATATCTTGGGAAAGTGCTGACTGAACTCTCCTTTTCCTCCCCAGGGTCCACCAGGGAAAAGAGGGAGATCCCAGCTCTGCCTCCAGGGGCCCCCAGGCATGGATGGGCCAAAAGGAGAAGTGGTCAGTATGGGAATGATCCAGTGGGGTTCCTCATGGTCAGAATGGGAATGATCCAGTGGGGTTCCTCATGGTCAGAATGGGAATGATCCAGTGGGATTCCTCATGGTCAGAATGGGAATGATCCAGTGGGGTTCCTCATGGTCAGAATGGGAATGATCCAGTGGGGTTCCTCAGCGCTTCCCGGAATTCCGCACTGGGGCTGGATGAACTTGGATCTTCCAGGTTTCATTTCTCACTTCTCCAGATTTTTTAAGAGTGGAGACATTTGAATCCCAAATTCCAGGCATTGGACACGGGCAGCGCTGTCCAAACTTCTGCCTGGAGCTGCCTCCAGCTGGGGAAAATTCCTTTGGGAAAACATCAAACCTGGGATCAGCACATCCTCAAGGCAGAGCAGGAATGAACCAATCAATAATCAGTGCAGGGCAATTAATGCACAATTAATGCTCAGCAGAGAATTCCAAAGATCCCAATCCCAACGTGTTTGGGGTCAGTCGCTGTCCCAAGGGATTTTAGGACCAGGAGCGGCACTGCCTTAGCTCCATGTGCTGCTGGTGGATAATGTGATTTTTCCTGGCGCTCCAGCTCCTGGAAGTGAGCGTGGATTGAGAAAAATGAGCCTCCCGGCTTTAATTGGGATCATCCTTCTTGTGCTCCTTGTCCTTTAATATTTTTAAGTATCCTTAATCCACAAATCCAGTTTCCAGCAGTTCTGAGTGGAAAATTTGTCCGGGGTGTTTTATCCCTGTGGACAAAGCTCAGCATCTCCTGGTTTTTCCATCTTTCCAGCACTGGAATTGCAGCTCCAGTTTCAAATCTTCTGCCTGAGCTGATTCCCAAAGATTCTGTGCAGGCCAGACCCTCTCCATGCCTCCATTCCCTTTTCCAACTGGAAAATAAACCTGACTTAAGCTGTTAAAATCCACATTGTTGGGATGGAGGAGAGCTCCCAAAAAACCTGGGATCTGATGGACACATGGATGAGGCTGTTCCTGTCTGCCCCCTGAGCTACCCACAGATATCCCTAAAATTTATAGGAAAACGCGTGAGGCTTTTTACCCATCTCCCTTCCAAGGTATCATCCCGAAGGAGCAGTTATTCCCGGAGAATTTAATGGACAATCTCCTGAGATTTGGGAGTGATTGAAGTGTTTTTAACAGGGGGAAAATGGTCCCGCCGGACAGAAAGGAGCCAAGGGAGATCCGGGCCTTTCCGTGAGTGCTTTTTCCCAAGATCACGTCCCATGACGGGGGAAAATGGAGAAAATCGGACAATCTGGCCCTAAGAGGCCGAAGAGGGGAGGGAAATGCTGAGAAACGGATTAGTTCCGAGAATATCTGGGAAATGAGGCTGTTGGCCGTTACCCAGGGACGGCAGCGTGGGCTGGGAGCAGAGCTGGGCTCTACAAAGCCGAGCCTAAACCCCCAAGCAGATTTTCCCTCTCCCATCCTTCCCGTGACTCCCAATTCCTGCTTGTCCAACAGGATCAGTGCTCCAGGGCTGATCCAACCCAAAGGAAGAGCAGGAGAGGGACATGGGCCCCATTTTCAGGGAAAAGCTGCTGCCCTGGGCTTCTAAATCCCAGAGGAGAAGGAGGGGTTGACCCGCTTGGATCAGGAAATAATTCCTGTGGCACCTCCCTCCACATCCCTTCATCCCGGATTTTGTGCCATTTGACTGACACAAGGCAAAAATTCCAATTTTTCCAAGATTAATTTTCCAGGCAAGATTAATTTTAGCGGGAGGGGTTGTGGGAATCCCCTAAATTAGAGCTGCTGAAAAATCCAGCTCCCTACATGGAAAATGCCCCAAAATTTGGAATCCCAAGAAGGAGAAGAGGTGGTGACCCCATGAAGTGCAGCAGGACATGGACCATCCCACAGGGAAGATTCCCAATGGAACCAGTGGCCGTTGGCTGTCCCAGGGATGAGGATGGGCTCCAAATCCATGGGATTGGATGTCTCATTCCATGGGGAATGGGGTTGGCTGGGAAAGAGGCAGACACAGCAGAAGGAGGTGCAGCTCCAAATCATCAAATGTGGTTCCACAGCTCATTCCAAGGGGCAGTCCTGGAGGATAATTTTACATGGATGCAGGTGGCTCCATGGCTTTTCAGAGCTCAGGGAAGTCTGGGAGATCGTCTGGGCTTCGGGGACAGTGCCAGGAGGGTGGGGACACTCCTTGGAAAGCCAGCCCAGGTTTGAGGAGTGACATGGGCTGGGATCCCATTCCTCATGGCCAGAGGAAAACCAGGAATTTCCAAAGGGAATGAGCCACAACTCTTGAACTGAGCTCCCCAAACCTCTGATCTCATCACACCCAAAACGAGGTGGCTCCACCAGAGGCCACCTCGGTGGGACAAGCAGGGAGGTGGTGCTGGGGTTGGAATTCATCCCTAACCTCCGTTTTCCCACTCTGGCACAGGAGGAAGAGGTGAAGGAAGTGCTCCGGAGCGAAATGAGAGGGATTTGTGGTGAGTTGGCCCCGCTGTGACCCTGCCAGCGGCTAAATTGGAGCCATTTCCGTGCCGGCACACGTCCAAATGTCATCCGTTAGCAGCGAGTGGAGCTGGGGCCCCTCTCCAGGAGTGTGGAATTCCAGGTCCTGCAGATTCCTGACCTCCTGGAACTCTTCGTTTTTATCCCTTAACCCCCCTTTCTCTTCCCGTTTGGTTTTGGCAGCAAATCTTTCCCCCCGTTTCCACGTGGATTGGGAATGTGCTGGGTCATGGGGGGAAGTTTGAACCTTTTCCTTGCCGTTTTTTTGTGGCATTCCTTGGCACACGGAATTCTCCTCTCCCACGGGGAATAACTGCCACCAGCACCACAAAAAAACCCCGAATTTTGGGATGCTTTTATCCCAGAATCCCAACATTTCAAGTTTTTGGGGTCTTGCTTTCCTTGCCCTGCAGAAATCCATTTATTTGTGATCCATCAGAATGCTCCTGGCCCATTCCCTGGGCTTTCCCTATGGATACGGAGGATTTTTAGGTTCACCACCACTGGAGTTGTTAGGATGCATTGGAACCCTTGAAAAGGGGAGGAAAGGGATGAAAAATAATCCATAAAAATAATTATTTTGTTGAAAAATCTTGTTTATATTGGGGAAAAAAACTCGCAAACAAACTCTGCCCTGTCTCTTCTGTCTGCAGGTTGTGGAGGTGAGTTGGGAAAGGATGTCCATGGAAAAGGGTAAGGCTGGGAATTCATGCAGGAAAGGATCCTCTCCTTGCCCCAAACCAGCCTGAAACTGCAAGTGAAAAGTTGTTTTTAGGAATAAATGGGGTTTTTTTCTGGGATTCGGTGCAGAAAATGTTGGATCACCGACAGCTGTTGGATCCTGCTTTGAGGGGGTGGTTTTCCCTGAGAGGAATCTGAGGCATCGGAGGGACACCTGGAAGTTTCCTGTTTTCACCCTCTCCTCCAAGACACAATCAAATCCCTTCCTGACTCCCAGTTTTTAACGCTGAACCCACAGAAATCCCAATCCCGGCCCACAAATTTCTGGGATGGCTCCGCCATCCCAGACCATCCCCAGGATGAGCTCCAGGACTCGTGGAATCCTCAAATCCGATGGCTCACGGAGCCTGGAGAGCTCATCTGCTGACCCCAAAGCATTG
This sequence comes from Dicrurus megarhynchus, assembly GCA_013399195.1. Taxonomy (NCBI): domain Eukaryota; kingdom Metazoa; phylum Chordata; class Aves; order Passeriformes; family Dicruridae; genus Dicrurus; species Dicrurus megarhynchus. The sequence goes on from VXAD01009654.1 coordinate 305,595, forward strand.
GATTCATCCTCACTGACCCTCAATCCACAGGTCTGGAGGCAGCTGAAGTCCACAGGCAGCTCCAAGGGTATTCCCAGCCTCTGGAATACGCTGGGAATGATGGAAATTGGGAAGAAGAACTTGGCACAACGCAGGGCAAGACCACGTTGGAGACTCCAGTGAAGCCCTTCATGGAGCCACCTCCACCCATTGCAGGTGAGTTCAGCTGCCTCCTTCCCATCTTTCCAACCACAGAATCCTCCGGAGAATCCCATAAACCCAGTGCTAAACCCTCTTCCCTGGAACTGGGCAGGAATGAGGCAGGGATGGGATTCCCAGTGAGGGCTCCCACGCTCTTGGAGACGACACGAGCTGATGCCCCTGAAAGGTGAGGAAAACCTAAATATTTGTGGGATCATGGGTGATCCCAACCTTCCAAAGGGTTCCTTTTAAAAGGCTGGAAGGAGGCAGCTGTTTCCAGGCTGATTTTGTCCCATTTTTCCCACCACATCCTTGGCAACTTCCAGCAAAACTTCCAACCAGGCAGAAATGGCATCTCTGAGACCAAACACTCATCCCAGACTATTTCTGCCCAGGGCCTCGTGAACATTTTAATAAAGGGTAAAGCCACAGATGAAAACTCATGGAAAAACAACTGGATCTGTTCCTGTTTGTGTTTTCCAAGAGGGAGGGGCCCTGGGAGACACAGATCTGCTCCTACAGCAGGGAAAGAACCACCCATGGACCTCCCGATCTCCTCATCGGGGCTTGGATTTCCATATGGATTTGTGGAAGAGAGGGAAAACAGGATGAGGGAAATGGAGGGATTATGGACTAATTTATGGAAGGATTTCTGCACTTGGAGCTCAAAGTCCAAATTTCAGGACAGGGTAGGATTAAAAGGGAAGGAGAGTTCAGAATCATTTCCCAGAATTCAGCAAGTGAAGATGCTCCGATGTTGTCACCAGGAGGGGAGGGTTGGGTACCGTGGATGACACAGCCAGAAAAAATAATTAAAAATAAATTTTAAATCCCATTGCACTGAGCGAGACACCCCAATGTTGTCACTTTTACACCCCAAAATGGGTTGTGGTGTTGTCCTACGCTTGGCAGGTGTGGGGTTTTATCACGGGATGCAAGTTGGATGTTCTTTGAGAGTTCCTTCCAAATTAGGGGGATGGAGCAGCGGAATTTCTGGGGGCAGTGGAATTTCTGGAGGCTCGATTAAACTTAATTAAACACTGTCCTTAAATCCTCTTTGTCACCCCAAAAATTATCCTGCAGTGAGAGGAGGTCTCAATGCTCCAAATTCCAGTCTGAGAGCGAGTCAGACTCCACAATCCTTCCAACATCTTCCAGCTGGAGACAGGGAATGGTTTGGGATGGAAGGNGGGGTTCCAACAGAGATCTGGACTCACTGGTCTTTATTGGTCCCTTCCAATTTGGGACATTAAATGGTTTGGGATGGAAGGGACCCTAAAGATCATCCAATTCCAAGCCAAGGATTCCAACAGAGATCTGGACTTGATGGTCGTTATTGATCCCTTCCAATCTGAGACATGGAATGGTTTGGGATGGAAGAGGCCTTAAAAATCATCCAATTCCAAGCCACGGAGTCCCACAGAGATTTGGATTCAAGGGTTTTTACCGGCTCTTTCCAATTTGGGACATGGAATGGTTTGGGATGGAAGAGGCCTTAAAAATCATCCAATTCCAAGCCACGGAGTCCCACAGAGATTTGGATTCAAGGGTTTTTACCGGCTCTTTCCAATTTGGGACATGGAATGGTTTGGGATGGAAGAGGCCTTAAAAATCATCCAATTCCAAGCCACGGAGTCCCACAGAGATTTGGATTCAAGGGTTTTTACCGGCTCTTTCCAATTTGGGACATGGAATGGTTTGGGATGGAAGAGGCCTTAAAAATCATCCAATTCCAAGCCACGGAGTCCCACAGAGATTTGGATTCAAGGGTTTTTACAGGTTCTTTCCAATTTGAGATATGGAATTGTTTGGGTTGGAAGGGGCCTTAAGGATCATCTAATTCCAAGCTCATATTCTATGATTCCATGATTCCCCAGGATGGAGAGCTTTGGGAAGGGTTTTAAGTCAAACCCATTGATGATGGCCCCATGTAAGGAATGAACACATCCCAAAAAAAACCCAGCTAAGCCTAGAACCAAACCCCAACAATCCCCACTCCCCTCCCGCCCCGCTCCAGGCGCTCTCCCGACGTCTGTGCCAGACGTCAAAGTCTCCCACTGGGATCTAAACCCAATTTATATCAAGGCAGCACTCGGGATCAGATGGATGGGACGTTCCAGGTGTTATTGAATCACGGCAGCAGCCAACAATCCCATTAAAAGCCGGGGCTGAGGCAGGAGGGCTCATAAATCCCTCTGCTAAGTGACGAGCTCGGAGCGGCTCCAAATGTTAACAGGATTCTGCAGTCGGAGCGTTATTGCCGCCAGATTCCAATCGCTCCCGGCTTTTTCGAGGCTCCCGAACTCCAGCCTGACATTTATCTCCAGCAAACAACCACAACCACTTCCATTTTCTCTGACGAGCACCCAACCTTTCCCACGGAGTTGTTTAACACCATTAAGGGTTTTATTGCCGCCGGTTCCTCGCTCCCCGTGGCCGGTTGCTCCGTGACATTTATGAGGAGAACTTGTTATCCATGGAAGGCTCCAAGGATCTTTATTGAAATGAGGGATAATTTGTTTGCACGCCCTCGTTCCGTGTGATTTCCTTGGTTTTTTTTTCCCCCAGCCCGGGCACAGCAGATGACGGGGCCCTCTCACGGAGAAGCCGACAGCCAATTACCAGGTGAAAAGCTGGGAATTAAGTGACATTTAGGGAAGTCACTTCCAAGGTGGGAAGGGCTGTCTGGTCTTGGGATCAAGGGATGTGGCAGTGAAGGAGTTACACAAGGCTAAAACTCAGTTTGGGCTTGGCTTAAAGCAGCTGGGTTTGCCCCAGGGGTGTTGAGCTGGTGGTGAAGGAACTGGAGGGGGTTTTGATCCAGAAAAACACACTGGGAGGATCCTCTGGGAATTCCCTGAATGCAAATACCCCTGCAAAGATATCCCACCCGGAATCCAGGCTTTAACCATCCCTTTGGAAAGGTCAGGCACCACCATGGCGGGAACCACAGGGGTGGATGATGGAGCATCAAGGAGCTCATCCCACTATGGGAATTCCCTGCTGGATATCCCCCTTTGTCCACTCTGGGAATCCAGTGCTGGATTCCCTCCTTTATCCACTCTGGGAATCCACTCCTGGATGTCCCCCTTTGTCCCATATGGGAATCCACTCCTGGATGTCCCCCTTTGTCCACTCTGGGAATCCAGTGCTGGATTCCCTCCTTTATCCACTATGGGAATCCACTCCTGGATGTCCCCCTTTGTCTACTCTGGGAATCCACTCCTGGATTCCCCCCTTTGTCCACTCTGGGAATCCAGTGCTGGATGTCCCTCTTTGTCTCCTATGGGAATCCATATGGGAAATCCACTCCTACGGGAATTCCCTCCTTTGTCCCCTATGGGAATCCACTCAGATTCCCCCCTTTATCCACTCTGGGAACCCACTCCTGGATGTCCCCTTTGTCCTCGCTCCCCTTGCCCTGCCAACCACGTGGCTTTGGGGTCAGGTGCTGCTGTGGGTCCCTGAACCGGCCCCACATGTGGGGAGGGAGGGACAGGGGTGGCAGAGTGGGGCCTTTTCCCACCTGGATCCAACCCCTGGATGGTTGTGGGGTGTTTTCCAGAGTGGATCCAACCCCTGGATTGTTGTGGGGTGCTTTCGAGGGTGAATCCAACCCATGGGTGGGTCTGGGAGTGTTTTCCAGAGTGGATTCAATCTGTGGTTGATTGTGGGGTGTTTTCCCACCTGGATCCAACCCGTGGATGGTTGTGGGATGTTTTCCAGAGTGGATCCAACCCCTGGATGGTTGTGGGGTGCTTTCGAGGGTGAATCCAACCCATGGGTGGGTCTGGGAGTGTTTTGTGTTTTCCAGAGTGGATCCAACCCCTGGATGGTTGTGTTTCAGAGCAGATCAAACCCATGGGTGGTTGTGGGGTGTTTTCCAGAGTGGATCCAACCCCTGGATGGTTGTGGGATGTTTTCCAGAGCGGATCCAACCCATGGGTTGGTGTGGGGTGTTTTCTAGAGTGGATCCAATCCCGGGGGGATGTGGGGGTGTTTTCCCACCTGG